>JBBPBQ010020321.1:44825468-44841916 GCA_037974755.1 Cicer yamashitae
AATAAATACGACAAATATTATATCCCCAAAAAAAACTCTACTAGCATTATTTGTTAATAAAAATGCACAATAAATACAAAATACATTTGCTAATATAAATTTTAGAAAACATAATTCAAAATAAAACATCTATTATTTTAATTTTCACATTTTCATATGAAACATTTTACAACATGGAAAAAACATACAAATCATATTTCACACATAACATTATTAATATACATTTTAAATATATTATTTAATATGACAAAACATTAAATGTAACCAATAGTAAAGAGTCAGGTCTAACTTATTTTATCTTAAAAAAAACAAAAAAAATATTTACATACTAAGATTTAAGAGATCTCGAAAATAGAGAATAGAAAGAACGAAAGTAGAGAATAGATGAGACTATAATAATATAGAAGGAAGAAGAAGAGTGAAGAGAAGAGAAAATTGAAAGGAAGAAAGAGAAGAAATGAGAAAGAAAAGAGAAGAGAGAAGGAGGAGGGCCACATCAATATGTTATATGTTTTTAATCCAATTAGTTCTTTTAGCCTCACCATGGTATAATTAGACTTTATTATGTGACAGTGTGATTAATTTTAAATATTAAATTGGTTCCTTCTCTTAGTATCAACTCTCGTGATTTTAGTAAATATTAAAGTATTTTCAGATTCTTCTCATAATCCTATTAGGACTAAGGATAATACTGAGAATTTAGTGGATTATAATATGATTTAAAACTTTTTATTAGGGTACAGTTTGATTTAATTTTGATGAATATGTGCTAATTGAATTAGTTCATAATTGTGTATTTTATGTATTTTGTACTATATTTGTTTATAAATGTCCTCGATATTGTTTGAAGTAAAATGTGATGACTTGTGTATACTTGTGTTGGAATCTATATAGTGTGTGCAATTATTTTGTATTGATATATGTGAGTGAATACTTAAGTGGTAATAAATTTTTGGTTTGAATTGGTGAGTAAAATTGCAAGTGAATAAATGCTGGTATGTAATATGAGGTACAAATCATTAAACAAAGAGTAATTAAGAGTGTTGTATAATGTGATGATTGATTTGAATGTAAAATATGACTACGAAATATGAAATGGTGGTATTTACTTGATGGCTTGTATGATGTTATTAACTTGATTGATATTGAGATACATTGACTTTTCGTATGATATACTCTTGAATTGTATGATGTGAGATTATGTGATGAGGGTGTACGAGAGATCACTTTGATGTTATTGAATTGAGATATATATATATATATATATTGATGTTACTCCTTAGACGATGAAGTTGATATATATGACATGTGTTAAAGATGATGCTCTTAATGAAGTGAGTAGCTGCCTAGGCCAACGATGAGAGAAATTGAATGTTAAGGGCATTTGACGTGGATATTCATTTGTCATCATATAGGTAGGCCCCCAAATGTCGGGAGCTACCATACAATACGTCTTTACCTCGACTATCATATATATGTGTCTCATGTTGAGATGAGAGGATCTATGAAGGCTAACCAATTTGAATAATCCGCCCACTTGCATGGTGACATATTATCAAGTTTTCTAACCAATTACTTCAGAATTAGAATGGTACTAAAGAAAGAGAAGAAGTTTAGAGTATAAGACCATGTATAACATTATGTTGATTTGTGATTGTCTCATTTTGATGATGTGAATTATTGTGTTATTCTCTCTTCATGATTCTTATTATTGTGTTGTAACTGACATGGTATTTACTTAATGTCCTACATATTCTTTTCATATTTTTTTTTACTATTACATGTTTTCGATGTTCACCTCCTTCATTGTTTGTGTGTGCACGTTGGCAAAAACGCATTTATTACAGGTTGTCAGTTGGTGATTTGTGCTCTAATAGGCGATACTGAGTGGGAGTCATTTATTGTGTTTTACGGAGTCTTGAGTTGAAATTCTATTTTGTAAAATTATTGACAATCAAGTATTATTTTGTAATTTATTTTTAAGATGAAAATCAATCATCCCTAAGTTTTTTTAATGATCTAATCTATAGGAATGATAAACCTAGGTGGCTTTGATTCAAAGATATTTTCAAGTGAGGATTTTTATGTAAGTGAGTTGTGTAAGTATAAATGTGGTGTCATAAGCTTTTATTTGAAAACAAATTTTGATACTTTATTTGAAACCGTTGCGAATTTTGCTTAAAGATTAGTGTACTTTGTTTATTTTTTAATTGGGTTTAGGGTGTCACATTAGTCACCATGTGATCTTGTTTCTTATTATTTTATTTTGTGATTTAGAAATTACTAGAGTAAGTTCAAGTTCCTTTAGCGTTTCCTTACTGTTAGCATTTTCTTTTATACCATTGGTCACCATTTTGACATTGAGTACAGTCCTTGCAACCTCCTGATTAACCTTCACAACCTCTTCATTAATCACCATAACCTCTTGGTTATCCTCATCAATTAATCCCATAAGCTAATTAGCCTCCATCTATACAATCACATGTCGCAACATTATTGATACCCTTCAAAGTTGCCTTATCAACTCATTAAAGCAGGCTTGTTTTGCAAGGGCATGAATCTACAACTCGTTTAGGATTAACATCCTGACAAACCAACATTTTCTTCTCAGTAATAGCTAAATTATATTTACCAATAGCAAAAGAATGACCAATCAAATGACTATGAGAACAAAAAAGAGATATATTTTCATATTCAACATCAATAAAAAAAACATACCCTTCCCTTTCTACCAAAATTTTATCACTAATTTTTGTAGACAAATCAATGTCAATTCCAATTCTAGCAATGACAAAAATAGCGGTCAAAAGAACTCTTACTTGTTGTAGGATCCAAGCATGTCTTTCAAGAGAATAAGCTAGAGAAAAGAGGTTTTGGCCTCCAATGTTCTTGAGTCAAATCAAACAAACAAACTCAACTATGCATTATAGTCTGCCTATGATTTGAAGGATTAGAATCTAGAGTCCAAGTAAACAATTTAATTGAGCTTATTTTTAAATTTTAATAAGTCTCCACATGAACACGTCGAAGATCTTCAAGAAAAGAGAATTCAAATTCATATAATTTTTTCCCTAAAGGAATTAATCTTTTATCTTCCTAGACGACTTCATGATTTCAATAGCTTATCACACAATTTATTCAACTCAATTGGTGATTTTTACAATCCTCCAACCCCAACATAACTTTTATGGCAAAATCATCTCCCTTAACTATCAATATCAAAAGCCTTTTCTCAAATTGCAACAACTAAAACAGTTAACTTGATCATAACTTGTTTTTCTCAAATTGCACTATTTTTCTGTAGCAATTACAAAAAATTTCCCTTCGGTTGTGGTTTCCTAACCATAACGCCCTTATTGATTTCCATAATAATGCTTATATCATTGAAATATGTGTTAATAAGATTTAAAATTGGTTTTGAGTACCTTGTACTCACATTAATCATTTTGTTTATAAGAAATACTTTTTCTCATAACTAGACGTGTACATATATATATATATAAGATATAGAAAAAAGCTCGTAGCTATATATCATGTGACTGAAAGCCAATTCTAGAATGATTTTATTCTTTTGTTTGGCTAACTGGTAGAACTCTTTAAATTAACTCCTTTAATTTGGGTTATCAACCTTGTGATTTCCTTAATTAATTATGAGCCAAAGTTTGCTTTTCCAATAAAAAATCATATGCCAAAATCTTAATGGTGACATGACTTTGAATCATGTTATTTTTGTATTTTTTTTAGATTATAATTTATATAATAATAGAGTTTGAATGAATGCATCAAAATAAATTTAGAATAGTTGATAAGCTTGTTGTAACAATTATATTTTTAATAAAATTTATGATATGAATAAATTGCAACAGATTTAATGAATTTTAATGTAAAATATAAAATCTAGTGGTTACCATGTGTATACAATACATTTGTCCAATAAAATGTGTATACAGTTGATAAAATGTGTATAAAATGTGTATATAAAGGGTTAAGTAGGTTTTTTACCATTGATGAGGGCCTTGGAGCTGCTTTAGTCATTTGGGGACTAGGTATAGCCGTTTCATCTTCTTGATTAGGTTGAGAAACCTTTACTCTTTGAAACAGGAGAAAAGAATGTATGGGAAAGGTCAAAAGGAAATCTAAAGAGAAGTGAAAATAGCATTCTCAAGACAACAGACCCCTTTCTTTGTTTGGCTTCCTCTTCCAAGTCAATTATTGTCTATTTCTTACCTATGTAGGAAAATAGGGGAAAAAAATTAAGGGAAAAGGGGTAGATAATTGGTAAGATAAAAGATGAATACTGTAAATTACAAAATAACCATTTGGCTTAGCCGATGAAGCTTTTCTTCTGATGGATGGTTTAGACGAAGGTTGTTGCACGTCGATTGGATCAACAGTATGAGACAAGTCGTCACTGGCGCTGGTCATCATTAGGAGTAGTATATATTTTCAAAGGTTGTCTTTCTTGAAGTTCTTTTTGACATAATGTCACCAATTGGCAAAAACATTGGATTCCCCAGGTTGATTTGGGAATTTCGCCATAGAAAAAGTGTGAGCCTTTTCCATGCTTAGGAAACCGACCTTATCGAGCTCTGTCTCGTCAATAAAACTCTTGTTGGCACCAAGATAGTTGATTCATAGTTGATGGGGATGTGTTGGAGAAAGCCATATTTCCTAGCCTCTCCTAGGGGGTTTAGATCTCCATAGATATTTTGTTGTTCCTACACCTTAGTTTCAGTCCACCAAGAAGGCATATGGCTATTAGAATCCTAGCCCAATTCTCGTTCACAATAGCTTGAGCCTGAGCAGATAAATCTTCTTTTCCTACATGAAAAGTCGAATTTAGACTGCAACCTTCTAAAAATATGGGGGTCAATCAACTAAGATTCATTTTAGAGAGAACAATCGTTCTCCTGTGGTGAAGGTTGGGCCGTCATTACCTACAAAGTGGATTATTCATCTCCACATGACTCGTCCCTCATTAGGATTCAAGTCAAGGTTTAAATTAGTATTTAGAAATTCAGGAAAGTAAAGTCTAAACCAGAACTGAAGGAACCAAATTGGTCCAGTTACAATCTTTATGTCATTTCCTTTCCTTGGATGATAACGAATAATGTGTAAAGAGTGGTAGAAGGAAGAAAGGAATAAAGAACCCCAAGTTATATTCTGACTAGTTTGAAGTAAAGAAACATATAGTTGCAACTCTTTGATATGATTGCCACATAACTAGTACAAACAAAAAACTTGTTGAACCAATACAACAAACAAGTGTTGTGTTCTACATTTGTGACATCACCTGAAGTGGCAATGTTGTTTATAAAGGAGTCATTGCTAGAAGTGAACATTGAGAAATGAAATCCCAAGGAAAGGATTGGAGCATAGTGATTTGTGGGAGTTTCATCCTCAAATATGGGAAAGTATAGAATGGGAGCCACATCAAGAAGGGTACGGGTCATCATATTGCAAGGAAAAATAAAAGCATTAGCACTTACTGACCAGTAGTCGAGAAAACCAAATAGGTGCTCCATGTCAAAGGGCATATCTACCTTTGAAAGCATGACCATGTCGTAAATTCCCCATTGTTTCCAATCTTGCTCTTTAGTCAAAGCCACCGCTGGAAAGACATCTTAAATAATAAGGGTCGAACGCGCATGTGTTCTAAATTCATTAGGTTCCCTATTATACCTAAATTATTCACAATCCAATGGTAGTTTGGAGCAAAGGGGTTCTAGAAAGAAGAGTTTCAAAAGTCAAATCAAAAGTAGAAGGTCATAGAGTGAGGAGATCTTTAAAAGGACGAAGCGCACCAGGTATCTTTCCATTGTTTTTGTTAAGAATGTGTGAATTAGAGGAAGATAAGATTAAGAAAAGAGATGAATGTTTCAAAGGAGGGAAATAAGATTACAAGAAGAACTCTTGAGGAAGTAAGAAGAAATTAGGGATTGAATAACAAAAAGTGAGGAGGGAAGCAATTGACTAAGGCTATTCAAATTTCAATCATTAGGCTGATATTGTGCTTGATTAGTTGAGATAATCAAAGTAACTGCTAAGGTAATTATATCAGCAGGGATCACTACATTTCGCCCTTTCGCAAGCCAAGGCAGGGTTTATAACAACTACTTTTCTGATTTACGACTAAATGATGACACTTTTCACGCATTTAAATTACTATTTACATTGCATCATCTCATAAGTTATCAGCTATCCGATAATGCAATGTAGGGGCGCGGGGTCATTTGTTTACACCTAAAAATAATTCATTTTCTAGCAAAGAAGGGCAAGCATTCGAATTTTTGGGGTTGCCAAATTTCCCTTAGCCAAAGTAAGGTCAAGTGTGCAAAGAGCATCTGAATGTCAATCAAACGAATCTTTCTCGAATCTACAGAGGACCATAAAGGTCACAAAGGCCTAGGAATAGATCAAAGCTTAGTAGAACTTGAGAATCTTGCAGGAGAAAGCTTGCAACAACTCGTCTACTGCTTGTTGGGGAATGGATGTGGCAACCAACTTCTTGCGGTTCAAACCAAACTGCAAAAAAAGAGATTGGCTCAAAGGTGTCTCACTTAATTAGGTTAGCAAGTACTTGGAGCATATGCATGGAGGAGAATGAGGTAATTTTTAATGGAAAATTTTCCAATCTTATCGAAGTGTTTATAATTCAAATTTTAAACTACTAACAAAAAAATTATTTTTATATTTTGTTGAAATAGAAAGTAAATACTAAACATTGATATCCATAATAAACCTTTAAAATTTTGGAGGAAATTCATTGCTTTAGTGATTCATGAATTGTTATATATAAAGATTTATTTCCAAAAATTTCAAAATTTATTTTCATTGAAGACTTTAAAAAAAATGTATTTGAAAAATATATTTTCTTTTAAATATTTCTTACGTATCTACTTTTTGTTAATCAAAGTATTATTTAATCACAATATTAATAATACCTTAGCATTAATTGAATATTCACTATTAAATATATAATTTATTACTTTTTTTTATTATATACAAAAAGGAAAGAAAAACATAAGTTTATTATTGCAATATTATAAAGAATTAAATGTAATTCTAGATGCTTCTAATGATTAGATCATCAATTACATCAGCCAACAACCCTTCTCCTATAAAACCAACTCTCGTAATGCTAGTAGAACACAAAAGTCTTCATCTTACACACTCTTTCTATGATAAAGGATTTGAAGATGTAGGGCCTGTTTGAAACATTTTTGCATTTTAGTTTTTAAAAACTGTTGTATAAATTTGATTTTAAAAATTGTTTTAAAGAATAGAATTAAAGAAAAAACTTGTTTGAGATACTTGTTTTTAAAAACAGTTTTAGAGATGAGAAAAAGAGAAAACCTATTTGATAATCTAATTTTTTAAAACAAATTTTGAATAGAGAATTAAAAACACTATTTGGTAATACAATTTTCAAAATTTGTTTTTCTTATGTTAAATAATAGAAGTAAAAAGATAGAAAAATTCAACTAATAACATTTAAATACAACAAAAATATTTTAGTATAATTAATAAATATATTTTTATTAAAAGATTTTAATAAACACTTGTCCATTATTGTTCACTTAATTTTTTATAAAATAAGATTAATTGCAAGTGAATAGAGTTTCAAATTTAATTGTAATATAAAAATATATTATTTGATCACTATTTTTAAAATTCAATTGAAGAAAAAGGTATGTAAAAATTTAACATAGATATTATCCACCAAGAACATAAAAATTAAACCGAACCAACACAAGTATTTAAGAAATATCCACCAACATTGTATATAATAAAATCTAAAAGATAGTAATTTGTGCAACTAATTGTAATGGTGTACCCACATCCTATCTCTAATACGATTCCTACTCATTGTCGTTTCAATCGCACCTTCATCAGATAATCTAGTTAAGTTATCGTTGGAGCTTGTTCCTTCTATGCTTGGACCTTCATTCACCCTCTCAAGTTCCATCGGATCCATTGCTTCCCATACGTTGAATAATTCATCCGGTAAATTCCACTTACGTATGTAGTTATGAATAGTACAACAAGCTATCACTATAAGTCTTTGTCTGGAGGGTTTATAAGGAGGCATCAACTTCAAAATAGGAAATCTATTTTTCAACACCCCAAAACAACGCTCAATTGTCATCCGTAGAGATGAGTGTCTGTAGTTAAATAACTCTTCAGGACTCCTAGGTTGTCTACCTTGGCCTCTATATTCTTGGGCATGATATCTTTCACCCCTATAAGGAGGAAGCAAACCTCTGGTACATGGATACCCATAATCAACGAGATAAAATGAACCTTCATAAAAAAAATATGTTAGCTCTACTAGTTAAATTCATTAACTCATCGACATATTGTAATTTTATTATGATATTACGATTTACCTCTAGGTGGCCAAGGAAATCCTGCATTTGGATTTGAAATTGCATCCAAAAAAACTTTTGAATCATGTGCACTTCCTTCCCACCCAGAATATACATATGTAAACATCATGTTGAAATCACAAGCACACATGACATTTTGCGTGATTGTTGTCTTTCTACCTCTACATGAAATTTGTTTCTCTGCAGGAACCCATGCACTTATATGTGTAACATCTATTGCACCTATGCAATTCTATAAAGCATAACACAAACAAATAGAATCAGAACAAAATAATAAAGATAATTGAACCGAACTGAAATATTTTTGATAATATGATATGCATACCTTGAACCAAGGATAGTATTTTGAATTATTCTTAATTCTTTCAGGCAACTCTATGGACTCTTGTTTTATGAGTTCTTTTCCCAATCGACACACTGCCCTTAATACTTCCTTGAAATTGCGTGAGATTGTTTCTGTGGAATGCTGAAAGCGGTTTGAAGCGACTCTATGACGAACATTATGACCAATTATGAATAAAAAAGTGGCAACCTTCTCTTCGACAAGTACATCTCTTGAGTCACTTAGATAGTTCTTCCCTCTTAATTCATTACAAAAATTAAGAAAACATTCCTTCTTCATCCGAAATAAATCAAAACAGCTTGTTTCAGATCCATTTAATACTTCAGCAACAAATTCACGACCAGATAATGAAGATGTTAGAACCTTTCCTTTATTAAAGAATTTATGATGATAGTCATAGATCACATTACTAATAAGAAATTCTACAAAATCATCATCGCTTTCATCAGAAGTAGAATCATCACTTGTATCAACATCAAATCTGGTTACAACCTGTTATACAATTTCAAAACATAACAAAACAATTCAAAACAACTCATAAAAAATGCATACAATTGTTCAGCAAATAGAAATAAGTACGCAACCATAAAGATCATAAACAAAGTACTAAGAGAAGCATATCCAATCACTATCACCACATATTCAAGTAAAGTGTTATCCTTAAAGTCTAAGTACCCATCCACGTTTCCTCTCTTTAGACATTGCCATAAACATTTCCCTCCAATCAGGATCCTTAAACTTTTCCAGGGTTTTTCCATAGATGTCATCTGGAATGTCTTCTATCTCTTCAAGAGCAGCCACACACTTGGTCAGAGAACAATCAGATGTTACACGCGAGGTAGCCTCCACACTCCTATCCCTACTCTTATCCTTACTCTTATCCCTGCTATACTTCTCTGCTCTCGCCAAAGATGCTTGAGCCCATGCTGCAAGCGCATGTCCCATTTGTTGTGATGTTGACTCTTTTTTGGATATTACTTGTACTTTTTGTTTTCCACTTCGTGAGACGCGCTCCATTGCTTGTATATCATCGTCTGAATCATCTTCATCAACACGCACATGACTTGCACTCCCAATGTTAAGGTATTGATTATCAAGCTCATTTTCTTCATCAGTATTTGGTGGGTCTTGTGTAGATGAATGGTGAAGCACTCCAGTAGCATTATTTTTGTTGAATATGATTTCCAATAATTTATAATGGTCACATCCTTTCTTTTGAAATTGAGAAGCTTTCTCATGTACCTGAAACAGTACAAACATGTCATCAATTATGAGAAAATTTAAATAGTGAGGTAAAAACAGAAATAGAGTTATGTTGACACGTCGTTAAATATGCAAGCAAAATAAAGCTTACATGTGTTAATTCTACATATTGAGAATAATGCCAGAAAAGATACATTAGTAGTATTATAAAATCAAACAATCTACTATATGAGTTAGTGGAAGAAATTAAGGGAGAAATTAAGATAGATACTGAAAACTAATACTGTTACTTAAAAAAATTAATATAGATAAACTTAATTTCATTCATCTATTAATCTGTTACTTTATTTACGAAAATTAACACTACTCACTATTTAAGTTTTATAGATTTGATAATAAACTTCTAAACACATTTTCAAACTTTACGAGATTTTTGAAAATATCAGGATAAAGCTAACTTTAAAAATGAGCTTACATCCCATAATATATAATTTAGACTCAAACTAAATATTTAGAAAACATGCTAGAATGAGGAGTTTGCTAGCCTTTTCTCCCCCTAGTCAAAGACTCATAGAATCATCAAATATAAAATAAATGATTCATCTGATGGCAAGAAGTACGTTATGGTGATTTGATGGTAAAACAAATTGTGCAAGTGCGGGGTCCTTTCTCCTCTACCATGCTTCTCTTTTGGTGAAACATTATTTGCATATTTCCAAGTTTCAACTTCCAAGATACCTTATTCTTTATGTTTAAATAAATCTATTAACTCTTATTTTGTTTTTTTCTTGTCTTTTTGGCATTCTACAATCACATTCTAAAAGGTTGTATCGGAATTATTGGCATTCTACGTTTATTTATAAATTATTATTATTATTATCGATTTAACAATGCATATCAGGGAAGCAAAATAGACCTGATGTTTAGATAAAATTAAGATAGATACTAGAATTACACTGGAAGAAATCAAGGGAGAAATTGAGTTAAACCATGTTAGTTTTAAGTATCCTACTAGATCTGATGTTCAAATATTCAGAAATCTTTGCTTGAACATTCATAGCGGCAAGGTAGTTTCCTAATTTCACATCGTATCCAGTAGACTATTCTAAATTGTTCTTCCTAATTAAAAATAGCAACTAACAAATTGATATTGATATAAAAAACAGGCAGTAGCAGTGGTTTGTGAAAGTGGAAGTGGAAAATCAACAGTGATCTCATTACTACAAAGATTTTATGATCCAGACTCAGGTCATATTACACTTGATGGAATAGAAATTCAAAGGCTTCAAGTGAAATGGCTGAGACAATAGATGGGACTGGTAATGAGACAATAGATGGGACTGGTAAGCCAAGAGCCTGTTCTTTTCAATGACACGGTTCGAGCCAATATTGCATACGGAAAATGAGGAGATGCAATAGAAGCAGAAACTGTAGATGTGTATATTATCCTATCAAATTATGTTTTGTTCGGTGAAAAGTATCTGATAGCTAATGAACTTATATTAGTTAATAGCTGATGAACTTATATTAGTTAATAGCTGATAACAGATAAACTAGTTAATTGAATTTGTAGTGTTTGGTAAAATTAGCGGTTGAACTAACTTATAAGTATAAAATTATATAAAGAGAAACTTTTAATTAATATTTACATTTTTTTAAAATAATATAATGAGGGTAAAAACTAAAGAAAATGTGACAAACTATAAATTATAAACTTAAATGTGATCAACTTTATTAATGTGACATAACACTATTGAAACTAATATTGTGCAGCTTCTCCCTGGAGCATGTTTAATATCCAATGACAGCACAAAGGATGAGTGTCATAAAGAGCAGAGGTTATGGTACACAAGAGGGTGTCCTAGTAAATTTGGATGGCTTGCAATAATAGGCTTAGCACTCTACATCATATTCTTCTCACCTGGGATGGGAACTGTTCCATGGGTTGTTAACTCTGAGATTTATCCTTTAAGATATAGAGGAATTTGTGGAGGAATGGCATCTACATCAAATTGGGTCTCAAATCTTATTGTTGCTCAATCCTTTCTATCTTTGACACAAGCTATTGGAGTTTCATGGACATTCATGATATTTATCTGCATCACTGTTGCAGCTATTATCTTTGTTATTATCTTTGTTCCAGAAACTAAAGGACTTCCAATGGAAGAGGTGGAGAAAATGTTGGAAACAAGATCTCTTAATTTCAAGTTTTGGCAGAGAAGTTCTGATTCTGGAGAAGTGTTGACACAGAAAACTCAGTCAATTTAAGTTAATTGTGTTGTATAATGATGTCTGTTAGAATATAACTAAACAACTATTGGTTCTGGTTCATACAAATGTCATAAAATAGTAAAATGTGGATGTTAGTTCAGCGATGTAGATATTGTGTCAATGAAAAAGGGGTTTTATATGTGTGTACAATATGGTGTAACAAATTATTAGTAGTAAATTGATATGTTTTGGTACAATTAAATTAATTACTTAATTAATAATTAAATAACATGACTTTAATCAATTAATTGATATGTATTCCAAACCAAAGCATAAACTGCTTACTTATGGAATGAAAATAGTAATAATTATTAAACAAGCCTAATCAAATCAGTGAACATTAATTATTAAATAGTACCTGAAGATAATTTCGCCAGACCTCTTCGCTTGCAGTAACAGTGTTGGTGTCTTCATTCCACCCAAATCCAGTGTTCTGCAAAAGTGAATAAAACTCGCGATATATGGCTCGTAGCCGGTGCATTTTTGCCTTTAGTTGATGCATTTTAAAGGAACGATTAGTTATAGAATTCAGCCTAGTAGTCATTGAGTTCCATGTTCTAGCATGAAATACACCATTTGGCATATTTCCATTTGTAACTTCATCAACCATAATATCAATAAAAGCTTTAGTTACAAAGTCAGGCCAAAGCTTTGATTCAAGACTGTCAACATTAGTTGCCATCTATAAAAAAATAAGCAAACTCATAATCATAAAAAAAAAATGTTCAACTATAAACCAAAAAGGTTAAAGAATTAAACAAAAAATTGCAATTGATTCTTAAAGAGAAATGTGACAGAATAAACACACAAGCTATACATGCACGAATACACAATTCAGTCACTCAATCAATGAGTTGATAAAAAAATTTCATAATCTACAACTTTCTATATTATGAAAATGGATAAGAACCAACCAAACTCATGATCCCAACTTTTCTTGACCAATTTTTCACTTGGTAAGTAGTTAAGTTACCTGTGCAGTAGAGGCAAGCGCGACAGCGGGTGCAGGAGCAGCAGTGGGTGCATCATGTGTGGCGGAAGAGGAGGAAGTCGTAAGGAATTGCGAACGAAAGCTTGAATTCTTCATGTTTTTTCGAATTCTCCGACCTGTTTAGTAAACTATATATATCCAAGTTAATCAACAAAAGATGATTTTATAAACACCAAATTTATGCTAAAACTGTTTGAATCGTTAACACATACCCAAATCGTTAACACATACCCAAAATTTATGCACAATCGCGCTACAAATAAATCATGATTCAGAACACAAAGGAAACCAAGGAAATCAACAAATGAAACCAAGTTAATTCGAAAAATAAAATTCAATTTAAAACCCCAATTCAAAAAAACCATATGCGAAACAAAGGAAAAGAAAAACTAACCAAAGCAATTATCAGAGAGAATGGAGAACACAACAATAGTCAAGAAGAGAGAATGAGATGGATGAACTTGATCGAATCGCGAGCTAGAGTTGGAATCGCAAATCTAGGGTTTTACTCGCGTGCGTGTTTCCGTCCATGGCTTCGTTCTTCTTTCTGTTTTGCTTCTTTCTGTTTTCTGCTTCAAATGGGCAAATTTTTTATTTTTTTTATTTTATAAGTTAAACATATTTACAACTATGTCATTAATAAAAACTGCTTTTTCCGTGTTTTTTATTTTTAGAGTTTAAAATTGAAAAAACAAAAAGTAAAACATGTAAATAGTGTTTTGGTTTTTTTATTTTAAAAACTATAATATTAAAAACAATTTTACAAAACAATTTTTAAAAATAAGTAACCCAAACAAATTTTTTAATTTTTAAATTTTTAAAAACTAAAATAGAATTTTTAAAATTAAATTCAAACAGGCCTAATTTCCCATTTTTAGCCACCACTAATACTTTGTCTTTAGAGTCAAAATATTTATGTTGCTTTCATTATCAAATACCTGCGACTCAGCCCAATCACTCAAACTCAATGTGCGTAGCCAAAGGTTCCATATGATCTTGGTTTAAATACAAGTAATATTACTTTATCATCTAAGATCCCACAATCCATCTCTTTCATGTGTTGCATTCGCTTAATTTTCTCTTTTTGTTTTCTTAATCTCATTGAAATATTTATAATTTTAGCAATTGTAATTTCCTTGATTAACTGTATCATAATTAAATCTATCACCAATTCATTGAGTTGATGGATCATGTCATCGCTTGTCTACAAAATATCATAAAATTTGACAGTGATTTTTTTGGTATTGCAACAAGTTTGTGGAAAACTTCAATTCTATAAAATATTTTTATTTTTGGAATGGAGACTATTGCAAGACAGATTATCAACTACATCGGAATTATGACAGATAGGTGTGATACGGAGAAATTCACCAACAAAGGTGCAACTGGTGCTTTAATTTAAAGAAATTGAAACCATTAATCATTTGTTTTCCTTTTGCATTAAAGTGATTGAGCTTTGTTTGCAAGTGGATGGCTTCGCAAGATACTGCTTGCTTACGGCAAAAAAGCTTGCAACAAATGGAGGTTTATCTGTAAGATATAGAAAAAGGCCCCTAAATGTAGCTATATATCATGTGACTCAAAGCCAATTCTTGAATAATTTTATCATTTTGTTAGGCTAATTGGTACAACTCCTTAAACTAGCTCCTTCAATTTGGGTTACAGTATCCTCAACCTTGTTATTTTTATGATTAATCATGAGCCGAAATATTAATGGTGACATGACTTTGAATTGTGTTATTTATGTATTTTGGGAGATTGTAATTTATATAATTATAGAGTTTGAATGAATGCATCAAAATAAATTTAGAATAGTTGATAAGGTTGTTGTAATAATTATATTTTTAATATAATTTAGATTTGAATAAATTGCAAAAGATTTATTAATTTTAATGTAATATACAAAATCTAGTGGTTACCACGTGATATAATAGATTTAATCTTCATCGAAGATCAACTCGCTTCTTATAATTAAAAGTTCACAATCTTCAAAGTCGTAAAATTTTATACCCTTATTTACAAAAAATATGTTACTTGATTACGTAAAAAAATATCAAAATTGTAAATTTAATAGTTTATATTGGATTTAAATATGTTTTTAGTGTCTCTAAATATAAAAATATTTGTTTTTAGACCCTTCAAAAAAATTTATTTTATTTTGACTTTTGTCTTCGCAAAATTTGTTCATATTAACATTGTTTCATGTAATTTTATGTTAGTCTTTATATTGAGAGATTAAAAATAAATATTTTACATATTAAAGGGACATATTTTAATAGAAATTAAAACTATTTAATAAAGATTAAAAGTAAAAAGTGATATATTTTATGAAGAATAAAAACTAAATATAATATATTTTACAAATACCAGCAGCAAAATATGGTATGTTTGTGATGACAAAAACATTTTAAATTTTTAATTAAGGGGTAAAGTTAGAAGAAAAAAGTACCAAAAGTTAGAATCCCCTATATTATTATATATTTACAAATATTTGCTACCGAAACATTACGAATGACACTCTTAAAGCACTCATCAATTATGATTATTTGTCACCTCTTCTTTATAATTCGTAATTACATTTATTATTTTAATATTTCTTTAACTATTTCTTTCTAAATAATAATAATTTCTTTATAATATTTTATTTTATTTCTAACATATGTATTCATTTTACAAAAAGATTATATTTATTTTTTTCTACATTTACTATTTGTCCTTAAACCCTCGTGAATTAATTATCGGTGGAATTTATCATTTTTTATAAAATAAATAAATGAAAAAATCACTATTTTTCTATTTTCGCTTCTTTACTGGGGGATGTTCCTCTTTTATAAAAATTTAGGAGGGAGAATATTATTATTGATTGGTGGTACTAGCTAATGGTCCCCTTTTATTCAAATAAAACTTATAGAACTAAAACTAAAAAAATCATAATCGTAGAAATCAAACATAAATTTAAATCTAGCTATGATTAATTTCTCATCAAGTATAACTAAAATACCATATTGTTTTCTACTAAAAAAATTATTCATGAGTTTGTTGAATATTATTTCTCGTATTTGTTTTATTTCGCTTCAAATAATTTTATATCTATAGTTTAATTTTATCTCTCTTCATAAGTTTCTTTAAAAACAACTTACGTAATAAGATTAATCAGTCTAATAAAAGAATTTAGATACAATGATTTTATTTGAAAAGAATATATTCTATATTATTTTCCAAAAAGTAATATATTTCATAAAAATATAAT
>JBBPBQ010020321.1:44842310-44855911 GCA_037974755.1 Cicer yamashitae
AAATAATAAGGACTAAATGCAAAAAATGTTATATTTGAAATGACTAAATTCAAAATAATAATTTACAAATTGTTGGAGAAAAAAAAAATTTGCTGAGACCAAAAGTATATTTTAACATTTAAATTAAAGATAAATTTAAAAGATGAAAAAAATAAGAAAATGTCAAAAGTTAGAATCCCTTATATTATTTTATATATACAAATATTTTTTACCAAACTAAATTACAAATGACACTCTCTCCTTAAATTATTTATCAATTATATTTATTTGTCACTTCCTCTTTATAATTTGAAATAACATTTATTATTGTGACATTTCTTCAATCGTTTCTTTATAAATAATAATAATCCCTTTATAATATTTTATTTTATTCTATTTCTAACGTATGAATTTGGTTTATGAAATAGTTCACATTCATTTATCTCTCCATGATTAATTAAGAATCACTATAATTTTTTTGGTTTCTGGTTCTTTTGTTGTTGGGCCTAGCCTTCTTTTATTCATTAAAAAGTATATATTTATTTTTTAAAAATATTGGGAAGGGATAATACTATTACTAATTAGGGGTAATGGCCCCCTTTTATTCATGTATAAGTTCTAGACAAGGGAAGTTTCAGTCATAGTAAGTTTCAAACATAATCAACATAGTATGTTCAGAAAAAAATTTCAGGCAAAATCGAGTTAGAATGTTCAGAGACCAGATACAATGGTTAACAATAGATAGTCCACAAACATTCAACACTCAATCTTTCAATTCAATACCAAACAAGAGTTAACATAACATACATACAAAATGAATGAATTGTTGAAAAAATGAATGGAAGTGCCAAAAATACCTACATGCAAAACCTTACAATTTCCCTCATTCTTAATTTCAAAATCCTCATTATTTCAAGACCCCATAAATGAAATCTTCAACAACAAAAGATGTTGAAATCAACCAAAGAACCCACGTGCAACATGAAAAATCAGTTATACTAGAAAAAGAACTCATATTCTTTTACAAGCAATAATTCCTCCTAGCTCCTATTACTTTTGCCTCTACTTAGATGGATTGAAGCTGATGATACTAAAGATGAAGGAAAAACATGTGTGAGGTCAGATTGAAGAGAAAGAAACTCCAAAGCTTGCTGCCATGGAAGAAAGTTTCGCGAGGTAGGGAGGAGGAGAGGGAGGTGGATGATGAACAGTAATAAAATGAGAGAATAAGTATTAGTGTTGAAGGTTTTGTATTTTAGTGTTGATATAGGACATACAAGGGGTTGAAAATGAAGGATTTTTTAGTTCCTCCATTTCTAGAAAAGAACGCACAAGAAAGAAGGGGGAAACGTGTGGAAGGAGAGAATAATAGAGTTGGGCTGATGGTGAATGAAGAAGAGGAAATCTGAATGTGTGTATGGATTGTGTGTGACGTGATAGTGAAAGGAATTAATTTTACTCTTTTATCCCCATTCTATAAAACAATATAAATTAAACATTAGTAGTAATTAATTTTTATTATTTAACAACAAAAATTAGGGATCTAATTACTATCATAACCTTGTAAGTATTTCTAAAGTAGTGAGAGAAGTTGTTACAATATTAAACATTTTACATGAAATAACATTATTAGTTTAATCACTATGAAACTAACATTTTTGTAGAAATAATAGATTACCATCTGTTTATTTAAAAATTCGCAATATTATTTTAGTATAATGCATATAATAAAATATTATATACCAATATGAAAATTTTACAAGTAAATGAATGAAAATTTAATATAAATAATATATTGGAATTGATATGTCAGCTCAATGATAAAAGATTGACTATTAATTTTTTTTTATCGAATAAAATGATTATCACTGGCACTATAAATAATAATATTTTTCCTAACCTGTATATTTTTGGAAAGATATTAACATTTTTTATTTAAAAAGATTAATATTTTTTAAGTATCTTAAATATAATATTTGATGTCAATCTTAAACAACATTTTAAACCAAAAGTATGGTTAATTTAGTCAATTATTTTTATCATAAAAAAATAAAACATGCAATTCGATTATCTTTAATCTTATTTCTAAAAGTTGATGTCATTCTTAACCAATATTTTCTATCTAATAACATGGTCAACTTAGTATATTATTTTTATTATAAAAAAGTAAAAATCATGTAATTTGATTATCTTTATATTTTATTTGTAAAAATTGATGTCAATCTCAAATAACATTTTCCCTTCAAAAGCATGATCAATTTAATCAACTTTTTTTTATGAAGACATGCCAGTAACAAATATTCCAATGATATATACATTAGTAAAAATACGAAGCAATCATCTTTTTCTAGATTATTGTGCTTCAATAAAGTGAAGATCCAAATTTTAAAAATAAATACCTTTACGTTGCATTTAAGAAGAAATTATTTTTGATGAAAGTGACGGGATCGAGACAATTACACACTTAATATTAACTTTATTATTCGAATTTTAATCTATTAAATTTGTTTTATACTTTTTTTAGGGGTATTTTTATATATTTTTTGAAACATAAAGCAACTACTATATACACATGGTAACCACAAGATTTTGTATTACATTAATATTCAAAAATCTTTTGCAATCTATTCATATAATAAATTGTATTTTGTAATAACAATTAAAAATATAATTATTACAAAAATCTTATCAACTATTCTAAATTTACTGCATACATTCATTCAAACTCTAATTATAGAAAATCAATATCTCAAGAAATAGATAATTTACATAATTCAAAGTCATGACACCATTAAGATTTTGACACATGATTAATCAAGAAAATCACATGGTTGAGGATACTATGACCCAAGAAAATACTATGGTTGAGGATCTATAATGTAATGATTAGATAATCAATTATATCAGCCAAGTGAGCCAACAATCACTCTTCTATAAAATCATTTAACATACTTCTACTAGAAAATAAAAGCCCCCATCTTATACACTATGTTTTGTTGATCTCATTGAAATTAATGTTTATAATTTTAGCAATTGTAATTTCTTTAATTAACTGAATCATAATTAAAATCTATCACTTCATTATATTGATGGATAAAGCCTTCACCAAAGAGGACCAACCTTTTAAAGATATTGCCCTAGACTAGCTAACGTGTGAATAAAATCCAACTCTTTCTTATAACTAGTAATTTATATAAAAGATAAAGAAAAGATCCCTGAACATAACTATATATCATGTAATTGAAAGCCAAATAAATTTATGTATTTTTTAATCATGCAAATTAAGTATTTTTTTTAGATAATCATTTATATAATTATATAGTTTGAATGAATGTATCCAAATAAATTTAGAATCCTTGATAAGCTTCTTGTAATAATTATATTTTTATTTGTTATTACAAAATATAATTTATGATATCAATAGATTACAAAAGATTTATTGAATATTAATGTAATACAAAATCTAGTAGTTACCATGTGTATATAGTAGCTGCTTTATGTTTCCTAAGAGATCTTGTTATTAGACTCCCCTACTTTTTATTTTAATGCTATATTGTTTTGTATTCCGATATTATGTAGTTTGTAGCATGGGGTTTGTACCGTTGGGATTTGAGCTTTGATACGTAATATCGTGGTGGAAAAAATTAGTAATTCAATTTTCTCTTTAGACATGTTGAAAGTATTTATCTTTTAAAAAAAATGTTGCACTAAAAAAAAGGGAAATTATAGTGGTTTTAATAGCGCAATTGTATAAAACCACCACTTTTACAATATAATACGGCGACATAATAATGTTATGCAGGTTATGGCGGTTTCAAATGCCTGTATTTACAAAAAAAAAAAAAAAAAATTAACCTAAGTCACAAATTGCATCCCGCCTTCACTTTTCAATCCCCTCTATTTTTTCTTTTGTTCCCAAACTTTTCCTCTTTCACTTTCAGTTTCACTTTTTTACTCTAATTTTACTTTATCTCTTTCAATCTCTCCCTTTCACAATCTTTCACTTTGAATAATTGTTCTTATTTGTTTGTTTTGGTATCGTAAAAACATCAACTAGAGGATTATAGCTAAAACTTTTTTTGCACTAACAATCTCCCTCCTTTTGATGATGACAAACAACTATACAATTAATGAACAATTTTTCTTCACAAAAAATGTTTAAAGAAAATTTTGATCTTCTTAACAATTAATCAACAAATTGTTTAACTTACTAATCCTTTGATCTTCTTAAAGAAAATTTTTAAATCAATATCCTAGGTGTCGTACCTATCACCGTGATTCTAGAAAATGGTAATAAATTCATACATTTTAATTAAGCAGACGTAGTTGTTTAAAATACCACAAGTACAATCGTTCAAATTAATTGTAACTACAAGATGTATATAGTTTACAATCAT
Organism: Cicer yamashitae; assembly: GCA_037974755.1. Classification (NCBI taxonomy): domain Eukaryota; kingdom Viridiplantae; phylum Streptophyta; class Magnoliopsida; order Fabales; family Fabaceae; genus Cicer; species Cicer yamashitae. The sequence continues at coordinate 44,846,687 of JBBPBQ010020321.1, forward strand.
TCTCTGATGTACTAAAATTACATAACATATTAATTCTTAAAATAAACACAAAACAAAGCTCAAAATACATAAGTTCATAAACATCTATATTGATGTAGAATTTTATCCTCTGATTCTGAATCTAGCCTTAACCCATCTTCTCTACTATAATATATAAGAAAATAGAGGGTGAGATATTAATCTCAGTGAGTTTAAAAAGAAAAGGGAAGTTTGAAATAGTTTCCCTTAAATATCATGAAAACTCGACATAAATATGCAATGCTTTACATTAGCCATTAGACCAAACATTTATAATCTTTTTTCTTTTACTTTAAGTATGGAAAAGCATTACATTCTTTTTCTTTTCTTAATTTAGAAAAGCTTCATGATCATTTCTTTTATTTCGAGTACGGAAAAACTCCTCCAATTATCCTAATGTGGGTCACCAAGATAATTGGAGTCTCTTGTAAAGGTGGTCTGACCATGACCCTAATTGGCGTGCCAATTATTTTTCCTTTATCCATTATTTCATACCTGAAATAAAGATTAAATGTCCCACCGTATTTCTTTAGATCATGCATGTCATTGTCTTATTTATGTAATGCAACATATCTTTACATCATGTATGCAATGCATATATCAACATCAATTCAATAAATATAATTAACTTCATTCAACATTACAATTATGAAAACAAAGTATATAACTATGGTTCACATTCATCATTAGAACCTATTCAATTTTAAGGTAGCATAATCAAAGGCATACTCAGATCAGAAGCATACTTGAATAAAAGACAACATGATAAGAGGCACATTCTAATCAGAGGCAGCATGATCAGAGACTTACTGAGATCAAAGGCATATTCTGATTAGAGGTAGTGTGATCAAAGACTTACTTGGATTAGAGGTAGTCTGCTCAGAGGCATATTCTGATTAAAGGCTTACTTGGATCAGAGGCAACATGATCAGAGGCAAATTCTGATCAAAGGCTTACTTGGATCAGATGCAGCATGATCAAAGACAAATTCTGATCAGAAGTTGCTTGATCAAAAGCTTACTTGGATTAGAGGCAACATAATTAGAGGCTTAATTGGATTAGAGGCAGCATGATCAAAAGTAGATTCTGATTAGAGGTAGTGTGATCAGAGGCTTACTTGGATCAAAGGCAGCATGATCAAAGGCATATTCTGATTAGAGGTATCGTGATAAGAGGCAACTAGGAGAAGAAGAAAATCAGAAGCAGAAGAGAAATAGAATTAGAAACAAATCAGAAGTGGAACAGAATCAGAAACATAACAGAAACAGAATCACGAGTAGAGATGACTCAAAAACTAAATAGGAAATCAGAGGTAGAATATCGTTCAAGGATGGTTTAAGGAAACGTATTAACTCGACAATTAGTCTATTACATTCAACTTCAATTCTATCAATTCTTAACATAACCTAATCAACCAAACAATAATGCAGAATGGATGATTTTCAAAGAGTTAAATACAAGTTCTCAAACATTTCCTACATGCAAAAACTCATAGTTTTCATCACTCTCAGATTTTAATAAAACCCAATGTCAAACCCATAAAATCATTTCTATAGTAATTGAACTTAAAACTGAACCTAGAAAATCCACTTTCAAAGTGAAACTTCTTCTAAGAAAAGAACTCACTGTTTACTAAGAATAGCCCTTAAATTCGAATTGGTTCGTGGACGATGCCTACTCTATCAGCTCTCTGTTCTTTCTGTCTTTTATGCCTTGTTTTAGCTTTGGAGATTCCCTAGTTTGCTCTTTATCTTCCTTTAGTACTATTTTGGTTGATTATTGGAGATTGAGAGGAGAAAATGGACATGCAAGGGGTTGTGGCAGGTGTGGGAGACTTCAAAAGGCTATTGTTTTTGAAAGATTTTGGAAAAGGGGGAGAAAATTGATGGATGAAGGAAACGATGAACAATAGTTAGTGCTTGTGTTTTTCAGAATTGTTGAGAGTGTATAACTGGGCAAATGAGTGAATGAGGCTCCATATAGGTTGAATTCCTATAAGTGAGGAAAATAATAGAAAGAAAAATGGTGTGGCCTCATTTTGACATTTGACTCACTAATACTACTATTTTACTTTTCTAACCTTGGTTCTAGTTTAATTCCAAAGACAACATTATTAATAAAAAAAAATCAGACTACTTTAGTCCTTTAAGGTGGTGAGAGGACTGTTACACTAGGACTCCCCCTGAATATGACAAACATGGTTCTTTAAGAGTTTTAAATTCATTAACTTATTTTATTTTTGTTACACATGAACGTAATCAGAGAGGAAAGACACAAAGATAAACAAACAAATAAGGCATACACACATTATCATAATTTTGACAAGTCTTTTCAATTGAATTCACATCTTTCGAGGAAGTTAAGCCTCTTATTCTTATGAATTTTGTTGGTTAACAATTCACAATTTCTTATGATGTAAAGTCTTTTAATTATTGTTCATCTTATGATGTTAAGCCTAATGGAACAAACCACGTTTTTATAGGATGTTAAGCTTTTCAAAACAAGGTGGAATTGCAACCAATTATCATATGCAGATAATATATAAATGACACTCATATGCAGATGTAGATGCAGATGATGCAAATGATACGTATGGTGCACATGATGTGATGATGCAGATTATGCACCAATCAATGCAAATCAAACACCCAACAATGCAATCAGACACAAGCACGCAATTAATTGTATTATTGCATCTTATACTTTTCTCCCCTTTAATCATTATAAAAAAGGGTGAAATTAAAAAACATAAGAATTATAGCAATCAGTCACACACAATAACACACACACACACAAAATTCAAGACCATCACACAACATTCATAAATTTAACATGAGTAAATTGCCAAAAAAACGTAAAACCATAATAGAAAGAGATAGAGAAAAAAAATAAAGAAAGGGCATCTCTTCATTGATTTAAGAACCAAGATTAAAACAACAAAAAACTAAGAAGGGAATGAAAAGAAAACTTAAAAGAAACTAATCCTAGACAAAAGATCTAAAGACACTCAAGAGTTCAGTTGCTTCCTCCATTTGAGAGTTGAGAAAGTACAACTTCTAGTGAACTTCTTGTAGAGCAATCTGAGCTTCATGCGATTTGAGAAGAACGTCGCTCACCATTGAGGCAAGTTTAGATGGTGGTAGTTACTTCTTCTTAAGAGGGGAAGGTGACTTCTTTTTCCTAGAAGAAGAGGAACCAACATCCATAGCAAAATAATTTGAGAAAGCTTAAATAAAAATGAAAAAAAAAAAGAAAAAGGAAGTTGGGAGATGAATGAAAGAACACAGATAGGGGAACTGAAAAATGTTTGAGGTATAAATAGCCATATTCTTCAAGAAAGGATAATCAAAATAAGATGTTTTTAAAGAGACTAAAAGAAAAGAACCGAAGGAATAAAAAGACGAAAAGAAATAAATAAGGGACCAATGCAGAAAGAAAGAAAAAATGAAGGCTCACAGAAGAAAACAGAGGGAATCAAGTAAGACATAAGTAGAGAATAAAAAAAGAAAGAACAAGTATTCAATTCATAATTCATATCACACTTGTAACAAGAAAACGACATTACAACTGCAATACTTATTACAAAAGGACTTAAAATAAAATTAAATCTTAGGTTTGAATCACCAATTCCTAATACATAAATAAACTAAGTCTCTTCATTGACACTTTCTTTTAGTAAATGACTTCCTTCTTTGAACTTTCATCTGATAGAGTGATGAAGAAGTTTTCATATTCAGGAGCCTACCTTCTGACTCATCAAACATAGTTAACGAAAAGAAGATAATTTAGTTTTCTCTTTTCTCTAATTGTCTTTGACTTGTTTGATGAGACTTTCTCTAAATATTGAATTGAAGATATAATCTTCCAAAGATCTAAATCTTTGATAGGATTGTAGGTGATCTGGCCCTTCTTTGTCATTACTTCCAAACCATTCATCCAATGCTCTTTTCTTACTACTTCCTTGTACATAAGGTTGTTAGTAGGAGAAGAAGACATAGACATCCAGAGTTTTCACAAAGTGAACCTTTGAATGCATTTTGTGAATCTCCTTCTAAAGTCCATCTTGTTGACTGTAGTTCGCAGATGTACGAAATTTTAGATTTCTAAACTTTTCAATATTGAAGTTGAGTAGTTCATGTTTTAAGAGGATCTTAACGTCTTTCTGAGAGTACAATGTAAGAAAAGGACCATTTAGGAAGATGAAGACTCAAGAAAGGATGAGAGATTGAACTAATTTTTTCTAAGGAGTTTCAAGTTTGAAACATTTGGATTTAAACGGAAAAGATGATTTTTTTTGAATAAAAAAAAGGCTAAATTGCATATGTGGTCCCTTAACTTAATTTCAGTTAACGTTTTAGTCCTTTATCTTTTTTTTTCCTTTTTTTTCTTCCGATTTGGTCCTTTATTTTAGCTTTAAGTGACAATTTGATCTTGTATGTTTTAAAATGTCAACAATGTTATCCTTTTTTTTTGCAAAAATTCATCAAAAATTTCAAACAAAACTCATAAAATTAATTATCATCCTCAATATAATGAAAATTTCATCAAATTCATAACTTAAATCTTTAAATAAACTCATATTTTCATCTCTAACAACATCAAATAAAGAATAAAGGACCAAATTGGGAAAAAAAAAAGATAAATGACTAAAACGTTAAGTGAAATTAAGTTAAGGGACCACGGATGTAATTTAGCCTAAAAAAAACTAGAGAGAAGAGAAGTTTAACTAAGAAAGGAAAAGAAAAGGAATCAAAACATAAGTTTTAGCGAAAGTAAGTTAAGAACAATTTTAAAAAAGAACACACGCAATACAAGAATAAGAAAAGATTACATAGACACACAAAATAGTGTAAAACTATTTCCTAGACACATAGGGACTAGGGATAGGATAATTAGGAAAAACATATCAAATAAAACAAACAAATACAACAAAAATATTGATTGAAATAAATTGCAAAGTACATGACCATTGATAGACAATGATGATTTCGCAAATTTATCTTACCAAAGTTTGTCAGATTTTCTTTCAAATGATCTTTTATCCAAATGTAGAGTTAGCTTGGTTATGGTCATCATTTATTTTGAATTAGTAGATGTGATCCTTTAATGTAGTGCTTTTGATTTCGTAGATGTGAGTCTCAAATGATGATTCAAGCACGCTATACATTAGAGGCAAATATCTTCTCCTTGTTTAGATAGAGGAATAACTTTAGACCTTGCAATGAGAGGATTGCTAAAACTGCTCATTTTAGGTTTTGATATATCCACGAGTTTGACCAGATGATGAGATATTAAACCCATTTGTTATACATACTTCTCATGCGGAGGAATTAGATGACTACCTTCCATGAGAGAGTTTTTGTCCTTTACTTCCATTTTAGGCTTCTTTAAGGATAACCTTGTTTCATAATTATTTAAAATATATCAACTATAGATCACATCATATGAAGATATTTGACCCATCAGAGGAATGAACTCTCAACTTTTTTTGACATTATACTTACATTGTTTCTTCCTAGAGGATGTTGATTAAATGATTGATTATGTTTGATCTACCCATTTGAAGCATTGTTGGATTTTATCTTGATTTTAACCAAGGACTCTTGAGTGTATCCTCCAACCTTTTTTATGGTGAATGACTTCAACTTGTTCCCATTCCACCTTCTGAATTTGTGCTATTGAGTGAGAGGTTACATTACTAACCATTTCTTCTAAATGATTATCTGCACATTTGGACATACATCATAGTTCATCGAAGTTTTAAAAAACTTCTCCTTATTTGGTTAGTTTCATTGTGGAAATGTATTATAATGTTTCCATTACTTTGCACTAACAATTATGTTGTATTAACTAATATTTTATCCTATCATCAGATAAATTTCAGTATTAACATGTTGACTCTTCTCACTGATTAACTTACTCTGCTTTATTGAAGCACTATACTTTTGTCTAGTTTGCCATTGAAGAGTTTCAGAACTACAACCAGAAAACAGAATAGGCTTGAGAGAATTTTCAAAACACATTTAAGCAGATCTTTGAGAAAAAGACACAAAATGGAGTTTCCATCTACTGTTGAAAACTAATCACATACTGAAGTATTTTCTTAGATAATTTTAATCTTAGATAATATCTCTCATACAAATATGACTTTCAAAAAGATCCCATCATTTCAATTCTTCCCTATTAGCATTCATTTACATCAGTATAGAGATTATGTTTTACTACTCAAAATATCATTGAAGAGTGATTAAAAAAAAGACTTTTTTTGTTTGTTTAGGAAATGACTTAGGTAAGGAGATGAAATTGTCGTTTGAGAAATAGATGTTCTACTAACGCGTTTTATCTATTTTTTAGATAGCAATTACAGTCTTCATTAATTAGTTTTCTTCAATCCTGATTTTGAAATAAATTTTAAAACCAAAAATTTCAAGAACGAATGAAAATATGATTTATCCAAAAATATACACTAATTTAGACCATTTTACTGGTATTTCCAGCGGTAAAGAATCTTTACTCTTACATGGTAAAGTGCTCAATTGAGAGATCGAGCACTGATTCTAATTGAAGGTGCTGAAAAACACAAGAAATTGGAGTTTTGAATTGTGTTTTACCATTTTTGAAAAATACTTGAGTTGCTTAACCAAAACATATGTTCTTTATCAAATCATTTAACTTACAATTATAAAACATGTTTAGTAAAATAAGTTGAATCATAAAGAACTTAGGTTAGAGTTTGCCATTGAAGAGTTTCGGAACTACAGCCAGAAAACAAAATAAGCTTGAGAGAATTTTCAGAACACATTTAAGCATATCTTTGAGAAAAACATACAAAAGGGACTTTCCATCTACCGTTGAAAACTAATCACATACTGAATTATTTTCTTAGATAATTTTAATCTTAGATAATATCTCTCGTACAAATATGACTTTCAGAAAAATCCCATCATTTCAATTCTTCTCTTTGAGCGTTCATTTACATCAATATAGAGATTATGTTTTACTACTCAAAATATCATTGAAGAGTGATTAAAAAAAGATTTTTTTTTTCTTCAGGAAATGACTTAGGTAAGGAGATGAAATTGTCATTTGAGAAATAGAAGTTCTGCTAACGCATTTTATCTATTTTTTCAAATAGCAATTACAGTCTTTAGTAATTAGTTTTTGTCAATCCAGGTTTTGAAAGAAATTTTAAAAACAAAAATTTCAAGAAAGAATGAAAATATGATTTATCCAAAAACATACACTAATTCAAACCATTTTACTAGTATTTCCAAGAGTAAAGAATCTTTACTCTTATACGGTAAAATGCTCAATCAAGAGATCGAGCTTTGATACTAATTGAAGGTGCGGAAAACACAAGAAAACGGGGTTTTGAATTGCGTTTTACCATTTCTGAAAAATACCTGAGTTGCCTAACCAAAACATATGTTCTTTATCACCTTTCTAGCAGGTTGTCGTTGAGGTTCATGAGTATTGTTATACCTTTCAGGTACCTCTTTTGGATTAAAAAGTTGTTGCCACTATCGAATTGATTTGCATAAGTTCCAATATGTGTCTAAATTGATCGATTTCTACTTAAATACTAAGAAATGTATCGGTTGAGAATGTTACCGTTGGAGATATTGAATCAGTATTTAAGGAAAATTAGCTTTTAAGACATATCCATATATATACATAATTAATTCAATATATCTTCAATTAAGAAGACATATCTCAGAGTATGTCATTATCAGATGATGTTACACGCTTCTTCAGTTAGAGGATAAGTCCATCCTTGACGAGCAAAGGATGTTGGAATGTTGACTTCTTATAAGAGCGTTGATTATATCATAGTATTGACTTGAAATGCTGACCAGACGGTTTACCAGAAGTATCAGACGAAGAGTCATTAGAGTGAGCTTGTATTAACACATTCGTTGAAGATGCATTTATCAGAGTCAGGCACAACTGTAACAGATTCTTCAGAGTTAATGTGAACTTGTTTAGTAGATTCTCTTTTCTTGTTCATAAGAGGATCTAACTTGTACTAGAACATTCACTTTATCAGAGGCTCCATTTAGAGATTTCTTCTGTTGATATTTGAGTTAGAGAATCAACATGGGTTTTAATCTAAGGCAAATAATCATTGTAGCGATTTTTTCCTGTCTTTAGACGGTCAATCATTGGTTTGTATTTCTTTTGTCTTTAACGCTTTGACTCAAACTGTAGATTATCAAATGCTTATTGCAATGCTTCTATTAGTAAACATAATTACTTGTTTATTAGGTGATAATATCATTTGTGTGAAAAACACTTATATTATTATTTTTAATTTACTTATAATTTATGCTACCTTAAAATAGATAGTCATTAATATAATTCTTTGTCTTCTAACTTAATATGCACACTTAGCAAATATAGTTAGGGGATAATTATTATTATTTGTTTGTTTTGTTATCATTAAAACTTCAATTAGAAGATTGTAGATAAAACCACTTTTACACTAATAATAAAAATTTAATAAAAAAAAAAAGAAGCAAAAACAAAATTGGGGAACTTAAACCTAAACTAGAAAAAGATTAAAAAAAAAATTCCCAAAAAAGTTCCTCAAATCTTACAGGTTTGTTAAGCTATATTAATTAAAACTGATTGATATTCATATTAAAAAATATGAACTTAATAATTAGTTGTTGAATGACTTAGGGTACGGCATGTGGCACTCATTAATTGCATTAATTATATAAATCATAAATTAATTTAATGAATTAAATTTATTTAAATTTGATTGATATTTGAATTTTAAAATAAAGAGTTAAATTTGTTTTTAGAGCCTATAAAATTCAAACCTTTCAATTTTACTCACTGTTAAAATAAAAAATCATTTTAGTCTATATAAAATTATTATACATACAATTGTAGTGTATGTTGTTAAACCAATATATATTTTTGAATAAATTTTTGTAGGCTTGTTAACAGCATTATAAAAAATTCATCCACATAAAATGAACTCAAAAAATAATTTCAAGGTCCATGCTTTTGTAACTATTATTTTTAATTTTTAAAATTTAAAAAATTCGCCTTTAATTCTTCTATAGTTAAAAAATAATATTTTTTGTGAATAAAATTTTTATAATGTCCTAAACATGCTTGAGAAAAATCATTAAAATATTTTTAAGTTGAAAGATAATTAAACATGTTTCGTTTCAAGAGAGATTAAAAATGTTTGTT
>JBBPBQ010020321.1:44856150-44880192 GCA_037974755.1 Cicer yamashitae
ATTTAATGAATTAATTTGTTCAAATTTGATTGATATTTAAATTTTAAAATAAAAGAAACCGAATAATTAATTGTTGAATGACTTAGGATCTAAAATGATGAATTGATTTATTGCATAAACCATCTTTTATATAATAGAATAGATAGGTAGATAAATTAATTTACTGAATTAAATTAATTTGAATTTGATTGAATTGAATTTTTAAATTATAGTAATCAAATAATTTATTGTTGAATGACATATGGGTTGACATCATCTTTTTTATAATATAGATATATTTGAAACAAGGTGTACACCTTCCATTCAAACTTACATTTCCTTTATTTTTTTAACAATGTAAAAATGTTGTTATTGAATGTGCATGAGGTGTCAGTTAAATATAAGTACTTGATTTTGAAAACTTAAAAAATGGAGTTCAAATATTATAAGAGACAACTATAAAATGATCATTAATGTCATCATTATATATTATTAATAATTTATTTTTTTTCAATTTAAAAAAACTTATTATTCACATAAATATTTGAAGTCAACATTGATAACACTTAATTTGGCTAGGTCAAAGCTTGGGTCAGTTATACAATATTAATAAATATTATATTAATTAATTCCTATCCAAAAAATTATATTAATTCATTAACTTTAATAATATTAAATGAAATGGAATCTAGATGCTTCAAATGACTAAATCATGTCTTACGTAAGCCAACAATCTCTCTTATAAAATCACCTCAATTACTTCAATCAAAATACGAAAACCATTTTGCTTACTTAATCACCTCAATTTAAATGATATTTCTGGGATCCACTTTTTAAAATATTTTGGAAAATACATCTCACCATTATCGCAGTTGTGTTTATCTCTATATAAGTGGAACTCTATTAGTTTTGAGAAATGAAGATGATCTTGACCCCAATATATTATTGAAATTTCACTATTTCATCATATATGATCCCCCAATCTCCATCTTTTGCCCTTTTATAGTTGTGTACTTAACTTTGTTTTTGAGTTTTTTCGATGTCATTCTAAATCGTGATGTGAGATCTCATTTGCCTTGACTAGATCGATGATTTTCATTTCTATCACCTCTTCATCTCCTAAGTGCTTTGTTGGATCACTCATTAATAATATTTTATTATTTCAACAACTGTGATTTCCTTGATTAATTATATCATAAGACCCATGTTGTAATGATGACATAACTTTATTGAGATGAAAAAGACCATTGGCTCAAACCAAGAGGTCTAATTCTTCCATTAGAATTATGATCCACTGTTAATGTGACGTTTGGGCAAAATATGTAGTAGTGTGATGTGCTGTGCTATGCTTTTATTCGAAGACTCAACGAATGAATCATTCTAGGAACTAAGGCATAAAGATTTTTAGTCTATTTTATCATAAGAAGTTAAAGGAGTATTATTTTGTTATTGAGATTAGTTGGAAGAGCTTCATAGACTAGCTCCTTCAATTTGGATTATATTTAGAATGTATCAAAAGATTTATTGAAATTTAAAGTAATACAAAATCTAGTGGTTATGATGTGTATATACATACATTTTAAGACCTTGTTGCATTTTTATAATCATTAATTCAAAATTAAATTACAATGTACTCTTGGTTCTAAATATCATTCTATTTAATTACTTATTTATCTAAGTATAATCAACTTTGTTTCACGATAAATTGTGCACAATCTTTGTAGAGTCAATGCACCATATTTTGTTGGAGTTCATTCTAATCCAGCAGTAGTGGCACTATGATGCAATATTGCTGCTGATGATTAAATTTACTATAGTATAAATCTAGTGGTTGAACAAGTCTTTAAAAGATTTGGCATTAATGTGGAGTATTCAAACCATATATTCTTTACCAAAAAAAATGGTTTAAATTCTTTCTAAATAAGGTTTATAATAAGGTGTTTTATACTGCAATGCAATGTTGTTTGACATATATAGTTCATATAAATAGCGAGATTCATTACAGTGTTTTGATAAGTTTATTAAAAAATACAATTTTGGAAAAAGAGGTATCAGTCTAGCAAAAGAACGTACATACAATCAACTAAAGAATGTCAATATTAAGGTGTGAGCTCCAATCAGATGTTTTTATTAAAATTTATTATATTTAATAAAATAAAAAGTCAATATTAAGGTGTGAGCTCATTTGTAAGAGTTTAGCTTTGTAACTTCAAGAGAAAAAATTTCAATCATGTTTGAGACAATTGTAAAATGGTCATTAGTACCATTTATTAATGATAATATTCCCCTTCCCTCCCTCTAACACACCAAATTTTATAATAAATTATTTTATTAATAAAATTTGGATTTTAAATAATTAATTTGGTATTTAGCCTATTATATATTATATAGGCTAAATACCACTCGTGTTCCCTTAACTTAATTTCGATTAACGATTTAGTCTTTTATCTTTTTTTTTTTTCTCGATTTGGTCCTATATGTTTTTAAATAATTTCAGCATTACCCTCTAAGTGGGGTTCCGTTAAAAAAAGTTAAAAAATCCCTCATCTAGACCATCGCATATGTTCATCAAACCTCTAGGAACGATTGCCACTGATCTGAAGTGATGTCTATGGAGTATAAATACCACATAGCTTCAGTTTTAACGAATCAATCCTACTACCAAACTTAGAACAAACTTTGAACAATTTTTTGAAATATTTCCAAAACATAAAGGGTAACTTTTTCTGAAAACGGAGGAATGATTTTTTAACTTTTTCTTAACGGAACTCCACGTAAATGGTAAAGATGAAATTATTTAAAAACATAAATGACCAAATCGGGAAAAAAAAAAAGATAAAAGACTAAATCGTTAACTGAAATTAAGTTAAGGGACCACGAGTGGTATTTAACCTATATAATAGATAGATTAATTTAATGAATTAAATATATTTAAATTGGATAGAATTTATATTTTAAAATAAAAGTCACCAAATAATTAATTGTGGAATCACATATGGTCTAACATCATCTTTTTATAATATAATAGATATATTTGAAACATTGTGCATACCATTCCAACTAACCTTTCCTTAATTTTCTAACAATATACAATTGTAATAGATCGTGCATGAGGTGAGAGTTCATTGGTAACAATTTAATTTTGCAAACTCAAAGCAATAGAGTTCAAATATAGTGCTATTTAACATTATTAAATCAGAGATATTAGATTTGTTGTTTCCCAACCGATCTAAGAAACTAGGCGGTGGTAATTTTGCAATTAACCCAAACGTTGTTAGATCGTGTCTCATAGAACCCATCTAACATGTGTATTAAAATATAGATTTTGAATATTAAAATCCAAAATTGTTTCACAACTACACTTTTCATCTCTCTTTTGCAGATGAGTCCAAAATCTCGCGCGTAAAAATCCTTTCTATCTTTCTCTCTCTCTGCAGCCGTTGTGAACCATCGCCACCATTATTTTTCTTCCGTTGCCGCCGTAAGAGTTCCTCCACCACCGTAGTTGATTCTTCTTTCTCCACTGTCGTATATGTTTTCGTAAGTGTTCTGCTTCTTCTTTATTTGTAGATACTAGTGTGCTTCTCCTCCAAAAGAAACGATGTTCTGCTCGCCGTTCACGTCCGGCCACACCATTCACTTCTGGTGGCCGCACAAAAAACCCTAGCTTTGCAATTTTGCTTTGCGAATGGGTTTCATTGCTTCGCATAAGGTTAAACCTACCCATCCCATTCCTTCTTTAATTTCGGTTGTATTTCATTAAATTCCCTTAGCCATTGGAAGATGTAGCTACAAGAGACTTTTTGAAGTTCTAATTTGGTGATTTGAAACAACAAAATAGGGTACACAATCTAGGTTCTTATTTGATTTTTTTTTCGCACCGTGATTCATGAGGCTTTAATGCTTGTGTAACTAACAAAAAGCTTGTATAGCTAACTTAGCTACATTAATAGTGTATGTGATTACTTTCAAGATTGATAGAAACGATCCTAACAAGCATCAACTGGACATTAAAACATTGGAATGTTTGTGTTTAATAGACTTACTATCTTTAGAAGTAAGAACCCTTCACTAAAATTTTAATGAGGTGATTGTTTCAAGCCATTTCACATCTTATAATACTAAGGTTTAGCATAGTATTAGTTCCAAATGTAATGTCATAGTTAAGAAAATCATATATGATTATCTAATAGTGGTATCTTTGGGAGTCTATTTGCATTGATTGTTTTAATCTCTTAATAGCAACACTTTTATTTTGGTGCTAAGTTCTAATGTTTTGTCATGCTTATTTATGAAAGAAATTGTCAAGCTTGGACCTTGGTGGTGAGATATTGCAAGCAATTGGTGGTTTAAGAAACTTGCAATCCATGTATGTGATGTGACCTTTTACTGTTACAATTTATTACATCTCAAATGGACATGGTTGTGTTATTGTTGAATTAATTTGTTTCTTAACTATGTATTTTTGGTAATGACAGAGACCTGAATTGAATTTGAAGGGATTTATCTTACAATAAACTTTGTGATGATATATCTTTCTCCATATCAAAGCTAGCGCAACTTGAGTTTTTAAAAGTCCTGAATCATAATATTGAACTCAAATTGATGTGTTGTTTGTTTTATTTGAATACACTAGTGCACTAGGATTTGTTTTGCTGATTTTGCTGTGGATTGTCATCCCCATAATATAAGCAAATCTGGGCTGATTTTGCTTACCCCTCCTTGACCAATCCTTAAGAATACTATTGCTAGGAGAAGGCTTATATTTTGATACTGTAGTAACATCAATTATTAGGAAAGTGTTTCTCAATGATTGAGCTTACTTTCATGACAGCATCATCAATTACAGAAACTGAATAAAACATGGGAGCAAAGATAGTTGAAATTCAATCTCTCGAAATGGATGTTGACAATAGTATACATCAAAATAGCAAAATAGAAGTGGAGGGTTTGTTGTGTATATCTGAATTAGTTGTTTTATCAAGTGGTTTTGGAAGCATAGGTAATCCTTGGAGCTATACTAATATTAGCCTCACTAGAAGGACTTGTGCTTGAAGCTGTTCCTGAAGAACATGCAGCTGGTTGGTTTTGGTGTTTCCTTCGGATAATGCATGCATTTTGATGTTCTATGAAACTTTCCACCTTGATCAAAGGACAGATGTTTAGGATATTATACTAGATCATATGATTAGATTATTATGATTATATATATGTTAATGCATGTTAAGGCTTCATCTTAAAAAAATGAATTGGTCAAACAAAGATATGTTTTTTTTTATGTCAATGGCTTATTGGGAAATTAAAGTAGTGATTAATAAAATAAGACAGAGTGATCAAATCTAATAAGGTCTCCACTAGCTAGTACAAAAAAGATAAATTAATTTAAGTCTTCCCTCTTATATATAGTTTCATTGGACCTTGTTTGATTAATTTATTATATTGTTTGCTAAGCCTGCAGAATGAGGGGAGTATGTGTATGTATTTATTCAAACACATAGTATTATGCAGCTCACATCTCTTATGAGTGTGGCTACTATATTATGATACAGCTCACAATGAATTATTCATATATATCTTTGGAATTCTGACCAAAACTGAAATTAATTAGTTATCTGTGGGATTATATCTTCATCAGACATTTCTACAAAAATAGCTTGAGGTTAATTCTCTTGCCTAGATCAACTTCAATTTATTCTATTTTTTATGTTACATGCTTTGCCTGTATGTGATTAGGCTCGAGTGGTTAATGAGTTTGATCAAACTTTACTTGATTATTTCAAAATTAATGTTACCTTAAATTTTTTTTAGCATAGATGCTAACGATCTGTTATGTTCTGTTTGGTGTAGGTTAGAAGGGAAAAAATAAGTGACAGGATGAAGTATTTGCAAGATTTAGTGCCAGGATGCGACAAAATTGCAAGCAAAGCTGGAATGCTTGATGAAATCATTAACTATGTTCAGTCTCTTCAACGACAAGTTGAGGTTAGAGTTTTAGTCCTACTTCATTTCCATGCTTTTAGACATTAACTTAGAAGTGTTTGATGAGTTTTAGTTTATAATATGGTTCCAATTTTAAAAGCAATTAAAGTCCACCAAACTCATTGTACATTATGCAGTTGTTATCAATGAAATTAGCTGCACCTCCATCTCCACCATCACGCCATGAAAAGTGAAAGAGAACCCGACAAAAGCCATTGGGAGATTACTCATCAGAAGATGCGCATGCTATTATAGAAGGACAAAATCATACACGTGACAAATTAAGCTAAAATTGAACTTGCTAGATGCCTAGATCAACACTAATTTGATCAAGTTCAGGTGCTGTACTACCTCTGAATCTGTCATATTCTCATGGCTAAAACATTTTGTATTAAGTCATTATTATTCAATAATTTAAGTCAAATTGTTTGTTGTTTGTTTTTATTTTTTGAGTTATTATGATAATTTTTTATTATTCACTGTGTTTTTTAAATGTTAATTATTGGTTTGAGTTTTGAATAGGTGTTTCACTCAGCTTTGTGATGGTTTCTTGGGCGCTAATGCGTTAAATTGTTGTGTTCATTTCATGCTTGCAGCAGACAATGAAATATTTGGCCAGGGACGGTGCATAATAGTAATCATTCAAGTGATTTGGTTAAGTATAATGTATTGTCAACATAGTTGATGCCATCATGTGACTCCTTGGGTCAGGGCATTTTCAATTCGATTCTGTCTATAATTACATTAGTGTTCTGGTTCTACTTATTTGTTGTGACAATGCTACGATGCAATTGATATTTAGTTGATATATTAATTGCTATAATGAAGGAAGTATGAAATTTAGTTAAATTTTGAATATGATTTGTTAGATTGGTTCAAATTTAACCAATGTAATAAATCAATTTTGAATTTGACTTATTAGATTGGTTCAAATTTAACTTATGTAATAAATCAATTTTGAATTGACTTGTTAGATTGGTTCAAATTTAACCGATGTAACAAATCAATTTTGACTTGTTACATCTGTTATTTTAGTCGATTTTATAATTAACTATTTATTACAATGTTTGATGTTAGGTCGGACAAGTAACCGATCTAACATGTACATTGAAACCGATGTAACAAGGTTTAATTGCACTAGAACTAACCTCGATAGCAAAAAAAAAAACTCATTTATCTTCTTTTTTGATAAAATAGACTAAAAAATTAATCTTGTTAAGATATTGATCAATATGATATAAATGAACAATGTACATTGTTGCTTTTGATGGAAGAATTAAACCTATTGATTTGAGCCAACGGTCTTTTTTACCTCAATAAAAGTATGTTGTCATTACATTATGGGTCTTATGACACAATTAATCAAAGAAATCACCTTTGTTGAAATAATAAAATATCATTGGTGAGTGATCCAATAAAGCACTTATGAGAGATGAAGATGCGATAAAAATGAAATTTGTCAATCTGATCAAGGCCAAGGGTATCTCACATCCAAACTCATAATGACCGAAGAAATTCAAAAAACAAAATTAAGAACATACAACTAAAAAAAAGGAAAAAAGAGGTTGATTAGGGATCATATATGATATTTATTGGTGAGATATGTTTTCTAAAAAATTTCAAAAAGTGGATCCCAGAGATATCAAACTTATCTACTAATTGAACCAATCTAACAAGTCAAATTCAAAATTGATTTATTATATCGGTTAAATTTGAACCAATCTAGTAAGTCATATTCAAAATTTAACTAAATTTCATCCTTCATTATAGCAATTAATAAATCAACTAAATATCAATTGCATCGTAGCATTGTCACAACAAATAAGTAGAACCAGAACACTAATGTAATTATAGACAAAATCGAATTGAACATGCCCCGACCCAAGGAGTCACATGATGGCATCAACTATGTTGACAATACATTATACTTTAATGAAAACACAAACAAATCACAAGTCTGAGTATACATAAAAGATAGTAATAATATTAATAATCAGGATTAACACAAAAAGATTCATATGAATTAACACAACCAAATCACTTGAATGATTACTATTACTCACTGTCCCTGGCCAAAGATTTCATTTCTATTGCAAGCACGAAATCAACACAACAATTTAATGCATTAGCGCCCAAGAAACCATCACAAAGCTGAATGAAACACCTATTCAAAACTCAAACCAATAATTAACATTTAAAAATCATAGTGAATAATAAAAAAATTATCCTAATAACTCAAAAAATAAAAACAAACAACAAACAATTTGACTCAAATTATTGAATAATAATGACTTAATACAAAATGCTTTAGCCATGAGAATATGACAGATTCAGAGGTACTGCAACACCTTAACTTGATCAAATTAGTGTTGATCTAGGCATCTAGCAAGTTCAATTTTAGCTTAATTTGTCACGTGTATGATTTTGTCCTTCTATAATAGCATCTAGTAACTTCTTGCTTAAAAATAACTTTGAAAGAGGACAAGTAGATAATATACTTTTTAGAAAATCAATAGGAGATAACATTCTTATTATTCAAATTTATGTTGATGATATTATTTTTGGATCTACTAATGGCACTCTTTGTCAAGAATTTTCTAAATTGATGCAGCTTGAATTTCAAATGAGTATGATGGGCGAACTTAAGTTCTTCTTAGGGATACAAATTCAGCAAAGTCAAAAAGGTATATACATTCATCGAACTAAATATACAAAAGAGCTTCTTAGGAAATTTAAGATGAGTGATTGCAAACCTATGACTACACCAATGCACCCTACTTGTTCACTTGAAGAAGATGATTCAGGCGAAAAAGTTGATTAAAAAAAAAACCTATAGAGGAATGATATGATCCCTACTTTACCTGACTGCTTCTAGACCTAACATCATGTTTAGTGTATGTGTATGTGCAAGATTTCAAGCTAACCCTATGGAATCACATTTAACTGCTAATAAGAGAATCCTTAGATACCTAAAAAGCACTACTAACCTTACCTTGTTCTACAAGAAATCTCCTAAGTACAAACTTATTGGATATTATGATTCTGATTATGCTGGAGATAAACTTGAGAGAAAGAGCACTAGTGGCAAGTGCACATTTTTAGGTGACAACCTAATATCTTGGTCAAGTAAGAGACAAAACACCATTGCAATGTCAACAGCAGAGGTTGAGTACATTTCAGCAGTTGGTTGTAGTTCTCAACAGAGGCTAACTACAAAATCCTAGAATCCAACATTCCCATCTATTGCGATAACACTTCTGCCATTTGTCTAATCAAAAACCCTATCTTACATTCTAAAGCTAAACACATAGAGATCAAACACCATTTCATTAGGGATTTTATTCAAAAAAGGGTATTAAACATTCAGTTTGTAGACACTGACCACCAATGGGCTGACATATTCAGCAAACCACTACCTGAAGATAGGTTTAACTTCATCAAGAAAAAAAAACCTAAACCTTACCTTCATACCTGACTGATGTTGTGATAACTTTAAAGTAGTTTATTTTTACACTAGTTATTATATTTTCTTGTATTATGTTATATTTATTTTATTCAAAAATAAAATAGAGAAAGAAAAAAAAAAGACAAAGTTTAGCTTTCAAGTCTTTTTGTCTAATGACAAAAGGGGGAGAAAAATATTTGACAAAATGGGGGAGAAAAGGATACTAAGACTTAGGGGGAGTCAAAGAAATATAAAGAAAAATTGTTATAAAAAATACAAGTTTTGTCATCATCAAAAATGGGGAGATTGTTGGAACCAAGTTGGTTTTACATTTAGAGTTTTGATGTTAATAAAAGTATTTTATGAGAACATTATATTTGACTTCAAAGAGTATGAAAGATCATGTTTTCGAAGAAAATCTAAAATAAGATTTGATTCAAAATTATAATTGATGAAAATGTAAAAAAAGATTTGATTCAAATTTATAATTGAAGAAAATCTTTGACCAAGTTGAAAAGAAAATATGGTCAAGATTTGAAGAAGATTTGATCAAGATTTGAAGAATATTTGAATAAAATTTGAAGAAGATTTCATCAAGATATATCTACAACAAAATATGGATATAATCAATCTGAAGAATTTACAAATGCAATATGAACAAAAATAAAATAGAATCAATCTGAAGAGTTTACAAACTCAATCTAAATAAAATAGAATCAATTTGAAGAATTAACAAACTCAGTCTGAACAAGATACAATTCAGAATTAAACAAGGACTAAATTGAAGCTCAAATTTTCACTATAAATAGACATTCAAGGTTGAAGGAGAAAAGCATCGAAAAGCAGAAATGAGTAGAAGAACTCAAGCTTAAAGTTATCAATTCATCTTAGAGTTCAAAGAGAGAAATACTTGTTTAGGTTAGAAATATTTTCTGAGTGTTCTTTTCTTAGAGTGTGATAGTTATTATTATCATCAACTTTTTAGAAGCAACTACTCAAGTTCCAATCTTTTGTATCCAACCCGATAGTGGTTTAGTTCCTTTTTCAATCTGGGATTGTCAGGTTATTAGAAGAAGACTTGGCTTGTAGGGTCAAGGTGGTTAGTTTCTCAGAAGTCTGAAGTTGTCAGGCTGTTTCGGAAGACTGACTTGGAGGGTCAGGTGCTTTGTAATTCAAGGTTTTTGAATTAGTGGATTAAAGCCTTCTGAATGAGGGGACTGGATGTAGTCAAGTTAGTGGTGAACCAGGATAAATCTATGTGTCAAATTATTTATGCTTTCATTGCTTTCTGCCTCTGAATCCGATTGCTTCTACTCCAAGTAAGTCACCAAAACCAAACTAATTTTTTAATTATTTATAAATTATCAAAAAGTTGTCAATTTTGGCAAACACAATTCAACCCCCCCTTCTTGTGTTTGCACCTTCACAATAACGGGAGGAACTAGATGTTATGGGGTGCTTGACTTGAATATTATTTTGTTATTGTATAGGTAGGGTCTGACAAGTCTAATGATGTTTAATATGTATAGTTGAATGAGCCTGATCGTGGCGCTCTACTGTTAAGTCATAAGACAAGATTGTTAGATCTTGGGGTATTCTAGTGGAGAATTCCTCCGTGACTTGCAAGTAGCCCTCCAAATGTCAAGAGCTACCATGCAACACACGTTTACCCCAACTGTCACGTATATGTGTTTCGGATTGAGTTGAGAAGATCTATGAAGACAGGGACAATTTGAATTGTCCGTCCACTTGCGTGGTGACATAGTATCAAGCCTCCTAACCAAGTTCTTCATAGTTATAATAGTACCAAAATGTGAAGAAGTAGAGTTTAAGCTCACACATAACATTGCATTCTCTTGTCATTGTTATATTGTGATTATTGTGTATTGAATGTGATAATGATTTCTCCTAGATGATTTGATGTTATAATGAGATGTTGATTTCGGTTGAGTGATTTTGACTTTATGCTCTGATATGTGATACCGAGAATGAAATTTATAAGTTGTATTTTACTTATTTAATTATGAACAATTTCTTTGTATGAAAATCTTTTTAGTACTAGTAAGTTTTTGGAATTAAATTAAGAAATTATAGTGATATCAATTTTATTGAGATTACACTGTTTTATTTGTAAATTAAGTTTCAAGTTTTCCATATGTACCTTGAGAAATGTAATATCTTATATTACTTGTAAAAGTTTCTTTTTTTTTTTTTCTTTAAAACAACTTTTATTTATTCGCTGTAAATTTTTACAAGAATATAGTATAAGTTTTTGTATATATTACTTTGGGGTTTGTGGTGTCAACTTTCATACATGACTACAACAATTTTTATAAGGACAATATTGGATGCATTGCTCAATTGAGACAATGACACATAAAATGATATATAACAAGGCATATTCTAATGAAATATGTAATCGTTTGCGATCTTCAACCAAGTGGTGATACAAATATCAACAAAGTCATTTATGTGATAATATCAGATACATCATTACAAAGTTATTGCCAAGCAAATATTTTCAACAACTACAACAAAAGATTGATCTTCATGATTTTAAAGATTATTGTTTGCATGAGAAGGAGATATAAATATATTTTGTACTTTTTTTCCTTCACTATAATTTTGTCCCATTGAGATTTTCTAGTAAGGTTTTTAATGAAACCGTTCTCAAAGAAAAGATGTTGCTCTCTTTTTCTTCCACTAGAGTTTTTCCCACTGGATTTATACTACTAAGGTTTTCATGAGGTACATCCTCAATTGATTTATGTGTGGATGTTCATTTGCTCTCCACCTTCCATAGCATGTCTTTAACTCCTAAGATTGAATAACTTTATGGATCCTTATGTTAAATCATCCACGTTATTGTTATAAGGCTTGTGTTCTATGAATATGATTCATGTGACATTATAAAATAAACACTTGAAGAATATAATACAATACTCTCTCGTTATCTCTTCTCATTAGTTTAGTTTATAACAAAAGATTTATAATAAGACGTTTTAAACTAATATGTAGTTTGACGAATATAGTTCATATAAATAACAAGATTCATAATAGTGCTCCGATAAGATTTTTTTAAAACACAATTTTGGAAAAATATGTTTAAAAAAGAATTTAGATGCAATCATTTTATTTGAAAAATCAATCTCCTTCAGTTAAATGTTTTTACTAAAAATGTATTATTTTAAAAAAGGAAATATCAATATTAAGATATCCATTAGTGCCACTGATTAATAATAATATCCTTCTTCCCCAATTTTTATTAAAAAGTCAATATTAAATTGGATATAATATAGATTTAATAAAAATAAAAATTAATTCTTATTTAATTATCATGAATTTGAATTAAAATTAAAAATTAAGCTTTATTATTTAAATTTGTTTGATATTTATATAGTTTTTTAAACTAACGAAATAATTAGTTGTTGAATGACTTAGGTCTAGCATGTGGCATTAATTATTTGCATAAACCATCTTTTATATAACATCATAGCTTAATTTAATGAATGACATAGATATTTACATTTAAAAATGAAGGGTTAAATTTGTTTTTAGTCCTAATAAAATAAAATAAACCATTTCAATTTCAGTCCCTTTAAAAATAAAAAATCATTTTAGTCTCTATAAAATTATCATGTATGCAATTAAAGTTTCTGATATTATGGCAACATATATTTTTGTAGGTATATTTACAACATTATAAAACTTTTGTCCATAAAAAATAAACTGAAAAATCAAATTCTAGGTCTATATTTTTTGAATTTTTTCATTTAAATATCTCATTTAATTTATCTCAAGTTATAAATTTTTGTTGATGTACTTTTTATAATACTCTAAACTTGCTTGCAAAAAACCACTCAAAATTTTTGAAGTTGAAAGATAATTAATCAAGTTCAATTTTAGGAGAATACACCATCTTTTAATTACACAAATCATATTTTGTATAATAAATTTCATCGATTAATTTAATGAATTAGTGTGTTTAAGTTTGATTGATATTTAAAATTTAAAATAAATGTAACCGAATAATTAATTGTTAAATGACTTAGGGTCTAACATGTGGAATTGATAAATTTCATAAACCATATTTTATATAATATATAATAGATAGGTAAATTTGTTTATTAAAATTTATTTAAACTTGATGAAATTTATATTTTAAAATAAAAGTAACTGAATAATTATTTATTGAGTGACATATGGTGTGACACCATTCAAACTTACATTTTCATAATTTTTCTAACAATCTAAAATTGTTATAGATTGTGGATGAGATATCACATCATTGGTAAGAGCTTAATTTTACAAATTTAAGAAACAAAGTTCAAATAATGTATCAGACAATTATAAAAGGATCATTAGTGTCATCGTTATATATTAATAATAATTTGTTTCTCTAAATTTTAAAAAGTAAATTATTCACAAAAATATTCAAAGCAGACATTGATTACACTCAATTTGGCTAGGCCAAAGTGTGCGTCAACAATCTCACTCTTATAAAATCACCTTACTTACTTTTATCAAAACAAAAGTCACTTACTCAATTTTACCCACTTTTGCATCTTTTTCTTAGACATCGATCGGATTTCAAGGTGCAACCCGATCTTTTGGTTTAAGAATATTTTTGTTCATTTTACTAGCAAATACCTCCAACAGCTCAATCATTGAAACTCAACGTAGTCAAACACTACCACGTGCTTGGTTTAACTAACGTTTTATTGAGTTAGGATCTCCTAATTTCTCATAAATAATGAACAGATTCAATTAATGACTTAGACATATGTGAAATATTTCTAGGATCCACTTTTTGAAATATTTTGGAAAATAGATTTTGCTAATATCGCATTTGTGTCTATCTCTATTATAAATGGAACTCTCTATTAGTTTTTAGAAA
Source organism: Cicer yamashitae (assembly GCA_037974755.1). NCBI lineage: Eukaryota > Viridiplantae > Streptophyta > Magnoliopsida > Fabales > Fabaceae > Cicer > Cicer yamashitae. The sequence goes on from JBBPBQ010020321.1 coordinate 44,870,451, forward strand.
TGAAGATTATCTTCACTCCAATATATCATTAAAATTTCACTTTTTGATCATATATGATCCCCCTATCCATCACTTTTTTCCTTTTTTAGTTGTATGTACTTAATTTTCTTTTTTATTGTCTTCTATGTCATTCTAAGTCACAATGTGCGATATTTCAATCACCTCTTCATCTCCTAAGTGCTTTGTTGGATCACTCACCAATGATATTTTATTATTTCAACAATTATGATTTATTTGATTAATTGTATCATAAGACCCACGTTTTAACGACCACATAACTTTATTGAGGTAAAAAAGATCATTGGCTCAAACTGGGAGGTCTAATGTAACAGCCCACTTAATTAAAATTTGGTTAAAATAAATATTTATTTAACTATTAACATATTAATGTAGAAATAATGAGTTTTAGATAAAATAGGAATGGACGAAAGGTAAAATGGAAAATGTCCAAGGGTCAAAAAGGGAAATTTCCTCTCATTTCCCTCACTTATTTCCTTTCCGAGGAAAAACTCGGAATAATAATTTCCTTTCCCTCATTTCCTTCCTTCTCGTAGTTGAACTTGAAAGAGGAACAAAAAAACTGTATTGTTCATCATCCCTTCCAATCCTCCATTTTTCTATTCTCTTCAAAATCTTCCAAAAAGTAAAAGCTTACCCAGAAGCATTGCATGCAAGATCCTACTTATGCAAGTCCCTCAAACCTCCCCAGAAGCATTGCATGCAAGATCCTACCTATCTATCTTAATGAATCAACCAAGAGTAGTGGAGCGGAGAAAGAACGAACTAGAAAAGGGAGTTTCTATGCTTGGAACAGAGGACGTGGCTTAAAGAAAGACCAAGAACTACTGGAACCAACTCTTTCTCCAATTAGTGCAAATTTCAAAGGACAACTCTTAGAAACAATAAGTTCTTTTAGATTAAAATTTATTTAGCATGAGGGTTCTTGGGTTAAATTAATTAAAATGGGTCAAATACAATTGAAAATAAATGTAAAAATGGTAATAACTCGAGTCATTTCGCAAGGACTTCTGATATAATAATATTAACCTAATGGAGAGTTCAGATTCAGAAAGGGGGGTTTTTATAATGATTTAGTTTGAACAGATGAGCAAAACGATTAATCCACTTATTCGAGTTTCAGACCTATCACAGATTCTATTAATGAGTTTAATTTTTAATTTGTGATTCTATTCTTATTTGACTATAGAATTGATCAAACAAGCGTAATCAATCCTATGTAAATTCGGTTTCGTTGACTGGATTAACCATCACAATCATCAAAATATTACAATTAACGATCAAGCGTCGCATAATTATAATTCAATTAAAATAGAGACTCAAACCAAATTATGTCAAATAAATTTAATCGATCCTATTGAAATTCAATTTAAGCAATCAGAATATCAATATAATCAAATAAACGAAAATAGAATCATGAATCATAATCGACTGTGTAACTTGAATCTCCAGGTGTGATGAAACTCTGAACTTGCGGATTAATCTTATGAAATTAGCCTTCCATGAAAATAAAAAAGTGTTTATATAATTTTCTAGTCTTTTAATCCCAAAAAACAATCCCATCCATGAAAGGAAAGAAACTCCAAATATATCGTGCTCGGGTTTTTTTTTTTTTTTTTGCTTTAAAAACAAGTGGACCGCTATTTAAAATTATTACAAAGGTCCAAATTACGAAATCTGCAATTTAGGCCCTATAGAGTTCGGCATTGAGATTTTATTCCAGCACAAAAGTTGTAGCTCTGATTTTTAGCTTTCCAACAACTGCTTGCATGCTTCAATCTGATATCCAGAGCTCAAGTTATGGCCTACAAAACGAGTAGGAGTCAAAATGCAAATAATAAAATTATAATTCAATTTCAACCCGAAGTTTAGAAACAAGCTAAAAAATTATTCTAAGCTATAAAGTGATTTTAAAAAACCAAAGTAAAAAGCTAGAAACATGCGCCCAAGTGCTATGATCAAATTCCCCCACACTTAAGCTTTTGCACTCCGTGCAAAGCAATGCATGCGATTCCAAATATTCTCAGGAATGCAAAGTGGTGAGCAAAAGAAAAAATTTAAACTTCAAGGAGTATGACATTCATGAATAATTTTCACAACCAAGGCAATCAAGAGAATAAATTAACTAAAGAATGCACGATAGAGTCCTCACAAGATATAAAATTCTCTCAATCACTCAAGTGTTTGGGTTACTGTTTACCCTCAAAGCACATCATGAAAGATAGCATTACCATAGGCTTGACAAGCCTCTAAAATCTATATTTGAAACACATGCACATAATGATCAAAAGGTCTTTATTCAAATTGTAACGTGACCAAGGTAAGGGTGAGATAATCCTAAGGAGACTAGGGCTAAAAATCAAAGAGGATAAAAGAGTAATGATCAAGAGAGAAAAATAACATTGAGAAGTAACTCAACAAAATATCATTGACTTTTATTATAAAATCTCTTTGCTCACAACACAACCATTTTCGTCATTTTATTTCTCATTTCAATTTTTTGTTTTTTGTTTTTTTTGTTTTATATATATATATTTACATATTTTTTTTCTTTCTTTTTCTTTTTCCTTTTTTTTCTCCTTTTTTTTTATAAACCTCAAATTTAACAAACAAGTTGAGCACCCCCACACTTATTTAAGGAAAGACTCCTTTACCCCAAGATTGGGTCAATTCATTGTTTTTCACTTTTAGACTTGTAATGAGCTATATAACAAAGAATGAGATAATTAGGCTCAAAGGGGCTTAAACAAATGGATAATTGAAAGGTAGACTTATTTGGCTAGTAGCTTAACAAGAAACAAATGCCTAGATCATTTCAATATATGTATGCGGACAAGAGTCAAGTCAAGTTCTAGCGTAACTAGCAATCATGAGTGAGATATCACACAAGAAAAAAAGAAGATGGAAAAATGTATTCCATTCATAATAAGGCTCAAAATCTCACAAAGGTTCATGACCTATCACAAATGATACAAAATTTAGCATTTTAATCCAACTTATTTTACCAAGAATGCAAAGATACTATCCAATCATGTCAGTCCAAACACACTCACAACATTTGCTCACAACATTTACAATCACAAAATCTGATGAAAAAGCATGCAATGCAGTGCACATTTTTATTTTTTATTTTTATTTTTTTTTTAGATTCTAAAACAAATAAAATCCTAATTAATACCCCCACACTTAAATTACACATTGTCCTCAATGAAAGTAACAAGTATAAATTAAGAGTAAGGAAAGGGAGCTCCCTGTTCAAACTTCCGTGTAGGTGGGCTTTTCCAAGGAGAGTTATTCTATGGTAGTATCTTCAAGCACAGAGCTCACATGGAATAGCTTGAGGCGTTGTCCATTTACTTTGAACACTTTGTCAGTGTTTTCACTTTTTATTTCCACTGCACCATGAGGAAAATTGTTAGTAACAACAAAAGGACCAAATCCACTTGGATCGAAGTTTACCTGCCATAATTTTCAGACAGGAGTTAAATAGTAAAACTTTTTGGCCATTGGAAAATTCCTTCCTAGAAATCATCTTATCATGATAGTACTTAGTTCTCTCTTTATAGATCCGGGAGTTCTCATAAGCTTCTTGTCTAAACTCTTCAAGTTGTTGCAATTGAAGCTTTCTCTCCAAACCTGCTTTCTCCATCTCAAGGTTGCAGCTCTTAACAGCCCAATAAGCACGGTGCTCTATTTCCGTTGGGAGGTGGCATGCCTTACCAAACATAAGTCGATAAGGGGACATTCCTATTGGTGTTTTGTAGGCTGTTTTGTGATCCCAAAGAGCATCTTCTAGCCGATGGCTCCAGTCCTTCTTGTTTGGTTGCACCATCTTTTCTAAGATCTGTTTGATTTCCCTGTTTGAGATTTCAGCTTGCCCATTAGTTTGGGGATGATAAGGTGTAGAGACTTTGTGCACAACCCCATACTTCCGAAGCAAAGCGTCCATGGTTCGGTTGCAAAAATGAGTGCCTTGATCACTTATGATGGCCCGGGGTATTCCAAACCTGCAAAAAATATTTGATCTGATAAAACCTTCAACAACTTTAGAATCATTAGTCCTAGTGGGTATTGCTTCCACCCACTTCGAAACATAATCAACAGCAAGTAAAATGTAGACAAAACCAAACGATACAAGAAAATGGCCCATAAAGTCAATGCCCACACATCAAATACTTCACAGAAAAGCATAGGTTGTTGAGGCATCTCACTTCTACGAGTGATTGTTGTTCCTGCTATTTGACACTGTTCACAAGTTTTGTAAGTCTCAAAAGCATCTTTAAACAAAGTAGGCCAAAAGAAACCCGAGTCTAAGACTTTTCTGGCTGTCCGTTGAGAACCAAAATGTCCCCCAGCTTGAGAGGCATGACAAAAATGAAGAATGGATTGAGCCTCATGGTGGGGAACACATCGCCTAATCACCTGGTCACTACAGAATTTCCACAGATATGGATCATCCCACACATAGTATTTGGCATCACTTTTAAGTTTGTGTATTTGTGTTATGGATGCATCTGCAGGAAGGACTCCAACAACTAGATAATTAACTAAATTAGCAAACCAAGGAGTTACCTCACGCAACTGTAGCAGTTGCTTATCAGGGAATTCATCTTGAATGGGGATGGGGTCCTCATCCAGTTCTATTCTGCTCAAATGATCTGCCACCAGATTTTCAGCTCCACTTTTATCTTTAATCTATAAATTAAATTCTTGGAGTAACAACATCTACCAGATCAATCTCGGTTTTGCTTCTGGTTTCTTCAGCAAGAACTTCAAAGTTGCATGGTCAGTAAAAACAACTACCTTCGAACCTAGCAAATATGATCTAAACTTATCAAGAGCAAAAACAATAGCTAAAAGTTCTTTTTCTGTGGTAGTATAATTAGCCTGTGCAGAATCTAAAGTCCTATAAGCATAATAAATAACATGGGCAGCCCTGCCAACCCTTTGTGCAAGGACCGCTCCCACTGCATAGTTAGATGCATCACACATAATTTCAAAAGGGAGGGTCCAATTGGGTGGCTGAATGATGGTAGTAGAGGTCAGTGCTGCCTTTAAGCAATCAAGGGCCTTCCTACATTTGTCATCAAAAGTGAAACTGGCATCTTTTTGCAGCAAATTTGACAGCGGAAGAGCTATCTTGCTGAAATCCTTGATAAAGCGCCTGTAAAAACCTGCATGGCCAAGAAAAGAACGAATCTCGCAGATGCAAGATGGGTAAGGCAAATTAGAAATCACATCAATCTTGGCAGGATCCACTTCCATCCCATTCTTAGAGATCACATGTCCCAAAACTATGCCTTGTTCAACTATAAAATGATATTTTCATAATTCAGCACAAGGTTAGTTTCAATGCATCTATGCAAAACTCTATCTAAATTGTTCAAGCATACATCAAATGAGGAACCATACACAGTAAAATCATCCATGAAAACTTCTATACAACTTTCTATCAAATCAGTAAAAATACTAATCATACAGCGTTGGAAAGTTCCAGGAGCATTGCATAGGCCAAAGGGCATCCTCCTATAGGCAAATGTGCCGAAAGGGCAAGTGAACGTGGTCTTTTCTTGGCCCTTCGGTGCAATATGGATCTGAAAATAACCAGAAAAACCATCAAGAAAACAATAATGTGACTTACCAGCCAACCGTTCAAGCATCTCATCAATGAATGGTAAAGGAAAATGATCCTTTCTAGTTGCCTGGTTTAGTCTCCTGTAATCGATGCATACCCTCCAGCTGTTCTGCACTCGTGTGGGGATAAGTTCATTATTTTCATTTTTAACCACTATGAGTCGAGTTTTCTTAGGGACTACCTGTACCGAACTCACCCATTGACTATCAGAGATGGGGTATATAATGCCTGCTTGCAATAGCTTGGTCACTTCCTTTTTTACAACATCCAGAATTAATGGGTTAAGTCGCCTTTACGGCTGCCTCACTGATTTTACTCCATCCTCCAGTAGTATCGTATGCATGCACATGGATGGGCTAATACTAGGAATATCAGTCAAGGTCCATCCGATTGCCTTCCTGTGTTTTCTCAAAATCTGCAATAGCTTCTCTTCTTGTTCATCTTCAAGTTTGGCTAAAATAATCACAGGTAATTTGCCATTTCCTTCTAAATATGCATATTTCAAATTTTCAGGAAATGGTTTAAGCTCTATAGTCGATGGATGCTCAATGGAGGGTACAATACTAGTGGCTGAAGCTAAGTCTGCAAAATCAATTATGTTAGTAGAAATATCAACATTAGCATAATGATCAACCTGCAAAGCAGCTTCAATCTAAGCACACACAGAGCACAACTGAGTATCTGTGCAAAATTCACAAATATAAGTATCACCAAAATTAGAAAGTGAAGGAAAATCAGCAGCAAACATATCAGGGTAAGTGTCATCAACCAAATCAGCAAGTAATTCAATTTGAAAAATAGAATGCTCTTCTATGGGGTGTTTCATAGCATCAAAGATGTAAAATTTTACAATGCTATCACCAAATTCCATGGATAGAGTTCCAGCATGTACATCAATTTTTGTTCTAGCAGTTTTCAAGAATGGTCTGCCTAAAATGATAGGCGCCCTGTTGGAATTATTCTCTCCCTCCATGTCCAGAATGTAAAAATCTGCAAGAAATATTAATTCATTTACTCGAACATGTACATCCTCCACAAGTCCAGCAGGGCGAGCATTTCTTCTGTTTGCCAATTGAATGGTAACACTTGTACTCTGTAAAGGTCCAAGAGCAAGAGAGTTAAAAATAGATGTGGGCATAACATTGATGGAAGCTCCTAAATCTAACATGGCATTTTCAAATTGACTATTGCCTATGATACATGGAATGGAAAAAGTTCCTGGATCTTTGCATTTTTGGGGCATGGGCTGAATGAGGGATGAAACATTACGCCCCATGTTTACTCTTTCATTATCTTTTAACCTTCTCTTGTGTGTGCACAACTCTTTTAGAAATTTGGCATATCTGGGGATCTATTTAATAGCTTCAAAGAGGGGAATGTTCACTTCCACCTTCCTAAATGTATCCAAGATCTCCCTATCCATATCTCCCTCATCCATTTTCTTAGTCTTCATTACCCTTTGAGGAAAAGGAAGTGGTATATTTTGCTCAACATCAACAGTTTCAGGTATCAAAGTTTCTTCAGCAACCTTGTTATTTTTCACAACAGTTTCAAGTGCCTTTGGCATTTCAACAACTTTCCCATACCTCAATGTAATTGCACTGACATTAGGGGCATTTGGATTTACTACTAACTGGGCACGTAGTTGGTTTGATCCTTGAGTCTGTATCTGGTTAACTGAAGTGGCCAGTTGGCCAATCTTTGTCTCCAAATTCTGAATTGTGGAATCTGTTCTTTGTTGAAATTGAAGATTTTGGACAGCCATTTGCTTGACAAGGTCCTCTAATGAAGGTGTATTGCTTTGCTGCTGATGTGGAATTTTCTACTGATGTGGACTGTTTTGCTGCCCAGGTTGTTGTTGCTGTTGTGCAGTGAAATTCTCCCATCTCAGGTTGGGATGGTTTCCCCAACCGAGATTGTATCTGTTATATGACAAATCATAGTTGGCTTGAGGGGTGAATATGTTTGTTGCATATGCTTAAGGAGCATCAACAATTGGATCGTCTTGCAAAGTAGGACATGAATCTGTAGGATGCTTAAGTTGTCTTAAAGTTCTTTTATTCATATCAGCCATATTGTGTAGCAAAATGTCATTTTCACAACCACTATCTCTATCTGACTCGTTAGCACTAGCAGCAGCTCTATTAAGTCTACGACGTAAATGAAAGGTCCTATCTATTTCAGGGTCAAGGGGGTGCAGATTTACAGAACTAGCCCTAGTCATGCATCATCATAACAATACAATGCAAAATCACAATTTTGAAAATTCCAACAATGTCCCTATTGCTAAAATTGAAGTGAAAAATCGAAAACACTATCAAATAAAATCAAAAAAATATAAAAATACCACCAAAGATATCTAAAAATCAAATAAAGGCAACACAATTTTTTTTGGATTTTTTTGAGAATATCAAAAATTAAAAAAATTAAAAAAGTGGTCCAGATGAAGGAATTTGGGAATTTGAGTGTCAAATCCCATAATAAGTCCCTTATAAGGGAGTCATATTCCTTGATTTTTTTTCCTGATTTTCTAGCGAAATTTTGGGGCAATCTGAGATAGTCGCCTGAAAACCGGATTTTTTTGACTAGCAACGTGCCTACGAGCTAGCACAACCCTATCCGACCTGTAGAACAACAAAGCACGAAGAAACAATTGTTAGGATGGTTAGTAATACTCTAAAACTGGTTAATATTGTTATCAGAGAGTCCCTAGCAACGGCGCCAATTTGATCCGCTGACGCACACGGGTCAAATACAATTGAAAATAAATGTAAAAAGGGGTAATAACTCGAGTCGTTTCGCAAGGACTTATGATATAATAATATTAACCTAATTAAGACTTCAAATTCAAAAAGGGGGGTTTTTATAATGATTTAGTTTGAACAGATGAACAAAACGATTAATCCACTTATTCGAGTTTCGGACCTATCACAGATTCTATCAATGAGTTTAATTTCTAATTCGTGCTTCTATTCTTATTTGACTATAGGATTGATCAAACAAGCGTAATCAATCCTATGGGAATTCGGTTTCGTTGACTGGATTAAGCATCACAATCATCAAAATATTACAATTAACGATCAAGCGTCGCAAAATTATAATTCAATTAAAATAGAGACTGAAACCAAATTCTGTCAAATAAATTTAATCGATCCTATTAAAATTCAATTTAAGCAACTAGAATATCAGTATAATCAAATTAACGAAAATAGAATCATGAATCAGAATCGACGGTGTAACCTGAATCTCCAGATGCGATGAAACTCTGAACTCGTGGATTAATCTTATGAAATTAGCCTTCCATGAAAATAAAAAAGTGTTTATATAATTTTCTGGTCTTTTAATCCCAAAAAACAATCCCATCCACGAAAGGAAAGAAACTACAAATATATAGTGCTCGGTTTTTTTTTTTTTTTTTTGGGGGGGGGGGGCTTTAAAAACAAGTGGCCCGCTATTTAAAATTATTACAAAGGTCCAGATTACGAAATCTGCAATTTAGGCCCTGTAGAGTTCGGCATTGAGATTTTATTCCAGCACAAAAGTTGTAGCTCAAATTTTTAGCTTTCCAACAACTGCTCGCATGCTTCAATCTGATATCCAGAGCTCAAGTTATGGCCTACCGAGCGAGTAGGGGTCAAAATGCAAATAATAAAATTATAATTGAATTTCAACCCAAAGTTTAGAAACAAGCTAAAAAATTATTCTAAGCTATAAAGTGATTTTAAAAAACCAAAGTAAAAAGCTAGAAACATGCGCCCAAGTGCTATGATCAATTATTATGAAATTATTTTCTAGGTTAAATCGGGTTTATTGTAATTCTGATAATGAGAGGGAATGGATCTTTTAAGCATATAGGAATTTTGGGAAATCTACTCTCAAAGTTTTATTTAAAAGTCATGCATGTTGTGGCTTTTAATCGTGTGATGATTGTGTTCATAGTGAATTGAAATCCATGAAATTGTGATGAATGAATCCTAGTTTAGATGGCGCAAATCCCACACACAAGGCTAGTACGCATGCCTTTGATTTTCCTCTTCCTTGCCTTTGTTGTTTCTTTTTTGTTTGCTCTATTGTTTTTTTTTTTTTTTG
>JBBPBQ010020321.1:44880381-44966164 GCA_037974755.1 Cicer yamashitae
TGTGCCTCTATTGTTATTCTATTGTTTGGCTCAGTTGTTTCTCTTATGACTCGCCTCTATTGTTTCCCTTTTTGTTTTGACTCTGATCATGTTGCCTCTGATCCAAGCATCCTCTGATCATTCTGCCTCTGATCAAAAACCTGTTTCTAGTCATGCTTCCTCTGATCTAAGCTTCCTCTAATTAGGTTGCCTTTGGTTGAGCCTGCCTCTGGTCCAAGCTTTTTGACTTTAACGTGGAATTTAAAGTATAGATTGACAATTTAAACATCAACTAGCAAAAGTTTTTAGAATTGATTTAGAATTAAGGTATCCTCTGATTGTAATGTGTTACTGAGTTTACGAAATAGTTGTGTGGGTGAATGGTGCATTGCAAACATAACATTACAAATGCATTGCATTCATCAAGTCATAACATGCATGGTCTGAGTTTGCACATTCTCTGATTAGAGATTCTGGATGAAGGGATTTGAATTTCCATCCAAGTTTGTAGTCTTTATGAATTTGATTGGAGTGTTCAAAGAAGTCTCCTGATTCTGACTTTTAATCTGCCACTTCTGTTTTTGCTGATGTATCGGGTTTCTCTGATGGTAATTTTGGAACTGATGGTAATTCTGATTCTTCTGGCAGTTTTGGTTCTGTTGATATGTGTGATTTCTCTGCCAGCTTTGATTTTGTTGATATGTGTGATTTCTTTGCCAGTTTTGATTCTGTTGATACTTCAGATTTTTTTGATATTTCTGGTTCATCATATGGTTCTGGTTCTGATAAGTATTATGTTGACTAGTCATTCTTCCACCAGAGTCGGTTGGCTTCTGTTTGGTAGGGCTTGGAACAAACACCTTTTTTCCTTCATATATTGCAAGCATCCATTGACCAGGCACCATGACTAGTGTTTCAATTTGATTTCTTAGAACATCTACAACATAAATAATTTTATCTTTGGCATACCCAAATTTGGTTGGGTTCTAGTTTGTTAGATCTTAAATATTTCTTGTCTTTCCATGTGGTTAGCATAGGACAAGATATTTTAGTGTGACATTTCTTGTACCAAATAGTACATAAATCATTAGAGGGAATAAACTTAGATTCAATTACTTTTTCTTGAAATCCTATTCCTCTTTTACCATTCCTACTAACACCACAAATCATAGATGCATACTTGCTTCTTTCCATACCATTATCAATAAAATCTTGAAATACTTATTCATGCTTATCAGAGTTACATGTGGTATTTTCAATTGATGTTGAACTATAATTACTTTTCAGAGTTAGATTTTCAGCCTTATGTTCAACAACATCAGTTTTCAGATTTCCATTTTCTATTTTAGGTTCAATAATATCAATTTTCAGAGGTGCATTATGTGTCTTAAGTTCAGTAATATCAGTTTTCAAATTTGCATTCTCTATTTTAAGTTCAGTAATATTAGTTTTCAGAGTTGCATTATCTGTCTTAAGTTCAGTAATATCAATTTTGAGATTTCTATTTTCTGTTTTAAATTCAGTACTTTGATTCTTTAAAACATTAACTTTTTCAATTAGTTTGTATTTTCTTTCCTAAGTGTTTTGAGTTTTAAAGACAAAATTCTTCAAAGGGACGCTGAATCTTCAGAGGCAGACGTGCAGACTCATTGGAGGCATCCTAACTAGAAGCACGCTTCAGTATTTAGAGGCAGGTGCAGAAACACGCTGAACTACCAGAAGCACGCTATCAAAGGTAGATGCGCAACCTTTTCCTGGGCGTTCATTTTTTTAAGATTATGAGGATTTTGTTGACTGATTTGATTTTGTTTCCTCTTTCCTTTTTACTTCCTCTGGTGGTATCCTCTAATATTGAAAGGTTAATTTGTATTTGACTGAGTTACAAATCTTATCTTCTAAGGGTTTTGAAATGTTTTCATTAAGAGTCACTTTCTCTCTCTTAAGTTTTTCAAAATATTTTTCAAGAGAGTTATATTTTCAGTTAAATCATTATGAGTTTTTCTTAAAGTTTTCAATTTGGAAGATACATAATGATTTTTATTTAAAAACTCATTTAAATTAGTTATAAGCTCAATGCGAGATAGATCAAAGAATACCTCGATTTCTTCATCATAGTCCAAATCAGAGTCAGACTGTATATCAACCATCAGAGCCATGTTAGCAAGCTCTTCATCATCAGATGATTCATCATAATCATCCCATGTAATCTGTAACACCCTAACCATTACTGTTACCGGCAGTGTTACCTCACGACTTTCTCACCCCTATCCACCTAGTGGAAATAGCGAGTTTTTGCTTTCTGTGGGAGTCAAACCCGGTATCTAGGGGATAAGTACCGCCTCATCTCATTCCCACTACCAATTTCTTTGTTCGAGTTCTTTTTGAATTTTCGTTGGGGGAAGAATTTCTTCTTGTGCCACATGCGTTGAATCTTCCATGAGATGAAGGAGAACTCCTCAACCTTTAAATCTTCACTCTAATCCTCTGAATAATTATCCTCGAATTTTCCAGCCGCTCGTAGAGCCTTCTTGTATTTGGATCTGAGAGCTAAAGACTTATGCTTTTTCTTGGGCTCATCCTCTACTAGATCAATCTCTTGAGATGGGAGAGAACTAATATGCTTTTTCTTGATGTAATCCCCTTTTTTCTCTAATTATTTTGACTTGTCTTGTTCGACTTTCTCTGGATATAGATTTGGAGATATAGTCTTTCAAAGATAAATCTTTGATAAGATTGTAGGTGCTCAAACCTTTTTTTGTTGTTGTTTTTTAAGGTTGAAAAAACACAAGAAAATGGGGGATTTGAATTCTGTTTTACTGTTTAAAAATTCTTAAATAAACTTCTTCATGACTGTTGACTGGGCATTGACTTTCTCCAGAGGCAAACGAATTAGACGCTTGATGTAGTCATCGGAGGCAAATGAATAGACGTTCTTGCATTCATCAGAGGCAACTAAGTCAGACGCTTGCTTGCATCTCCAAAGGCAACGAAGTATAACATTATCTTGCACCATCAGAGGCATATATCACCAGACTTAGAATGTAGAGCATAAAAGCGAAGTCTTGGTGTTCCTTTGTATTAATTTGATCATCTGAGGATATAGCATAATATCCTACACAAACACTTGATCTTGGAATTGCACACTTAATTAAAAGATTAGTACATTAAATTGTTTCCACAAAATACCTTTTGTTATCATCAAAACAAGATAAGAAATTGTTCTTCAAACCATCTTGGTTCTAACAACCTTAACATCCAGTTCAATCATTTTAAGTTCTTGTTGGTAATGGTGAAGAATTAAAATGTGAAACCACGTGCCAACAAATGTCCCTTCAAGTGGGCTCTTACACTTTCCCGATGGACCTATTTGTGCTACCTTTAAATGGGGCAAATATTCTGATGGGAGTTGAATGGCTCAAAACATTCTACCAATCATAACATATTATAACCAACTCACTTTGAAATTTATCCAAAATGGCTCTGTGATCCAACTCCAAGGTGAGCCCAAACCTAACCCCACCAAGTAATCTTTGCACCAACTCTAACGCCTAATTTCCATTCAATCCCTTAACTCGGGTTACCAAATCCACATTTTTTCCTTTACTTTCGACTATGAAAATCCTACATGCTCACAATCATCAATCCAAAACCTCCTTGACCAATACAACTACATTTTCACTACACCCACATCCCTACCTCCCTCCCGAGCCACTGACCACCATATTCCCCTCTTTGATAGCTCATACCTTGTGAATGTTAGACCTTATAGATATCCTCAATTCCAAAAAAAAAAAAGATAGAGAATCAAATCAAAGCCATGCTTGAACAAGCTATTATCCATTCTAGCTTCAATTCCTTCTCATCCCTTGTGTTGTTGGTGCACAAACGTGACAGGTCTTGGCATTTCTATGTCGATTATAGAGCTCTTAATGCTATCACAATTAAGGATCTATTTCCCATTCCTGCCATTGATGAAATGTTAGATGAACTTTATGGCACTAAGTGGTTTTCTAAATTGGACCTTCATTTAGGGTATCATTAGATACGCATGACACCTTCAAATATACATAAAATGGCTTTTCGCACTCATCAAGGACACTGAAAATTCCTTGTCGTGTCGTTTGGTCTTTGTAATTCTCGCTCCACATTTCAAGCTATATTGACCAATTGGTCTCGTCCAACAACAATCAAACAACTACGAGGATTTCTTGGACTTACTAGGTTTTGCAGGAAATTCATTCGTAATTATGCTTCCATTTCTCATGCTCTTAGTGAACTACTAAAAAAGGATTAGTTGACATGGACTAAGACAACTTAACCTTCCTTTAATAATTTAAAGAGGGCCATGGCAGCATCATCGGTTTTAGCTCTACCAAACTTTGATGAGGATTTCATGTTATACACATATGCTTCAAACTTAGGCATGGGTGTAGTTATCTCACAAAATGGCCACCCCATTTGCTATTACAACAAGAAATTCTATCCTAAGCTGTTAAATGCCTCTATATATGTCTGAGAATTATGCGCCATTACTTCAGCTGTAAAAAAATGGAGAGCATATGTTCTTGGCTACAAATTTATCATACACATTGATCAATGTAGCCTTTGGGTACTCATGACCCGAATAATTCAAACCCCAGAGCAACAATTTTATCTTGTTAAACTCCTTGGATATGAAGTAGAATAATATGTCACAAGAAATTGAGGTTTGAATTGCGACCTTTAAAATTTTAAATCAAATGGAAGTATCTCAATTGTTACTTGGATAAAAATATTGGTTTAAGAACAAATATAATGTTTTATATCAGACGTATATAATGAAAATTGTAGATGACAATGTGGTGTGATTAATGTGCAAGAATATAAGATTAAGTAAAGAGAATCACACACAAATTTATTCTAGTTCACTCTTAACCTTGGGCTATGTCTAGTCCTTACATCTTGTGAGATTTTCCACTATTTTGTTGAAGACAACGTTCCTTCAGCACACTTTTACAATCTTTTCTTTAGATCACAACTTGATCTAATACACCATGTATTATTAAAGCCTCAACATGCTTACAACTTGTATTATCACAACCTCAACAGGCATACAAACTCAGTCCAAACAAACTTAATACAACTTTACTCTCAACAATCACAAAGGAAAGGCTTTGAGATATTTTTACAAGTATATGAATAAGTGTATGAGTTCTTTGTTTATGAAAACCAAAGACAAATTGGAGAAGAAAAGGAAATGTATTAGCACACTCAGAGATATGTAGCTCAAATTTGCAGATCTGAAACTGAAGTGTGAATGATAAAAAGAGCCTTGAGATTAACTTGAGAATAAAACAAGTGACTGATGATTTGTAGCTTGCACTATTTTTCTTCATGTTCAACATCCATTTTTGGAGAGCTCCAATTTGCTGAAGAAAAAAAAGTTGTTGGACACGAGAATCCATAAATCAATCTTCTTGATGAGGTGTCTTCATGTTTTAATGTTGTTCAAAGAGAACATTCCTAGAGAATAACGTTCTTCTGCTTTTTGTAACCAAGAAACATCTTCAAAATATGAGATAGGAGACATTGTAAGTTGTCTTTTCTGATGCACCATGGGGAATGAAAAAATACAACAACTGTCACTTGTAATTGCAAGTTGTAGAACAAAGAGAATGTTTTTTTTCCATAAACGTGGGCCAACATGTGCATGTCAAAATATGAGTTTGCTTGGTCATATTGGTCTAAATGAAATATGAAAATAGTGTTGGAACTGAAGATGGATCAACCAAAGCCTTTGTGACATATTCCATTGTTTGATACCATAAAAAAATGTTCTTTCACTATTCCTCATTTAAGTTTGTTTGTGCAATATGTCTTAAATGTATTATTCTTGACATGACTTCAACTACAAAGTTGATCCTTGTCCATTTCTAAGTTGACTTAAAAACATTTAAGGTGATGAATCTTACTTTAATATGAGAAATAATTTTTTGGTCATAAAACCCAACAAAGAGAACGTTTTTCTACTTTAAGCATAACGTTCTTTCTGTGCAATTTTTGACTAATGCTTTGCTCTTTTGTGAGTGAGATACTTAGATTAAAAATGTGTTTTGAAATGGCATGAAAAATGATGTTATCGATTTCATTAAACATTGTTTGGTTCACAAACAAAGACACGATCACATTTACCATATGGTTTGTTACAACTCTTATCACTTCCTACTGCTATTTGGGAAGATATTTTGCTACACTTTATTGTAGGGCTACGTTCATTCCAAACTCATACTGTAATTCTGGTAGTGGTTCATAGATTCTCAAAAGAAACTCACTTTGGCATGTTGCCTACAAAATTTACTGCTTGCAAAGTGGTTGATTTATTTGCTCACATGATTTTTAAACATCATGGTATGCCTAGTAACATCTTTTCGAATAGAGACCCACTTTTTTTGAGCAGGTTTTAGCAACAATTGTTTCAACTTAATGGCGCCAAACTTCCAAATTTATCTTAGAGTTCAAAGAGAGAAACACTTGTTCGAATGAGAAATATTTTCTAAGTGTTCTTCTCAGAGTGTGATAGTCATTTTATAATCAGCTGGTTAGAAGCAACTACTCAAGTTCTAAACCATTGTATTCAAACCCGATAGTGGTGTTAGTGTGCCTTCAACAATCTGGGGTTGTCAAATTGTGTGGAGAAGACTTGGTTGGTAGAGTCAATGTGTGTGTATTCCTCTAAAGTATGGAGTTGTTAGGTTGTTTGGGAAAACTGACTTGGAGAGTCAAGTGCTTTGTAATTCAAGGTACTTGAATTAGTGGATTAAAGTCTTATGAATGAGGGGATTTAATACAACCAAGTTAGTGGTGAACCAGGATAAATCTGTGTCCAATTATTTATCCTTTCATTGTTTGCTGCCTCTGAACCCGATTGCTTCATATCTAAGTAATTCATAAAAATGAACCATCCTTCATCAAATTAGCAAAAAGTTATCAACTTTGTCAAACACAATTCAACCCCCTTCTTTTGTTTGCACCTTCACCACCTACTTTGTCTCAATACATTGTAGGTTCTAGTTAATTAGAAGTATTGGATGTAGAATTAATCAACCGCGACACCATCTTGCAAATCCTCAAAAAGAACCTTGAAAAAGTACAAGCTGCAATGACGACTCAAGCTAACAAACGTCGTCTTCCACACTCTTTCCAAGTTAGGGACATAGTACAGTCAAATTGCATCCTCATTGTCAAACTTCGCTTGTCGAGATCGTATTCACATGCTCACCAAGAGATACCATGGTCCCTTCAAAATCACTAAACAAATTGGTGAAGTTGCTTTTGAATTACTACTACCAGAAACTAGCATAATTCACCTTATTTTCCATGTGTCCAAATTGAAACCATTTCATGGTGATTCTACTCCAGCCCTATCACTTCCTGCAGAAACATTACACAATCAACCACTAGTTTACCCTATGGCAATATTGGACTAGTAGGGGGCACCAAATTCTCCACCCAAGGTTCTTATTGAATGGTCTAACACTTTTCCTGAAGTTGCTACTTATGAGTTGTTTTTAAACATTAAACAAAATTACCCTGACTTACACCATGAGGACAATGCGTTTTTTAAAGTTGGTGGGGATGTCATGGCTCAAGATGAGGACCAAGAAATTGAAGATGAGATGAGAGAGGAGATATCTCAAATTAGGTCTAAGAGAAACAGGGTCAATCCTAAATGGCTAAGGGACTGTGAGGTACCCCGTAAGCCCAAATGAACACACGCTAGATGTTATTTCCTTGTGTAAACATTTAAGAAAGACCTAGAAGGTTTATTTTCCAATTTTAAGAATTTTGTTAACATTGCAAATTTTCTTAAATGTGATTTTCGATCAAAAAATAATCTTAAATTATCCCTCTTCTACGATGATAAAGACTAATACAAAAGAATGGTAGAGACGGCTAGACCTAGATTCAAGTTGTTTCTAATTGCTAGAAGTTGCTACATGGTATAGTTTTTTTTTTTCTTCTCTCATATTAAAAATAGTGGTAAATCAGCAAAACGTTAAAATGAGGTGAGGATGACTGCTATTTTGATGGCGTGGACGAAGAAAGTAAAGTCTGAACACACGAGTCGTTTCATTCTCTTACCTCATCCGTCTCCTGTTGCATTTCCGTGCGCGTTTACCTCTTTTGTGAAAAAAAAAAAAACAAAAACGGTTATTCTTCTCTTTTCTAGAGAGAGAAACTTAGAGAGAGAGAGGAAAGTAGTGAGACGATGGATAACACCATTGACCTCAGAACCACCACAACCATGGCGGCATCATCCGAGAATCACAACCCTCGCCTTCCAACCAAAACCAGAGAAGAAGGCGAGCTCTCTTCTTCCGATGACGGCGACGTATTCTTCTTCTTCTCAAAACCCTACCTATAGTTTCAGTTTCCCGTTTCTGCGATTTTTCTTTTCGTTTTTCCTATTTCTTCTTCGGAATTTGCATGTTATCTTGTTGCTATTGGATCTGAGATAACAACACTCGGTTTTGTTAAGCTTCTATTGGTGAACACTTCAGTTTAGGGTTTAATGTTTCTGCGTGTCGTGGATTTGTTAATGCGTAATTTAGCGGTTAATCTGAACTAGCTTAGAAATTTATCTGTTGCAGAACTGAAATTACAACAATCGGGTTTGTTTAGCTTATATTTGCGAACACTGCGGTGTAGGTTTTTATTCTTTTAAACAGTAGAAATGAAAAATGAGAACGTATTAAAATTTGTAAGCATGTGTTGGAATCAATGTATTGTTCTTGTAACTTCAATTCAATTGATAAGTATTTGTTAATGAGTAATTTCGTGGTTCAGATGAACTAGCTTGCAAATTTATCTTCTTTGGAATTGATGTTACGAAGTATTTTGCCAACACTTCGGTGTAGGGTTTTATGCTTTTCTGGCTCTAACAGTTGAAATGAAAAATGAGAGCATCTTAAAATTTGAAA
This sequence comes from Cicer yamashitae, assembly GCA_037974755.1. Classification (NCBI taxonomy): domain Eukaryota; kingdom Viridiplantae; phylum Streptophyta; class Magnoliopsida; order Fabales; family Fabaceae; genus Cicer; species Cicer yamashitae. The sequence goes on from JBBPBQ010020321.1 coordinate 44,889,321, forward strand.
GCATGTGGTGGAATCAATGTGTTGTTCTTGCAAATTCATTTTGATTGATATGGATTTGTTTATAAGTAATTTAGCGGTTAGTCTGAACTAGTTCGCATATTTATTAGCTGTAGAACTGATATTACGACAATTAGTTTTGTTTAGCTTCTCTTTGTGAACAGTGTGGTGTGGGGTTTTATGCTTCTTCTGCGGCTTAAATAGTAGAAGGAAAAATGAGAGGGTGTTAAAATTTGAAAGCATGTGGGGGAATCAATGCGTTGTTCTTGTAAATTTAAATTAAATGATATGATTTATTAATGAGTAACTTAGCGGTTAATCTGAACTAGCAACTTTATCTGCTGTACAACTGATGTTACAACTATCTGTTTTGTTTAGTTTATTTTGCAAACACTGCTGTGTAGGGTTTTATTTTATGCTTTTATGGTGGCTTAAACAGTAAAAAATGAAAAACGAGAGTGTGCCTAAATTTGAAAGCATGTGGTGGAATGAATGTGTTGTTCTTGCAAATTTAATTCAATTGATATGGATTTGTTGATGAGTAATTTTTGTTCACCAGGAAAACCCTAATGGCTCTACAGTGCAATCCACCCTTGCTGCAGGGTCTCGTTCTGTTCCTTCGGTGCAACAAAGTACCCAAGGGGTTCAAGGTGGTAAGTCTTGTTAACTGTCCAAGTGTCCATTGAACTTGGTTTTGTACTGATCTCTGCAATTGATCATCACTCATCTGGCATCATTACTTTCTTATTAGTCTTGGTTTATGGAGTTGGAAACTTCATCTTCATCTTAATTGTGGCAAGATGTCGGCATGTCATGTGTGTGAATAGATGGTGCTCTAATATTATGCATCGGGCATGGCTTTTTCACTGTATTTTTCTTCGTAATTTAATCTTGGTGTTTTCCTACATGCATCCAGTAAATTTTTTCTTCTTTAGTCCAAATGTGTATGTAATCATCTGTAAAAGCCATTTTAATTTTAATGGCATGTACAATTTATGGAGCGTAATGACAATGTTTTACAGGAGGCTCCATTAATATACAAACGCGAACAGCCATACAACCATTTTCACTGAAGAGCATAAAAAAGAACCAATTACCCCCTAAATCTTCTCCATGGACTGGTCATGTAGGCAATGATAAAAATCTTGTGATAAGCTTTTCTGATGATGACAGTGGTAGTGACATTGAAAATAAAGGTAATCCTTCCGGGTTGGAAAGAAATGTCAAGCGACCTAGCTCATCCTTGGGAAATTCAAACAAGCCACAGTCACAACAAAATGCTAGAAGTTTGCACAAGGAAATTCCCAAGAAGTTGTCTACGAATCGCACATTTATCTCATCAGTGGCCAAGATTCCTAGTTCTAATTCTAAGGGTGCTGGATCCTGGTCACTGGGACAAGGACTACGAGCTAGAAATTTGAATCCAATGAACAAAACTTTAGCTAGCCGAGAGCGTGACCAAGGAGCAGTATCCAATGACAATAAACTTCAGGATTTGCGGCATCAGATTGCACTTCGGGAAAGTGAACTGAAGTTGAAGGCAGCCCAGCAACATAAGGAGTCTTCTTTAGTTTTAGGTAAGAATCAGAATGCCATGAACCTGAAGAATGACACAGGTAGGAAAAATATTCCAGTTTCCTCAGGGGCTGCACAATTGGAGCTGAAAGAACCAGATAGGAAGCGCATAAAACTCAACACATCTCATGATACACCTCAAGCTGTTGGTGGGCAGCAAGTTCCCGTTGTAAAATCTATATTACCATCAAAAGATTCTGTATGTGGGAACATTTATCCTCAAGAAAGAAACAAGGTTGATCATAACCAAAAGGAGATTCCATCATCATGTAGAGGGGAGTCGAAAATCATATCACAAAGGCAGCCTGACAATCATCTTGGCAACTCATTACAGAATATGCCTTGTAGAAGAGAAGGTAAATATTTTTCTTTATTTTGTGCGTGTCAGAGGACATTTTGGTGAACAAGTTCACTTAGAAACTTTGTTGTACTCTTCTGGATTTTAGAAATTAAAATATGTTTTGATAATGTTACTTTTGTGTTTGTGTATTCATTTCAATAACTCATTAGCTTGTATCATTCGGTTGTCTCATTTCGTTTTCCTAATCACATGTTTATGTAAGGCTGCTTCCAAGTGCTACTACCAATTTGATGCCATATTTTTTGGTCAAAATATCAAATTATATTGCAATGTCATGATAATGTGTAAAATATTGTTTTCTAATCTTACGGAACTTTGTTTTGGTTTAGACGATTTAGTTAAGTATGACAAAACTGGCTGCTTGATTCCACTCATGTCCAAATATTTGTCATTAAAACATATTTAAGTCATTTTCTTGTAATAATCTCATAGTCTCATCATATTCTGTAGGTGATGTCAATTATGGTTGCTATCAGGCTGACAAAAGTAGCAGGTTGGTTGACCCTTGTGCAGCTTTCAACCAAAGTGCAGTGCCAGCAAGTATGCCTTCCAACAGCGTGCCAACTTATTTAGTGAGTTTATAATTTTCTATTCATACATTTATTTGTATTTCGTATTTGTGTTTAATCGCTGATAGTAAGTCATAATTCTCTATACATGAAAATTGCTTTAATTGGGTGACTTTACTTAAAACTGTCTGATATTTTTTTTCTTGCTAACCAACCATAGTTAATCTTCCTTCTCTTTTACCATTTCGAATTCTTCAGAAATTATGGATGACTGAGCATTGTAATTTACTATGACCTATGATTTGATTCACAAGTGATGCACAAACTTTCTGTTAGGATATAGGGTAAGGGTGAATTTGTTAGGATTTGAGTTAGGGAGTAAGTCAGGGAAGTTATTAATTAATGAGGTAGTTAGTTAGTTGATGGGGTAGTCAGGATTATCATGTATAAATAAGGAGGTTTTGGAGTTAGAAAGGGCATCATTTGACTATTGTGAAGTTGTGAATAGAGTAGAAACTCTATTGTGAAGGGGAAACCCTTGGAGTAGAGATTCCTCTCATATTAGTCTTTCATATTTCTTAATAAAAAAGTGTTCGTTCCTTGGAATCCAATTCTTGGGTTCCTAACATTTTCTTCACTTGTAGTTAATAATAGGCCATAGATTAGCCAAAATCATAAACCTTTGTCGATACATTAACAGTCATTCTAGTATGAATTTAAAATTCTTTGGCATCATGTAATTTCTGTTGTCTTTATATCACCAGAGTAGTGTAACACTACAGGGTTACCAAGTTGCTTCCTGAATAAATTACTAACAGTAAGCAACTGAAAGAGGCCACTATTATACCTTTTATAATCATTCTGATTTTGTTGTGTAGTGAATTGTGTTGCATTTTCTCACTTTCTCTTCTCATCTCTGACTTAGGAAGCATTAAGCAATGATGTTCTTATGAATTGTAATGGCAATGCAAATGTCTCAGAGCATAGCAGCATTGATTTACAGTCAGTTTTTGGTATGGAAGAATTGATAGACAAGGAACTGAAGGAAGCTCAAGAGCACAGGCACAGTTGTGAAATTGAAGAAAGGAATGCACACAGAGCTTATCTTAAAGCTCAGAGGTCTTTGCTTGAGGCTAATGCTCGATGCAACAATCTGTATCGCCAAAGGGAATTGTATTCAGCTAAGCTAAGATCTTTGATTTTGAATAATTCCAGCTTTTCTTTGTCTTTAGGACAGCACCAGCAACTTGATATAGGTCTAGATTACTTACCTAAACTTGGATATGAAATACCCACATCAAACTGTCTGAGGCAGGCTGAATATAATATTAATAATCCTAGTTTTGATTCTAATAATCAAGGCATCAATAATAGGCAGTCCGATACTTCCTATCATCACACACATGGAGCAAATTTAGGTTCTGAACATTGTGCTGAACCAGATGCTAGTACATCTGAGCCATTGCCTCAAAGGGGTAATCATACTGCGGATGAAGTGTATTCTCCTATGAATGAATCTGACACATCGGCTAATGAAAATGAAGAAATTTCTCTATCTGGACATGTTTCTAATCATCTTGATGCTGAATATCATAGAAAACAAGACTCCAAGGTGAAACAAATAGACATAGATACTGCATCAAATGCAAATTGTTCCACTGGTAGTCCTCAGGATTCTTTGCTTCTTGAAGCAGCATTAAGGTCTGAATTATTTGCACGATTAGGGAAAAGAGCTACGAAGAGTAGTAATCCATGCAACAACATTGAGACTGCTGAACAAGGTGCTGAAAATGAGGTTGGAAGTGAGAAAAGCCGAGTGCGCCATGGCTCTGTCCCATTGTCTAATGCAGAAAACAATGATCTTAGAGGTGATTTTTTTTGGATGAACATTTTTGTGATGTGCTATTTTTAATTTTTTTTACATAGGCCTGATTTTTTAAGTTTGTAATGCCGCTCCTTAATCCTAGCAAAGCATAATAATGTATAGTTTGAATAAACTGTATAATTTGTTTACTCTAATCAATGTCTTGGCCCTACACTAGCTTCACGTTTCGACGTTCTTTCCTAAAATTCTTCTCTGTTCACTCAGTTTCATTACATAATATTTGTAAATGGGATAATTTTGGTGCTGTTGACTGTCAATTTTTTTTCTTTTAACTTTATTGAATTGGATTATTAGGATTTTATATGAACTGTTGATGTCAAAAGAGGAGTTGATCTGTGTGTGTAAAAACAGTGATACTAAGAATTAAGGACTCTTAAATATTGAACTGAATATATTTTTGTAAAAATTCTAGAAGTGCTGTTCTGTCAATCGCAGTATATTGGCACTTTTAGGTATTAACCAATTCTTTAGGTTTCACCTCAATGATTCTCGGTCTTTATTGTGACAAATCACAAGTTAAGGTTAGCAGTAGTTAATTAAGTGTTGATGAGCTTGCAAATTTATCATTATGTTTCTGATTATTTTGTTCTTAAAATCTAGGCATCGAGAGGAAAGAAAGAAACATCTATCTGGATACTCAGATTCAAAGTCAGCAAAAAATTGGTGGAAATTCTTTGAGTGCCAACTGCGGTGCTGGTTCTGGTGATCAAGGAGAAATACCTTTTCAAGGTCATCACTCAACTAATCCGGTGAACGTTCTGCCTGTGACTTTTAGGAGTGCATTTAGTGAGCTGAGAGAAATGTCACCATTTAGTTCAAATCATTTACCCAATCAAAATAAGCCCACTCACAATAATGATGATCAAAGTCAAAATGCTACTTGCCTCAGTTCTGATGAAGCAAAGAAGAACATGTCAGCAATCTCAGTGTCTGTCACTGTTGGGAATTCACTCTCAGAAGAAGGCACTTATGGCTGCAGTCCTGAAGTTGATCCGTTTTGGCCGCTTTGCATGTATGAGCTGCGAGGAAAATGCAACAACGACGAGTGTCCTTGGCAGCATGCTAAGGACTATGCTGATGGAAACATTAATCAGCAAACTGATTCTAATAATGCAGGTATAAAAAATTAGTTACAGTTTGTAACCTATATATTTTGCCTTCGTTCTTGTTGTATGATGATGGAACTTTCTGAAAATATCCATGTCCATGTGATGATTGTTATATGTATTTTTGGGGTTTTTTCTGAAGCTGAACTTAATATTGTTCAATATAGGAGATAATTAGGTTAATTAAGCATGAATGGTTGATACTGAAAAGAGAATATAGTCCTATTTTACACTGAATATTGTTTGGTTTGGGAGCTAATAATGTTTTTACCTCAAATAAAGTATGTCAGGTTATATTTTGAGGCTGACACGATCCAGTCCCAGGAATGTAGTTATATTTTGAGGTTGAATGAATGTTGGCAATATGGTAATTGGTTGGATTGATGTCTTGGTAATTGAGCTTGTGTGAAAGGAACCTACCTCCATAGGTCGATTTTTTATATGATCGACATTATTGTCCAAAACAAAGGAAAAATGCAGAGGATGAATTTTGGATTTACTTCACTAAATTCTGTTGAAATTACAGAACCACACTATTCATATACAAAATATCTTTCTAGAACTGACTGGTCCTAAATAGTGAGTTAATGACTTTTTGATATCTGATTATTGCTTGGACTCAGTATTAGAAGAAAGGAAGCTTCTTTATTCTACTCAGTTCAATGTCAGGGAAACTAAATTATGTGACAGAATATGGAATTTGTATTGTCCCGTAACAAGTGCTATAGAAAAATTACAATTTCTGAATGATGATTTCATTATGATATTATCCACTTCATATTATTGTTATTAAAATTATCTTCTCTAAAGAGACTGTTATACTGTTTGAACAGATTCTCAAGATCGATTGCCGTTGCATCAGCAAAATTGTAATGGTGTGAGAAAAGTTACCAAGTATCACAAAGCGACTATTCTGCCGACATACCTTGTTAGTTTAGATGTTCTGAAAGCAGATCAATTTGCATATAAACCTTTAACTGCACATAGAATTGCTCAACACTGGCAGCACCATTTCAGTATCACTTTGGCTACTTTGAATTTGCTACAAAATGGTTCAGCCGCAGATGGTCCATTTTCGCTTGGTGGTGATGAACGCAAAGAGTTATCTTTTCAGTGGAGAAATGGAGTTGGGGTTTGTTGCTTCTATCTATCATATTATTTTCCTGGTTTGTTCTTATATTTTTAAAATAATCATGTGAAGTCTAACACCACAATGCAGAAGTGAGCACGATGAGTCAATTATAACTTTATTTTGTTGTTGTATTGTATGATTTTATTTTGACTTTTGTAGGAATATTTTTCAATTTTAATTGGTTATTTTATGTCATTTATATAGTTATGATAGAAATAAGAAGCGTATTAGATGGATTTGGAAACTCCTAGAAGAGTACTTGCTTACTAACAGTTGAATTTTATTATGCCCATCAAAGGACCTAGAATATGTAAAACAAGATATTTTTGTTGTTGTTAGCAGTTAATAATTATTCCAAGAAATTTTCCTTTGGTCCTAGTATTCTTAGAAGTTTCTTCCTAGTGGATTAGGTTGCATGACCAAACAATGTTAATTCCACCTTCATTGATGTTCATGCCTTTGCCTTTGTATGGCAAGGCCTATAAACTAGTTTATAGCTTTTTTCATTTGCTTATAACTTAACTGACAAATGTATATTTGTTTGATAATTGAGATTATTGCAATAGCTTATAGTTTTTCTTGAGAAGCTACTAGTGTTTGAGCTTGAAACTTGTTACTATGTTATCTCTCACTTTTACTATCTCTTATTTTAAAATACAAAATCAACCCTAATATTTATGAAACAGAAATAAAATTTATATTAGCTGTTATGAATGTCATTTTATTATATTATCTTGTTTCATTTAATAATATAAGAAACAAATTGAAAACGCACATTTTCTAACTTGTAAAATGGTAAATAATTTGAAATAAATTAAAATATAAAAGATGATAATTATTTAAAAATAAATAGTTATATAATATCAAATAAACATGTTATTATAAGTCATTTTATATTTATAAGTTGGTTGAACAACTAATTTTACCGAATACTTCAATTTTAATCAGCTAACTTATTAGCTATCAGCTAGCTAGACTATAGTTTATTTTTGCCAAAATAAGCTTTAATTCTTCTGCACTTGAATTGACATATCACACTTCTATGCTTGTTATGATATTATGCTTTGAATATTTAAATGATCCACTATTTTTAAGTCTAGGATTTGGGGTATGACCATTTTTTATATTTTGTGCACTAGTTCATATCAGTGCATGCATATATATACTATGATGTGTTAGCTATAATTTTGCAACTGTAGCAAGGTTACTTATTTACGATTTTAGTTCTGCTCAGTGTAAATGACAATTTTGTGAACTTCAATGTGAAGAAGTATTTCTTGTGTATACATATTTTCAGTTTTAGAAAAAGTTGTTTTTAATTGACTATAATATGAATTTTTTCAGTTTTCCTGGCCAACAGCTCTTGTTAAATCTAGCCTTGATTTTATGATTAACCTGTAATGCTGAGTGTCTTGAATTCGTTTTTTGTGTGTGTTAACTTCCCCTTTATTTATTGCATACTTAGAATCAAATTAAACAGGCTATGGCTGATAGTGAGCAAGCTGTTGAGATGGCTCTTCTTATTCTTGACCAGGAAATCAATAAGTTGCGGGGAGTGCGAAAGGTAACAGTTGTGATTGCATTTTCTGTCTTGGTCGATTTTATTTGAGTTTGCTTATGTATTTCTTCATATCGATAATTGTAATTTTTTAGGCTCTATCTGTACTGTCAAAAGCTCTGGAGATTGATCCAACATGTGTGGCTCTCTTGATAGTTTATTTGCTCATTTACTACGGAAGTTTGGGGCCAAATGAAAAGGAGGACACATTCTTGTGTGTGGTATGTTATCCTTTGTTTTCTACTTATTGATGGAGCGTTCTCTGGATGATTTTTTTTTCTTGGAGAATGATGAAATTTTTATAATATAGGAACTCTAGAAGTTGCTATTAATCATAAGCCCCTGAAATCCAATGATACGATACCAGCAGTAGATAATACCATCATAAATTACGTGCTAGGCCTTTTGGTTTGTTTGTGTTACGAGTAGCATGCATTTCTGACTTGCTTTTATTTGCACATTGAAATCACTGGTTCACCATGTAATCTGTCATTTGAAAATACTAAATTTTGAGAGCTGTTCTATCCATGGTTGTTGATTTACATTTATCATTAGATACTGATGGCCATCGTGCATGGTTCTATCATTTTAGTATAAGGCTGGTTGATGTGGTGATGTTCAGGTAGTGATGGGTGAATGGACGGAGGAGATAAAAATCTTTTGGCTTAAATGAACTTTTGGTCCTCCTAATTTGCATAAAATGAACTTTTAGTCCTTTCATTTCTAAAACCTACTTTTTTGCTCCCCTGTTAACTAATTCTTGGGATTTTTTGGTCCCCTACTTTTTTGATGATGTGGCACTCTCATTAATTTATTTTTGTTATTAATTTTATTGATATATTAAAAATCAAATTAATTTCATTTATTTATATATATTAAAATATTTAAAATAAAAATTGAAAGTTTTTAAAATTTATTTATCTTATTTAAGTTTTTTTTAATAGTTTAAAAAGTTAAAATATTTATATAAAATAGTTAAAATTTTATTTTAAATATTTTATTATTATATTTCATATTTAAATTTATTACATTTTTAATATTATTTAATATTTATATATTTAAAATTAAAATATTTAAATAAAAATTTATTTTATCCAACAATAATTTAAAATTTACAAATATTTAAAATTTTATTTATTTTGTATTAAAAATAAGTTTTATATTAAAAATAAAATATTAAAGACAAAATAGGTGGACCAATAGTGCATTTAAGCCAAATCTTTAAAGACATCATATTGGTAGGAACCATGCTCTTTCGCTCTTTGACCATATAGATAGTAGAAAAATAATTTCTTTCATAATTTCCTTAAGTTGTTTTAGAAGAAAGAGCCTTGTATCATTTATCTCGTTGGCTCCACTTAAATTCCTTTTTAACTTCTTGTTAGTATGTTAAGCCCTCCGTTTAAGGTCTGATTATGTGATTTACCTTGGAATTCTTAACCGATGTTTCCAGGTTAAGCTCTATGAAGGATCTTATGTACTGTGGCTCATGTACATCAATAGTCGTAGAAAGCTTGATGATAGATTAACTGCATATGATTCTGCCCTCTCAGCTCTCTGCCAGCATGCATCTGCTGCTTCTGAAGACAGAACGTGTGAAAGTACATGCATCTTAGATCTGTTTCTGCAAATGATGGATTGTTTATGCATGTCGGGGAATGTTGAGAAGGCAATACAGCTAACTTATGGAGTTTTCCCGGCTACAACTAAATCTGATGAGCCTAATTTTCTGTCACTCTCAGATATACTCAATTGCTTAACAATTTCTGACAAATGTGTGTTATGGGTTTGTTGTGTTTACTTAGTTATTTACAGGAAACTGCCTGGTGCTATTGTTCAGAAGTTTGAATGTGAGAAAGATCTCCTTGACATTGAATGGCCCTTTGTCAGTTTATCAGAGGATGAAAAAGAGAGGGCTATTAAACTTATGGAAACAGCCGTTGAATGTATTAACTGCTATGCCTATAATGAATCAATGAAAAATGAAGTTGATCTCAAGTATGCTCAACATTTTGCTCTCAATCATCTCAGATGCATGGTTGCTCTTGATAGCCTAGAATGCTTAAGAAATTTGTTGAATAAATATGTTAAGTTATACCCTTCCTGCATAGAATTGGTTCTGGTGTCAGCTCAAATACAGAAACAATATTTTGGTGTTGATAATCTGATGGTATTTGAGGATGCAATTAGTAGGTGGCCAAAAATAGTTCCTGGAATCCAGTGCATTTGGAATCAGTATATTGCAAATGCTATCCATAATCAAAGAATGGACCTTTCCAAAGAAATTACAGCCCGATGGTTCCAGTCTGTATGGCAAGTGCAGGATCCTCCGTATGGTGGGATGGATACTGCTGATGATGGTAGTTCTTGTGGCTTATTAGGATTAGGTTCTAAATTTGTTTCCGACTCATTGAATTCTGGTCATAAACAGATGGATAAGATGTTTGGATATCTTAACCTGTCTGTTTATTATTTTTTCCAGAATGATAAAACAGAAGCATGCAAAGCTGTTAAAAAGGCTAGGAATACTGTCAGTTTTGTGGGTTTAGAGCAATCTATAAGAAAATATGTAATGTTTCTGATTTGTGATGCATCAAGCTTTAATGAGGATGGTCCTAAAGGTGCCATCATGAGAATATTGGAGGTATATATGGATGGTTCCTCTCAGGCATTTCTGGCCCCTAGGGTACTAACGAGAAGTTTTGTTGACAACATCAAGAAGCCAAGAGTACAGCATCTCATTGGCAACATATTAAGGCCAGCTTCATTTGATTGTTCTCTACTAAATTTGATACTTCAATCCTGGTTTGGTTCATCTCTTTTACCCCAAATTGCGAGTGACCCAAAGCATCTGGTGGATTTTGTGGAAGGGATTATGGAGGTAGTTCCTTACAACTTTCAATTAGCTATGGCTGTTTGCAAGCTACTGAGCAAGGATTACGGTTCTTCTGATCTAAACTCAACCAGTCTATGGTTTTGGGCGTGTTCAACCCTGGTAAATGCAATTATGAATGCCATCCCGATACCCCCAGAATTTGTCTGGGTGGAAGCTGCAGAGCTCCTGCACAATGCTATGGGCATTGAAGCAGTAGCCCAGAGGTTTTATAAAAAGGCACTGTCAGTGTATCCATTTTCTATAATGTTGTGGAAATGTTACTATAAGCTTTTTTTGTCCATTGGTGATGCAAACAATATTGTTGAAGAAGCAAAAGAAAGGGGTATTAACCTTGATTTAGTAACTGGTTGAATGTCAGGTGAGAGTATCAACATAATTCCTTGCTCGTGGAAACACTTATGGGCCAATTTTGCTTCTATCACATGGAGGCCTCAACGCAGGTGATTTTTTCCCGCTCAATAATAGAATATTTTCAACATTTTGGAAACAGTTCTGACGACAGAAGTTCCTAGAGTTCAGAGTTAAAGTTGCATTAAACTTGTACAGGTAAGTAAACTAAACAAACTATTAATGTCAGGGTAACTTTAGGAATATAATATACAAGTGGGCTCGTGAAAATTTTGTATATCTGATCTTCCTTTTGCTGTCTTATTTATTTATTTATTTATTTTTCATACCCACCATACCTACCAATCCTCATTATTCCTGTAGCCCTGAATTTAGTCCTTCATGCAGCCGTCATGAGATTTTGTCCTAGATTAGGTTGTTAGCATTGTCACATTATTCTGTGAATGTTATAGTTGGGTTTCTGACATTTTAATTTCATAGGTTGTTACGTCCTAGATGAATGAATGAAAGAATATTTTTATTATTTACCTACAGTCTTGTGGTTAGTCTTATTCTTCTAGTTCAATGTAATTTTTTTGTCGTTTTCCTATATATCTGAAGTTACACGGGATATATCGTATAGAATCTGAAGCTCCCATCATAGTTGATAGAAGTAAATTGACGAAAGTATTTCTTTCATCAAATTACTTCATAAATACCGGTTTCTATCATTTACCAGTGTATTTTTGTTATGCTTCAAATACCGTGGCTTGGAATCAATAGCTACCATAAGATACTTTTTATTTTTTATTTTTTTTATTATTACATACCTTAAGTAACTTTGATGCTTACATTTTAGATTAAAGCTCATTCACCAAGGTCCTTATGTTACTGTCTCCTACAGGCTACAAGCTTATTGAACTTTTTTTTTTCCGTTGAGATTTTTCATGCTCTCACCCCCACATTTTGAAATGATAAAAATTCCCTTAAAATATTAATTAAAAAAAGTTAATACAAAATTAAAAAAGTTCCTACATAATGTTCTATAAATAAATAGTTTTAGACACTCATGACAAACTAGCACCTGTTATAATAAAAACGGTTTGTTTTACAGCAAACATTGGAAGTATTAATATTCAGCAAAATAAAAAAAAGATTGGAAGTGTTAAAACGACTTATTCATTGCCAAAAATAAAAATATCTTAGTTACATGAATCAGATTCTAAATTTTGCAAAAAAAAAAAAAAACAAGAAAGAAAAAGAAACTATTTAATGTCAACGTAAATTTGTACAACTTGAGAGAGTTGATTCATTAAAAGAAAAGCTAAGGATTATTTTTTGTTTACACTTTGTTCCTTTCACTGGAAGTAATTATGTTTGAAACAAGTCAAATATTAAATGTTGACATCTCTCTCTTCAAACTTTGGCTTGCCATGTTTTGAGAGAGACTAACCTATCTCCCAAACTCAATACTTAATGGTAGAGGATTGACTGAAACTAGACTCTTCACACAGAATATGGCTTCACATATCTCAACAATTTCTACCCCTTCATTCCCAAAATTGACGTTATGAATTTCCTCTGTTTCAACATTATAGGATCTCACTTTATCAAATACTTTTACAAGAAACTCATTTCCCTTCCAAAAGGCTAATGGCACACAAAGTGAACTATGCTCTATAGTTCGAAGTTTGGTCCAACAGGAAACCCCAACACCACGTTCATCCTTCACCCAAATGTCAAAGTTTGCATTTTGATCACAACAATTACGGCAAACCAATGTCATACACTCATTCAAAACACCCAAATATCTTCCAGTTGAACTACTAATATCAATATCTTTTGGCAACGACACCTTGTGAAGAATCCCACCTCCCACATTCAATGCAAGGATCGTTGTAGTCAAGCCTTTAAGTTTTGCCCACCAATAATAAACCCCTTTGAAATGCATTGCAAAAAAAGAAGTGTCAAACTCACAACACCATGGATTATAACTTCGAATTGTTCTCCAAGAATCACTTCTCAAATCATATTCTTCAACAACATACTCCTTACAACGACGACATTCACGGTAACTTTCCCACATCCTTACAACCTTAATTAAATTGTTAGTTCTATAATCATGTCCCATTCCAACACCTAGTATCATCCCATCTTTTACTTTTGTGACCAAATCTGATGATGGAAGAAGCCTCACTTCCCTTGTAGTTGGGTTGCATAGAAAAACATCCCTTCCACAAGAAAAATCTGAATACAAACACAGTAAGCCATTACAAGAATTTGAAACAAGATGATATGACAGACAAGTACTCCTCATGTTGGGCAAAGATATAGATATTTGCTTTGGAGAAGAGTCACTTTCCAAGGAAAGTAGTTGGTGGGTATAAGGGGTTAGCCACAGACGTAGAAGCAAGAAACAACTTTGAGTCATGATGACCCTTATTGGAACTAGAGCAATGGGTGAGATTAAGGTTGGATTCTTGAAAACAACAATTTTTAGACTCTCCCACTGATGTTCTTCTTCATTATTTATAACAAATTTGTAAAGAACTTTTCATGTTTTCTCAAATAGTGATATCGATTTTTTTTTACTAATAGTGATATGATTTTTTTTTTACTAATAGTGATATGATTTTTAGTTATTATAGTGTAATGATTTTTTTTTTTGATGCAATTATAGTGTGATGATATCTAATTAAAAGTTTTGAACAAAATCTTTTTTTTTTTTGCTGAAGTTTTGAACAAAATCTTACGTACAAATATAGACTAAATCGGTAAATATATATCATATCAAATAAACGTAATTTACTTTTATTTATTGTAAAAAATATCTACACAAGATCTGATGTTAAAAGATACGTCACATATACTAAACAAGATTTTTCTCCATCACAATACGGAATACAATTATGCAACAAATCTACATTAACACAATCTTCTCTGCAGAAATCACGCGGGTCTTATAAAGATCCATTCATATTCTTTTGAAAGGTTATAATAGGGATCCGCTCTCGAATTGGCGAAATTTATATAATAATGTTTAAATATGCGATTAATTTGTACCGAAAAAATATGTAATTAATTTCTATAAAATATAATAAATTTAATATCATATAAAATAAATAATTTTGTTTAAGTCCATACAAAATATAAACGTTTGCATTTTCTGAATGTCTAACATTTTTAGTGTTTTAACTGTTGAATAATTAAGTGCTTAAGATTTAAATATATAATCACTAATCACTTAATCTCCACAAAATGTAAGAAATTTGGTTTTCATCCCTATAAAATAAAAAAAATATTATTTTAGTTCCTCCAAAAAATTCATGTTGTACTTGTTTTTTTTTTTTCCTTCAAATAAATCAACTAATAGTAGAACCAAACAAATGAATAAAAAAAATATGTTTTGCACCAATATAAGAGAAAATTCATCGTAGATTAACTAGTTGAAATAAGTTTCATTAATAACTGAAAGGGCACCAAAAAATTTGCACAATTACAAAGTATTAATAGGACCATATTCTGGAACCTTAACAAACTTTTTAAGTGCAAGAATATGGTCCTATTTATATTGTATTAAAATATCTATTTAAACCTTATCAAATTTCAACCTTTCAATTTTAATCCGTGTTAAAAAAAATATGGCCCCTCAAAATTATTCAGCAAATAGTTTTAATCCTTGCTAAAATAGATACAAGAGACAAATATTTGTAGTAAAAATGTTAAAATTAGTGTTTTTATAATATTGTCGCATAAAAATAAGAATAATTGTAATACACTAACTATTACTATATCGTTGCCATTATTTTTTGTGAAATGTAATAAAAAAAGGTTTTTGGCGAACTAGTCGCAAGCCTGCCAACCCGCCGCGCCCCACTTTTTGACGGGTTAATCACAAAATAGGCTAAACATAGTGGACCAACACGTTTCCCAAAACTTAGAGGTATACCTAGGGTCTCTATCTGACACTATACTTGATGGGATTCCGTGCAACTTCACATTTTCCTTTATGTATATTTCAGCTAACCTTTCCATGGAATAAGTTATGTTTATCGGAATAAAGTGAGCAGATTTAGTTAATCTGTCCACAATAACCCAAATACTATCATACCTTTTTGGAGTTCGAGGTAAGCCTACAACAAAGTCCATAGAGATGCTATCCCACTTCCATTCGGGAATACTCAAAGGTTGCATCAAGCCTGAAGGTTTCTGGTGTTCTACCTTAGACTTTTGACAGGTCAAACAAGCGTAAACGAACTCATCAATATCTTTTTTCATTCTAGGCCACCAAAATATCTTCTTGAGGTCTTTATACATCTTTGTGGCTCAGGGTGAATACTTAGACAACTCCTATGTCCTTCCTCCAAGATCAAATTCCTTAACTCATCTACATCGGGTACACAAATTCTATCCTTAATTCTCAAAATTTCATCCACACCAATTTTAAAATTAGGTTATCTCCCTTGGTCAATCAACTCTAACTTATCTAAAAGGTGTAAATCCAACTTCTAACTCTTTTTGATCTCTTCTAATAGTCCACTAGTTACCTTCAACATTCCCAATTTAATACTTTCTGGTGTCACTTCACAAACTAAACTAAGGTCTCTAAACTGTTCCAACAACTCACTATGCATAACCACTAAGGCAGACACACTTAAAGTCTTCCTACTTGAGGCATCAACCACTACATTGGCCTTTCCAGGGTGATAGTTAAGCTCAAAATCAAAATCTTTAATAAATTCCATCCACCTACGTTGTCTCATGTTCAACTCCTTCTGATAAAAAAGGTACTTAAGGCTCTTATGGTCACTGAAAACCTCAAATCTAGATCCATATAAATAATGTCTCCACATCTTAAGTACAAAAACAACTGCTGCTAGTTCTAAGTCGTGGGTAGGGTAGTTCCTCTCATGAATCTTAAGTTGCCTAGAAGCATATGCTACCACCTTTCCATCCTGCATAAGTACTCCACCTAATCCTGAACCACACACGTCACAATACTTTACAAAGGGTTCACTCAGGTTAGGTAACACTAAGATCGGTGCACAAGTCAATCTTTGCTTAAGCTCTTGGAAACTATTCTCACAATAGGTGTCCCACACGAACAATTCCCCCTTTCGAGTCAACTTAGTTAAACGTAAGGCCAACTTGGAGAATCCTTCTATGAACCTACGATAATAACCTGCCAATCCTAGGAAACTCCTAATCTCAGTCACTAACTTAGGTGCTTTCCATTCTAAGACACTCTCTACCTTAGCAGGATCAACAACTATTCCACCTTTTGAAATTACATGTCCTAGGAAACTTACTTCCTCTAACCAAAATTCACACTTAGAAAACTTGGCAAATAATTGTTTCTCCTTAAGGGTTTGCAAGACTATCCTTAAATGTTCGCCATGCTCTTCCTTAGTCTTAGAGTACACTAAGATATCATCTATAAACACAACCACAAATGAGTCTAGGTAAGGATGAAAGATTCGATTCATGTAATCCATAAACACTGCTTGTGCATTAGTCACACCAAAAGGCATAACCGAATACTCATAATGGCCATTACGGGTCCTAAAGGCGGTTTTAGGGACATCAAGAGACTTCACTCGGTTCTGATGGTAACCTGCTCTCAAGTCGATCTTACTAAACACACAGGATCCTCTCAATTGGTCCATAAGGTCATCTATCCTAGGTAGCGGATACTTATTCTTGATTGTCACTTTATTAAGCTGACAGTAATCCACACACAACCTCATAGAGCCATCCTTCTTCTTAACCAACAACACAGGTGCACCCCATGGTGACACACTAGGCCTTATAAATTGTTTATCTGAAAGCTCTTCCAATTGCTTCTTAAGCTCAGACAATTCTAAGGGAGACATCTTATACGGTGCCATGGATATGGGTCTAGTACCTGGTACAAGGTCAATGCTAAACTCAATCTCACATTCTGGTGGTAGACTATTGACATCTTCAGGGAACACTTCAGGGAATTCACACACAATAGGAACATCTCGTATCACCACTTTTTCTTCAAATTCCAATGAGGCTAGGATCATGTATAACTGGGCATCTTCTTTCAAGAGTGCCTTCACATGGTTGGCGAATATATTGCTAGGCTTCTCCCCCTCTTTTGGCTCCATGAATTCAATGGTTTTACTAAAATAATCTACGCGGACACGATTGGCAGATAGCCAATCCATACCAAGAATCAGATCAACCAGACGCAAAGGTAAACACACTAAGTCAACTCGGAAGTCCCTTCCACAAACATGGATAGAAATGTCAAGACAAACATTAGTGGTATCAACAGAATTACTAGTTGGGGTATTCACAATCAAATCATATTGCAAATGAAACACAGGTAGTCCTAAACGTCTAACACAATCGAGAGACACAAAGGAATGAGTGACACCACAATCAAATAGCACAAATAAAGGAGTATCACTTATGAGACACGTACCTTGGATCAAGTTGTCTTTCTCAGACGCTCCTGCACCACTGAGGGCAAAGACTCTTCCATTGGATTTAGGTCGGCTGGCTTGGGAACTCTGGTTTCCAGGCTGTGGAGTCTTCCTTGGGTAGGGGCATGTGGTGCTGATGTGGCCCTGTTGTTGACAATTAAAATAAGTAATTCCAGCATCTCTACATTCATATGCCGTGTGACCTTGCTTACCACACTTATGACATTGGATAGGAGTAGCCGGATCACCATTATTACCATTGTTGTTGCTCGAGACTTGACTCCTGTTGTTACTATTTATGTTACTAACTCCTCGTCCATTGGGGTTTCCTCTATCACCCCCATAACTATAACTGTTTCCATTTCCTTTTCCATTACCACTACTATTTCCTTTTCCAGCTGAAAAACTGTATTGTTGATAATTCAGACGACTTCCAAATTTACTAGGAGGAAAAGAGTAAGGTTTTCCTCTATTATGATGCTTAGGCCTCTTGTCCTTCATGGTCCCAATGTTCCGGTAATATGCCTTTTCAGCACGACTATCTTCATCATAAATCCTACTCTTATTCACTAGGGTAGGAAAATCACGGATCTCTTGCATTCCAACCTGCTTCTTGATCTCTAGCCTAAGTCCCATTTCAAACTTGATGCACTTAGACTTTTCTCCCGCCTCTCCAACATAGAGTGGATAGTACCTGGATAACTCCTCAAACTTAGCGGCATACTCTACTACTGACATATTCCCTTGTTCTAATTTGACAAATTCCATTTCCTTCCTATTGCGGATGTCTTCAGGGAAATACTTGACCAAGAACATGTTTTTGAATACAGCCCAAGTAATTGCAGTCCCTGCATTATCTAAACGCTGACACGCATTATCCCACCAATGTTCTGCTTCTTCTGTCAACATGAAGGTTCCCAAATGCACTTTCTGTCCTTCGGAACATGCCACTCCTCTGAAAATTTTCTCAACCTCTTGCAACCACTTCTGAGCTCCATCAGGAATATAGTGACCTTCAAATGATGGAGGGTTAGCCTTATGGAATCGATCCATCACCATGAACTCATTTATTTGCACATTTCCTTGACCATCACTGTAGGTAGTAGCTTGAGCAACAGCTTAAGCAACAACCTGTGCAGCTTGAGTAGCAGCTTGCGCAGAGGCTTGTGCAGTAGCTTGAGATTCAGCAAAAGCTTGGAGAGCCTGCACTGTAACTCCTACCATGGACTCTAAAGCCTCAGCAATCGCCACGTCATTCCTTCCACCAGCCATCACTACCTACATCAATCAGATAAGCCAATCGAATATAGTGAGACACTTAGGGAAGTGAGAAACTAACTTAGTTATAAACCACTAACACAACAATGACCATAACAACAACACACATAACAGAGCACACAAGGAAACATAGTGAACACATAACACATTTACGGTCTGATTGGACAGACCAGCTCGGATACCACTAATGTGACACCCTAAACCCCAAATAAATTTTTTTTTTCTTCTTATTTTTAAAACAATGAAATCCTTCAAATAAATAAATATATAAACTTCCAAACATTTTTTTTATTAAGGTAAAGAATATCACGTAATCATGAACATGTCACATAAATCTAAATTTTCCATCAAACTTAACAACTCGATATCATAGTATCAGATAGCAAAATCCTTTTTGAAGTACACATACATAAGTTTAATATTAAGTGCAAATGTAGTCCCAACCCGATGTCACTATCAGAGCAGGAATAAAAAGCATTAAGCACAGAGATGAGAAAAATAATTCAATAAACTCATTCATATAACTAGAAATCAAATCAGAAAAATAAGGGTTTTATCTTGTTTCACTCATCCCTAACAAATAGGGTTTAGTTACTCATGACAAAGATAGAAAAGATAGAGATTAGAGAAGAATAACAAGAAAGCTTCATGAATGATTCTTGATAAAACTGCTTCAATGGTGTTAGAAACAGCGTCTCTGAGTTTCTCTGCTAGGGCACAAGTCTCCAAACTTCCCAATAGCCAAAAAGATCTCTAGAAAGTGAAAAAAAATGCATTTTAATGAGTGCTGTCGCGTGCCACGCGCCCCAGGCGCAGCTTTTGCGCTTCAAGCGCGTCCCGGCAGAGGCTTCAGCCTGAAAATGCGCCTCAGGCGCAACTGTTGCGCTTCAGGCGCACAAGTTCTTCTGTTTGACGTGTTCTGCATTTTTCTCCTCTTTGGAGTCTGAATTGGGTTGCGGTGTCTTCAGAAAGTTGTAGCTATGGATCTTAGCTTTCATTTGCACTTGGTTTGACTCCAATTGGACATCTACAACTCAAGATATGACTGAAATACTCCATATAGGTCATGTTGATTTCTCACCAAAATTCAGCATTGCACTAAAACAAAGTAACAACACAAAACTATGAAAAATCTCTACTTAATCAAGGAAATAAGAACATAAACATTTCATTAAATCAAAGAACTAAAATCAACAAAATATATCAAATAACTCCTTAAATTAACCAATGAATAAAAGATAAATAAGATTAAAAACAATGAAAAATATGCATATGATGAAGAGTTATCAAGTACACATACATAAGTTTAATATGAAGTGCAAATGTAGTCCCAACCCGATGTCACTATCAGAGCAGGAATTCCCAAAATAAAATACGCTCAAAATAACGTGAAAAAAATGCATATAATAAGAGTCTTCAAGACAAGATGGCTTCCGCCACTTTGATGATACTAGTCATCATCTGCAGTTTGCAGCTCGTCTGCGTCCATCGCAAACGCCAAACACAAACAACGAAGGGTGAGTTTCGAAATTATGTAACAGTATAAAATACACGAGGAGAACACGCAATTAGTCAAAACAACACAAATAAAGAGAACATTCAAGAACATAATATCAAAGGTTAATCTAATTCAATCACAATAAAACAGTTACAAGGATGAAATGCTATGCATGTCTTATACTCTATACTTCATCATTTGATACCATTCTACTCTGAAGTACTTGGTTAGGAGGCCTGATACTATGCCACTACAAGAGTGGACGGACAATTCATGAATGGCCAAGTCCTCAGAGATCCCCTCAACTCAACCCGAGACACATATACGCGACGGTCGGGGTACTCTTGTGTTGCACGGTAGCTCCCGGCCTTAGGGAATAATCCACCAATCCACTTAGGAATTCCCCACTAGATGTACCCCCAAGGTCTATCAGTCTTACCTTACAGTTCGACTGTAGCCCTCCATGATCAGGCTCATTCAGTTGTACTTCCCTGAATCACTAGGTTTGTCAGACCCTCCCTATATGATGACAAAATAATCCTAACTCCAAAATCTACAACACATATCTCATACTTACTCAATCATCACAACTCAATAAGTTTCAGTTTGACTTCACAATATTCATCATTATATATGTATATCAGTCAATCACAATAAAATCCCAATATTTGGTTACACTACTCACAAAACACAATCCAGTTTCATCAATCACATAATAAGGAATCAATTAGGTGACACATTCAAGTAATATCACAATTTCAATCAAGTAACAAGAACACTCAAGTACATATCATTCAGACAATAACAATCAGCATAAGATCTCATAAAATCATACAACATGAAATCTTGATATAAATAAATTCACGACAATTTTATAGATTGCTAAATTATATTTTAGTCCTCACTATTACCATTCATATATTATTAATTAATTATTATTACTCAATAGGGCTCGACCGTACGTAGTAAGTCCCGGATGAACATCTGGGAATTACGGTATTCCCGTTTATCCCATGTTATTTTATACTCATAAAGTCGAACCTCCTCTCACCACTTACCTCAATTGAAGATTTCGCCCAAAGAATCTGATCTGCTAACTTGTCGCGTCTTCGTCGAAATACAGATTAATTAGTTGCTCCAATAGATAAATAAATTGTTTACTATTTGCAATATCATCCAAAAATATTTAATACTATGCATGCTTATGATTATATTAATATAAACAGACATCTTATTTAAAATAAATGAAAAATAACATTTGATATTGCAATATTCTAACAATATATGGTGCATATTGAAAGGAAAGTAATAAAGCTATTGGCTGCAAAAAAATAGAATTGGGCTCTTTAAGATATAAATTTTAAACGGTAGACACGCATACATAAATGCAGTATATGCTATCTTAAAAATTTACGATGCAATGAACACTGTAACAATTTTAAATTATAATTAGAATAACTCAAGTCTTTGGATGTTAAACAAATTGAGATTATTTATTATATATATATATATATATATATATATAAAAGATAGAGAATACAATGATACATGTTCATCTAAAAGAGAATTTGAAGACAAAACAATAGAGGAATGTCTAGAAAAGTTGTATTCAACAAGAGCTGATATTCTTTGATTCAAACATTAATTTAACTTTATTTATTTAAACTCAATGTAATATGCTAAAACAAGTATGCTAATAATAATATTGTATGTAGTATTAAGAAATACTAACAACATGAACTATGAAATAACAAAATAAAACATGTCAAAAAAATAAATTAGTTAAATTAAATAAAGTGATATGTGCAAGTTCTTTGTTTTTGAAATCAGCAAGATTTATTTATTTGGACCATATTGTGCTATGATACCTTTGTAAACCAATTTTACTGATTCTGTTGAAAACACTATTTTTATTAACAAAATTTATTCTATAAATAATTGACATTCAAACAGAATATAATTAATAAATAAAATATAGTTAGTATTTTATTTTAATCATGAACCTAAATTATCAAATAAAATATGGAAAGGACGGTAACTAAATCATTGGAAGAAAACTCAACTAATAGTGATACAAACGGTAGGTTTTGACAATAATTTAAAAATAATGATAGACTAACCAGACGAAATCAAAGATCCTATAAAAAGTAATATATGTTTGATTCTTTAATCCGATAGCAGTAGCCGACAAAATCACGACCGAGAACAACGATCTCTGTGTAATAGACTTAAGATGTAATTATGTGATTGTGGCTGATTTGTTAATACGTAGGGAGGGATTGGAATTAAAATGAATAAAAAAAAGTTCAGCCCGGCAGATTAGGGTAGCAGAGTTTGTTTTCAGCTATATATATATATCTATGTAAGCCTACAAGGTTAGCTAATAAGCCTACCAGCCTAGCCAAATGCATCGCTAAGTTTTGATCAAGTCTGAATAGTAAGGGTACTAGGTTAATTATTATTATGAATTCCTGATTGCCCGAACAAGTAAAGGAGAGGAAGAATAGCATACCTGATGTGGTTTGGTATTGGAAGGCGGCTCTTGGTAACAAAAGCTAATCCCTGATCGTTATTTCCATAACAACTATGCGCTTATCTATATATATATATATATATATATATATATATATATATATATATATATATATATATATATATATATATATATTATTATTACAAATTCAATATTAATAGTATTAATAATTTAATTAAATCACTAAGGCAAGCACATAGGGCAACCGCGGAGGAATACGCACATATCAAACACATCGATATATTAGTTGTGCTTCATTATATCGTTAAAATATAATAATAAGAAATTGGGGTATTACAGTAAAAATCCTTATTAAAAGGTAACTTGTAAAATACCTTTTTGGACTGAAAGGTAACTGGTAAACATCCTTTCAAGGATGAAAAGTGAATTTTGTAATTGATCAAGAGTGATCAAGAAAAATAGTGTGAAAGCAAGAACGTTCTTGTGTCAAGCACATTAGTGGAAAAACTCATAGATTGTGAGGACTAGATGTAGCCTACCTTGGGTGAACCAGGATACATCATTGTGTGATTTTCTTATCTCCATCCTTATTTATTTCTCACTCAATATCACATATCACCTTGAAATAATTTTGTTTATTCGTTTTTAACTTACCCATAACGTTCTAGATTTTTATTTGTAACCAAGATTGATCTTGAGTTAATTTAAATTAAAAGTAGGAATTAATATATTAAAAAGGGATCACAATTCAAACCCCTGTGTTTGTGATTGATATTGCTACTGCAAAATGGTTCTAAGAGCCTGGTTCTAAGGTTAAGCACCTAACAAGTGTTAGAGAAAACTATTCAGGAAATAATGTCAAAAACCAAGTATATTGTTGAAGGAGGATCATAAAATAAACCACCTTATTTTGATGTTACATGCTACTACTTTTGGAAAGGAAAAATGAAACTATTCCTTATATCACATGATACAGGAATATGGCATATCATAACAAATGGAAACTTCATAGCAAGAGTTGATCAAAGTGATCCAACATCTGCTAAAAAGAAAGAAGTAGACTGGATAGCCGAAGACAAGGTAAAAGTACTTCTAAACTCTAAAGCTCAATCATTTTTGTCTTGTGCTTTGAGCAGAGAGGAAAGCGAAAGAGTTGATGAATGTGATACGACAAAAATACATTACGAACTCATCATGAAGGAACAAGCCATGTCAAAGAAACAAAAATTGATATTGGTGTACGATAATTTGAAATATTCGAGATGAATGAAGGAGAAACTATTGATGAAATGTATATAAGATTCATAACCATAGTAAATGAAATGCGCTCTCTTGGCAAGACATACTCAGTCCAAGACAGAGTAAGAAAAATTGTGAGATGTCTCCCCATCATATGGAGATCGATGGTCACAACCATAAGTCAAGTAAAAAATCATGAGACGCTCGAATTAGAAGAACTCATTGGAACTTCAAGAGCACATGAAGTATTGATGCAAGAAGATAAACCAACAAAGAAAGGCAGAATAATAGACTTAAAAGCTTCACAAAATCTTCAAGAAAGCTCATCTTCACAACAAGATGAAAGAGAAGATTCAAAAAGAAATTGGTCAAGAAAAAGCTGATGAGGAAGTAGTTCTTCTTACAAAAAATTCAAAGAATGATGAGAACAAGAGATCAGTCAAAAGAAGTTTTCCGAGCAAAAGGAAAAACTCTAAAACATAAATAAATAAGAGTCAAATTACATGTTATGGGTGCAACAAACTAGGACATTACAAAATTGAATATCCTTTAAACAAAAAGGCACCAAAGAGATTTCCATTCAAGAAAAATTCCATGGTGGTTACTTGGGATGATTATGAAGAATCAGGCACAAAAGAAAATGAAGAAGCCAACATGTGCCTAATGGGAACAAATGGAAAAAGAATTTGATAATATGTTAAATGACTCAAACTTTCTTGCTGAAAAACGTGGTTCATTAAAAGAACAAGTGTGTGAAGAAAAAGAGAAAACTCAAGCTATGAATGAGGAACTCAGAAAAGTCATTCAAAGCCTACGGGATTCTCATATTAAAATATCTAAAAAATTCGAGTGTCAAGAACGTTCTACAACCTAAGAGGAGAACGTTCTGCTCAAAACAAAAATTGAGAATCTCAAAATGATTTGTCAAACTTTGTTAAATCCACTAAAACCTTTCAAAATATTATGGGATCTTAGATAGGAATATTTGGTATAGCTAGACTTGGTTTTGAAAAATATCGAAAGCAAAAACTCTAGGAAAACTTTCTTGTGCTAGAAAGAAAAGAAGATAAATGCAAAACAAAATGTTCTTATTGTAATAAAATTAGACATCTTGATTCCACATGTTTTTACAAAAAAAAAAATGATGAAAAATTCAAAGTAAGACGACCTCTCAAAATGGAAGAATGTTTTGGTATCATATCAGAATCTTCTGCAAAAGCAATAAGAACATGTTCTTCTTGTTCAAAGATTGGTCATGTTGAACCAAAATGCTACCTTAAGAAAAAAAATCTATTTTTAAAGAACAATCTAACCCTCAAGGACCTAAGACCAAATGGGTACCTAAGAATTTATTAATATCAAATGGTGGTTGGTTTTCAAAATGTCAAGAAAAAGCCACGTTACTTGGACTGTGGCTGCTCGAGACATATGACAGGAGATAAAAATGCTTTCTTTCCTTTGTCAAGAAGAATGGAGGATCTTTAACTTTTGAGAATAATGATTAGACAAAGATCAAAGGTAAAGGTATTATAAGTAAAGAAAACTCTGCAAAAATAGCTGATGTTCAATATGTTGAAGGTTTAAAACATAATCTACTAAGCATTAGTCAACTGTGTGACAATGGTTTTGAAGTTATTTTTAAACCAAACATATGTGAAGTCAAGCAAGCATCTTTTCCAGAAATTCTTTTTTCTGGGTCAAGAAAGAAAAATCTACATGTATCATATCTGAAAGAATTATCCACTGAATCATGTTTTATGCCCATAAACAAATATAAGTGGATATGACACAAACGAACTAGGTATGATAGCATGAAAACAATCTCAAAATTATCCAAACTTGATCTTGTTAGAGGTCTGCCAAAAATCTGTTTGGACAAAGATAAAATATGTGAAACTTGTGCTAAAGAAAAACAAGTCAAGAGCAGTTTTCATTCAAAAGATTTTGTTTCAACTCAAAAACCTCTTGAATTACTTCACATTGACCTCTTTGGTCCTATCAAAATTAAAGCTTAGGAGGAACGAGATATGACTTTGTTGTTGTTGATGATTTTTCACGATTCACATGAGTACTTTTCTTAAAACATAAAGATGATTCGTTTGAAGCCTTTCAAACCTTTTGTAAAAAGGTTCAAAATGAAAAATGTTCTAACATAATCTCAGTAAGAAGTGATCATGGAGGAGAATTCATAAATGCTTCTTTTAAAAACTTTTTTGATGAAAATAGTATTTCTCACAATCTCTCTTGTGCAAGAACTCCTCAACAAAATGGAGTTGTCGAAAGAAATGATAGAACTCTATAAGAAATGGCAAGAACAATCTTGAAAGAATCAAATGTTGAAAAATATTTATGAGCTGAATATATTAACACTTGTTGCATTTTAAATCATGTATCAATAAGAAAAATGATCAACATAACACCTTATGAATTATGGAAAAACATAAAGCCAAATATCCCATACTTTCATGTTTTTGGTTGCTATTGGTATATCTTAAATAACAAAGAAATTCTAGGAAAGTTTGATGTTAAATCAGACAAAGTCATCTTCTTAGGATATTCCACTAATTCCAAAGGATATCGTATATATAATATAAGAACAAAAACTGTGGATGTAAGTATCCATGTGTTATTTGATGAATTTGATGATCTTGATATACAAAAGCTAGATGATGAAGAAAAAGAACAATCTAAACAATAATAGCAAATCGTTCCACGGAAAAACGGGATTGATCATCAATCTCCATCTCAAACTCCTCCGCGAAGCTGGAAAATTGTAGGAGATCATCCATAAAATAAAATCATTGGAAACACATCTGAGGGCATCAGAACAAGAATGTCTTTTAAAGATGACAACAACAACAACATGGAAATGATCTCGCAAATGGAACCAAAATCAATCAAAAAAGTCATAGTAGATAACTCATGGGTTGAAGCAATGCAAGAAGAACTTCTCCAATTTGAGAAAATTCAGGTCTGGACTCTTGTACCAAATCCTCAAAATCAAACAATTATTGGCACAAGATGAGTGTTTAGAAACAAACTAGACGAAGAAGGAAAAGTAATAAGGAATAAAACAAGATCGGTGGCTCAAGGTTATAATAAAAAAGAAGGTGTTGATTATGATGAATCTTTTGCTCTAGTTGCAAGGTTAGAAGCTATAAGAATTCTTCTTGCATATGCATCTCATAAGCTTAATAAACTTTTTCAAATGGATGTTAAAAGTGCTTTTTTAAATGGTTTTCTAAATGAACAAGTATATGTTCATCACCCTCTTGGTTTCGAAGATCAAAAAAACCAAATCATGTCTTCAAACTTACTAAAGCTCTATATGGACTGAAACAAGCCTCGAGAGTCTGGTATGAAAGACTAAGTTTTTTTTTAATAAAAAATGGTTTCTCCAGAGGCAAGATTGGTACTACACTCTTTAGAAAAACTGATAAAACTGATTTACTAATTGTTCAAGTGTACGTTGACGATATCATCTTTTGGATCAACAAATGAAAAAATATGAGGAGTTTTCAAATCTCATGCAAAGTGAATTTGAAATGAGTATGATGGGAGAATTGAGATACTTTCTTGGCTTGCAAATCAAACAATATGAAAATAGAATCTCTATTTGTCACGAAAAATATATCAAATATCTTATAAAGAAATACAAAACCAATGAAGCCAAAACAATGACAACTCTCAGGCATCCACCTCAAATATGGACAAAGATGAACAAGGAAAATCCATCTCTGAAAAGGAATACAGAGGAATGATAGGTTCATTGTTATATTAGGCAAAATATTGTTTTTGCTGTAGGATAATGTGCTAGATTTCAATCTTTACGTAAAGAATCTCATTTATCTGTTGTAAAAAGAATTTTTCGTAATTTTGTTGGTACTACTAATCTTGGCCTTTGGTATAGAAAAAGAACTCATTTTGATCTTGTAGCCTACTGTGATGCTGATTATGCTGAGCATAAAATTGACAAAAAAGCACAAGTGACACATGTCCATTTCTTGGAGAAGCTCTAATAAGTTGGTCATGTAAAAAACAAAATACAATTGTCTTATCAACAACTGAAGCTGAATATGTCTCAGCTGCAAATTGTTGTTCTCAAGTCTTATTGATCAAAAACCAACTTGAAGACTTTTCTGTAAGTTATACAAATGTCCCAATTTACTATGATAATACAAGTGCGATAATTTAAAAAAAAAATAAAAACCATTCAACATTCAAGATCAAAACATATTGCAATAAAACATCATTTTATTAGAGATCATGTTAACAAAAAAGAAGTTGAATTAATCTTTGTTGACATCAAAAATCAACTTGCTGACATCTTCACTAAACCTCTAGTTGAAGATAATTTTAATTAATTAAAGAAAAATTTAAAATCATCAAAAATCTAAACTATCTCGTTGGAAAAAAATGACCAAAATGTTTTGGTCAATACAAGGAACGATCTCCGTTTCCTTGCTCTTTGCATCAGTCTCCCTTTTCATGTCAAGCTTAGGTAAAGTTTAAAAAAATCACAAATTAATTTTGAAGTAGCAATGTCAATCACAAGAAAGGGGGGAGGGATTTGAATTGTGACCCTTTTAAAATTTTGATTCATGTGCCTAATTTAGATTAACTCAAGATCAATATTGGTTAAAACAGAATGTCCAGAATGTTCCGGATATGCTAGAAGTAAATGAAACAAATTAGTTTATAATGAAGTGTGATTTGTGTGTGCAAATAATTAAAGATAAGGGATAGAAAATTCACACACAAAAAGTATATTGGTTCACCCAACTCGGGCTAGTCCAGTCCTCACAACCATGAGATTTTCATTATGTGCTTCAGAACCTGAATGTTCTCCTTCACACCATTTCTCTTGATCAAACCTTGATCAATTACAATCTTCACCTTTCAACCTAGAAAGGATTTTTACAAACACACTCAATCTAACATAAAAGATAGATTTGAGTTACAAATGATGTGTATGATAAAAGTGTTTGGGATATTGAAACTTCTCAACACTTGTTTGAGATAAATAAAGACAAACTCAGTAAATGATGATCCACAAATATAGTGAAGAGAGATGGAGTTTGCTTGAAGAGTTTTTGATTTGTTATTACTTGAACAAGTGTTGGTAGATTTGTAAATTGAACTCTTGCCTTCATCTTCCAATTGATCTTCAATTTATAGATGATAAAAGGCTTTGAATATTCAGTTTAAACTGAATATAGTCGTTGGACACACTTCCCAAGTGTCAGATATGTTTTAAAACAATTAAACATGTGTTTATATTGCTGTCCAGAACGTTCTTGACAAACGAAGAATGTTCTTACTTTTGGTTCTGATGGAAAACGTGAATGAGTGAGTGAATGAGCTGCGAAATGTCAGTTGGTACTGTTCCAAATCATAATTATGTAGAGCTTTCTGCAAAATAATGTAAGTACAACGTATTTGTGTCCTTGCTCACACCTCATCAATTTGGAGATCATTCTTGAGGCTGTTTTATTCCGTTGGGCATTCAGCTCGAGTTCTGGGCTTCACCATTGATTTGAGCAGTCTTGATACTCTTCAAATTGTGGTTTGGACTATGGAAAATGATATGTTTTAATTATGTCTTTAAAAGAGAATAACCAGAATGTTCTTATGTAAAATCAGAACGTTCTTGGTTTTGTGTTGTATGGAAAACGTGGATGAGTGATTTAGTAGCTGTCTAGTGTCAGTCCTTTGTCTCAAAAGCATGATGTACTTTCTGTAAAAAGGTGCAGCAGTAGTGTCCTAGTTGTCCTTGCTCATAGCTCATCAATCTAGAGATTAATCTTGATGTCGTTTGCTTCTTTGGGCTTTTAGCTAGACTTTTTGGGCTTGAGTACTATTTTGAGTAGTCTCGACTGTGTTTATCTTAAGGTCTGAACTATAGAAAATGATTCATTTTATTTCTTCCCATAAATAAAATAACCAGAATGATCTTGATAATAAACCAGAATGATCTTTGTTTTTCTGACTTCTGTTTTTAATAAACCAAAACGATCTTCGTTTTTCCATAATTATGTTTTTAATGAACCAGAGTAATCTTCGTTTTTCACACTGCTGTTTTTTAATAAACCAAAATTATATTCGTTTTTCTAATTTAGTTAAGACATGATTTGCTTTGATTTATAACATGGTGTGATCATTTATTGTTATATGGATTTATTTGATCACCTTCTTCGTGAAGATTCTATCATGAAGATGTAATAATCATTCTCTTGAAGAACCAAATGCATATTACATCTCAAAACCAAATGCGTTCTAGTTTTGAAGAAGAACATTCTAGATTAAATAACACACATGCATATTACATCCCTCACTCTGAACAGGCGTTTTGTAACCTTCTCCATGCTTATAAAAAGAACATCTAAACGAAGACAATAGCAAGAGTTTTTAGTGAAATCATTCCAATACTCAAAAAATCATACTCAAGCAAACAAAACTCTTCAATCAAGCAAAAACTCTAGTTTTCTCTTACTATATTCATGGATCACTTTATCGAGTTATTGCTGACAATCAATCTCAAACAAGTGCTAAGTAGATTCTAATCCTAAAACTTTTTATCATGCATATCATTTGAAACTCAAGTCTATCTCTTAAGATAGTTTGAGTATGTTGTAAAAATCATTTTAGTGATTCAAAGGTAACTTGTAAAAGTCCTTTTATGGAGTGAAAGGTAACTCTAAAAATTCTTTCAAGGTTGAAAGGTGAATTCTGTAAATGATCAAGAGTGATCAAGAAAGATAATGTGAAATCAAGAATGTTCTTGTGCCAAACACATTAGTGGAAAACTCAAAGATTGTGAGAACTGGACGTAGCCCACCTTGGGTGAACTGAGATACATCATTGTGTGATTTTCTTATCTCTATCCTTGTTTATTTCTCACTCACTATCACATATCACCTAGAAATAATTTGCTTTATTCGTTTTTAACTTTCCCAAAACGTTTTGGATTTTATTTGTAACCAAGATTGATGTTGAGTTAATTTAAATTAAAGGCAGGAATTAATATTTTAAAAAGGGTTCACAATTTAAACTCCCTTCCTTGTGATTAATATTGCTATTTCAAAATGGTTCTAAGAGCTTTCAAAGATATGTTTTTTGATGAGAGATGATGAGAGAAGAGATTAATGATGTTCTATCCATTTGCAAAAATGAGGTAAAATGATTTATATAAGAAAGCCAAAGAGTGTGTGAAAACAACACATGATAAAAACACTATTATGAATTTTTTTAGTGTGTCATTTGAATTACCTTAATGTGTAATTCGAATTACACCTCACAAAGAGTAAATGAAAGGTTGATTTTGAATATATAATTTGAATGACCTTATTGTGTAATTCGAATTACACCTTACAAAGAGTAATTGAAATGTTGATTATAAACAGATAATTTGAATTACATATAGGGGTAATTTGAATTGCACAATTCAAATATGCACAAGTGCAATTGCAATTATACATTGCCGAATGAAAATCTCATTATTTCATATGGTGTAAGTCGAATTACACTAAGTATAATTCGAATTAAATAAGTTGTTTTCATAAAAACTATGGTTTCAAAGGAAATCTTTCAAATAGTTAATGATATGGAAATAGTTGGACTTAAAACTACTATTTTTTTTATTATGAAATTTTGTTTTCCAAAAATTCAGTTTAGAAATTAATATAAGAGAAAAAAATTTTATATACCAAAAATTTCAATAAATTTTGTTATATACAAAAAAAATTTGAAATAAAAATTTGCATACTGAAAATTTTGAAAAACCACTAAAAAAATTTTACATATCAAAAATTCCGAAAACCAAATTTTCAATATGTAAAAAAATTTGAGAAAAAATCTCTCTATCGAAAAGTTTGAAAACTCAAAATTTCTGATATATAAAAAATTGAGAAAAGATTTTACATACCTAAAATTTTTTGTATATAAAAAAAAAAGATGTTTGATTAAAAAACACAGACCGATTTTGTTTAAACTTATGTATTTTCTAGGAGAATTTTTTGGAAACTCATACAATGGTAAAATGTGGGTATCAAATTCAATTCTCCAAAATAGAGTGAGGCATAACTTTTGTGAGGATTGCAATAATTCGAACGGAGTTTGATGAAGAGAACGAGGAAATAATGCAAACGTGCTCATCACCATGCCAAAGAGAGGTACATCTGGTTCAAGATTATGAAGATTTGGAGATGAGATATAATTCCAAGGAGTGCAGAATGAGAAGAAGGGCAATCCTGATTGAGGAAAAATAAAAAACAGAAAAAGAGCCTCGAAGGGGTTTCGATGAGTAGAATTTTCACAACAGAAATACAGAGCTGAGGGTTTCAATGTTATAACTTATAATGCATAAGCCGGTGGAAATTGAAAGATTTCCTTGATTTAACTTTGAAAGAAGTATGGAACGAATATTGCATACGAAATAAGCAGGTGACATTCAAATTAGTGGAGAAAAGAGTTGGCAAAATGTGCGATCCATTAAGGCGGTGATAAAATTATTTGATGAGTTGTCTAAATTGAAAGTAAACTTTCACAAAAGTATACTTGTGGAGATTAATATAGATCAAGATTGGATGGATATTGCGGCATAGTTTCTTAACTATAAAGTTGGTTCTACTCCTTTCGAATATCTAGACTTATCCATTGGCGCTAATCCCATAAAACTAGCTATGAATAGCCTCTATTAGACTCGCTTAATAAGAGGTTGATGGAAGTGGTCCAACAAAAGTCTCTCTATTGGTAGTAGGGTGGTTCTTCTTACATCTGTTTTGTCCATTCTCTATCAACTATTTTTCATTCTTCAATGTTCCATCAGATATTATCTGATGTTCTAAAAATCAAAACAGAGTTCGAATCTTCGAGACGTTTGAGTCATGGTTCAATTAGTTGCACCGGTTGAACCAAAGATTCTATGTATAACAATGATTAGTGAAAAGGTATCTGAACCATATGATTTAAAGAAAATAGTTTGTGGTCATTTTCAATGATCAATTTCAAGTTGAGGGAAAGAGACGGTGGTAGATAAATGTGTGAATTGGTGAATTGCTACTAATTGGTGAATTGTTTGAGGGGGAGTTTAGGAAAGCATTTTGGGACTATGATAGCTCCAAAAGCTCAGGACCAAATGATGTAAACTTTGATTTTCTAAAAGAATTTTGGGATACCCTAATATGATTTTATGAGGAAGATGATAGAATTCCATACAAATTGATGCCTCATAAGACGGGTCAATAGTTCCTTCATTGTTTTGATAGCAAATAATAGATGTCCCCAGAGCTTGGCAGAATTTCCCCTTATTTCGTTAATAGTAATAGATGTCCCTAGAGCTTGGCAGAATTTTTCCTTATTTCGTTAGTGCATATCTAAAGTATTTTCAAAGGTGCTGACAAATAGGATAAAACATG
Organism: Cicer yamashitae; assembly: GCA_037974755.1. NCBI lineage: Eukaryota > Viridiplantae > Streptophyta > Magnoliopsida > Fabales > Fabaceae > Cicer > Cicer yamashitae. Next base: position 44,923,047 of record JBBPBQ010020321.1, read on the forward strand.
TGATAAGTGGAGTATTTGCATAGTGTTACAAGTGACTCCAAACATAAGAGGGAGGTGAATTGTGTACTTAAATAATATGCAATAAAAATAAGCAGTTACACATATTAAACAAATTGATTGAGATGCTAAGAAATCATTAAAATTAAATACGAAGCAATAAATAAATAAGGTGCGTAAAATAAATTGCGAAATAAAATAAACTTGATAAAGGGGGAAGGAAAAGCACACAAAAATTTATAGAGCTTTGAACACAAACAACCTAAGCAATATTACTAACCCAAGTTTTTAATACAAGATAAGCAAGTCACATTTACAACCAAAGAACACTCCACACAAAATAATGGAATATCACCTCGCGAAAGAGCCTCAAAACCAAGAGATATCACCTCTCTTGAACAAATATTATTACACCAAATAATGTTATAACAAGAGATAAAAGTGATTATTCTTCTTCTTGTCACAAAGTCGCTGCCTCCACATGAAAAAAGCTAGATCTTCTTCTTCCTTCATTATAAATGGGTGATTTAGAACCATTTTTTGGTCTGGAATCACCCCTCCAAGTCAACATCTTTGTTCATTTTATCTAAATGAGTGATTTCTACACATAATTAGTTTTTCTTTCATATTTTTTGTAATTTCATCGTTTGAGCGTGACGCTAGTTCATCATCTGAGTATGGCACTTTTTGTTTTTCCTATTTTTTTGTAGTGTTCGTTTGTTTAAGATTGACAGAGTAGCTTTGATCAATTACAGATTTCAACAAATGATTTTGGCGTCGTCAATGTTATAGATTCAGAAGTATAGATATTTCAGACACTTGAATTTTGTCATATTTATAGGTATGTAGCCATTTTGGGTTGTGTTGTTGTTTTATACTATTAACATGGATATTGTGAGTCTATTCATAAATTCATTATTTTTCATTTTAGCAAATTTGTGTTGTATTGATATATTTTACCAAATTGAATGAACGAATATCGCTTTTTGTCAAAAACAAAAGAGATAAAAATGATTATACCATAAATTTAGATAAATATATTAAAGCACAAAAAAAATTACAAGATAAACTACGTAGAATATAAGCTCTGAAAGAAAAATATTCGAAGTGAGCAAATGAACAATAAAAAGAAAGGAGAAGAAGAAGACAATAAAGAGTCAATTGGTGTGTTTTAAATTGTGGAAAAAAAGTCTCCAATTTATAGGAATGCGAGATCAACCCAAAAAGGAAAACAAAATATTGCCAATTAATTCTTATAAAGCTGCACAACCTGTCATCGCAAGTCAGAGAAAACTTTTCATCTCATATCGATTATGAGATAATTGCAATCCATTATTAGCAGTCATAATTGATTTTAACATAGTCATAATTGATTATTAGACCAGTTTAAAAACTTGAAGCTGGCTTCCGTACCCATAGTCGATATGTCCAAGGCCATAATCAATCATCACAACTTTAAAGTGTTAGTGTAAAAGTAGTTTTATCTATTATCCTCTAGTTGATATTTTGATAATAACAAAAACAAATAAATAAAGAACAATTATCACTTAACTGTATTTGCTAAGTGTGCAGATTAAATTAGAAAACAAAAATTTATATTAATTACTATTTATTTTAAGGTAACATAAATTATAGGTAAATTAGAGATAATAATCTAAGTGTTTCTAAAAACAAAGAATATTATCCAGCTAATAAACAAGTAACTATGTTTATTAATAGAGTAAGTCATAATATATCAATAAGAAGTAATGCAATATACACTCTGAGTCAAAGTATTAAAGGAAAAGGAATACAAGTAATTGTTCTGGTATAAGCTAGATCCTCTGATGAACAAAGAAAATAGAATATTCTAAACAAAGATCACTATAACTCTGAAGAAACTACTGCAGTTGTGTATAAGTCTGATGAACGCGCTCTCAAACGCGCCTCCGATGAATCCATTAATACAAACAACGATCTGGATGTTCAGCCTCTGCTAAGTATGTCAAGAAAAATGATCATCTGCCTCTGATAAGTGTGTCAAACAAGTATGTCAAGCAAAATGTTCGTCTGCCTCTGATAACTGTGACAAACATTGTATAGTCTAACTCTGGTAGAATGCCAACACTCTGAAAAATCAAGGCTCTGATAAAAAAACAACACTCAAGATAGCCAATGCTCTAAAGGAAGTAATCGCTCTAAAATGAAAAGCTCTGAAAAAGTCAACGCTCTAAATATTCAGCATTCTAAAGAAGACAAATTTGTTTATCTTCTAATCAACATCTTGAATCTATTAATTGTATGAATGTCTTTGTGACATCCTCTAATAGTAACATCATTTGAGATTTTCCCTCTTAAATTGAAGATGCGCAGAATCAATCATGAAGATATATATGGATACATCTGAAAGACTGATCAACCTTAAATGGTGATTAAAAATCTCCAACGGTTACATTCTCAACAGACACTTCTTCTCTCTATTTAAGAATAACTCGTTCAGTCAATCAAGTGTGTGAGAGAGAATGAAAAAAGGCCATGTATTAAAGAAAGAATTTTGAAAAACCTAAGCACACACAAAAAGAATAGTATAAATGAAAAATCCTCTCAATAGAGAGTTATTTAGAATAGATGTAAATCGTTCAAAGTATTTTCATACACTTAATTAATATAGGACTTGATATGTAACATCCTCTCAATGAGAGTTATAATCTCATAAACAAACTTTGTGTCAATTCATACACAAACTAAAACTGATGTAATTCAACCCGATAGTGGCAACAATTCTCTCACCCCTAAGATGTATAACAATACTTATGAACCTCAACGACAGGCTTACCAAAATGTTGAAGAAGGATTCTAACAGTGACAACTTGGATAGGCTAGAGAAGATTACTCAAAGCTTGAAGAGGTAGAGTAAACAATACTTGTATGCTATTATTGAAATAGTGCATTAAGTCTTTGATTGTACTGTGGCAAAATCTCTCTATAAATGGAGGATAAGATGTAGCAACAGTCTGTTGTGAACTAGTATACAAATATGTGTTCTCTCTTTCTCTTTGTTTCTCTTAGCTATGTTCTCTATGATTCAACATCTATGTCTCTAAACCTGTTTTAATCGTAGGTTGAATGATTTGATAAAAAAAACAACCTTTTTGGTTAAGCTTTTGAAGTATCTTTCAGAAATGGAAAAACACAATTCAAACCCCCTATTTCTTGTGCTTTTCGACACCTTCATAAAGAACATGGAGGAGACTTTAACACTCGTAATCAATTATGTCATTATGCCATGTTTTAATAGCTGTCAACAAACAAAAGGTTTCCTTTTCAAATATTATTTTCAAAAACTTTCTCAAAGTATTTAGTGAAAAGGTTTTGGATTTAATTTTAAGAAAATAATAAATAAATAAATAAATAATTTGTGAGTGTATGAATAAATTTTAAGAGAGCTTTTTACTACTCACAATGTAATCCTTAAAACAAACAATACAAATAAATAAAATCCCAAAACTCAAGACTTGAAAATTTGATCTTCTTTTTGTTGTTTTTCACATCCTTGTCATTCTAGAACTTCTTTTGTCAATCATCACAACAAAATAATTCATGTCAAGACATATATTCACATAGAGAACAAACAACGTTCATTGCAGGTTGTTAGATCTTAGATGGTATACTATTTGCTAATGAAGTGGTAGATGAAGCACAAAAGAAGCACCTGTACAACAAATGTTCAAAGTTAATTTCGAAAAGGTATATGATTTGGTAGATTGGGAGCACTTGAATTTTTTTTATGGAGAAAAGGAGGTTTGATCAAAAATAGCGAAAATGGATAAATACTTTTCTGAGTATGCTACCAACTCAATATTGTTGAATGGGAGCTCAATTAAATGAAGGTGCAAACACGAGAAGGGGGGTTGAATTGTGTTTGACTAAGTTGATAACTTTTTTATTATTTGATTAAACTGGTTCAGACTTGATGATTTACTTGGAGTAGAAGCAATAACAAAACTAAGGAATGCAGGAATAAAGTGACACAAATAATTTATCCAGGTTCACCACTGACTTGGCTACATCCAGTCCCTTCACTCATAAGGATTTAATCCAATAATTCAACAACTTGAATTACAAAGCACCTGACCCTTCAATATAGTCTTCCTAAACAGCCTGACAACCCCAGACTTTTGAGGAAGACACACACACCTTGACTCTACCAGCCAAGTCTTCTTTATTTCGATGATCTTCTTCTTCAGCCTTGAATATCTATGTATAGAAAAAATTAGGGCTTCAATTTAGTCCTTGTTTAATTCTGAATTGTATCTTCATTCCTAGCTTGGTCAACAATGATATTATTCAAATACAATTCTGAACAAGATGCTTTTTGATAACATATTCTTTAGCCAATTCTTTATTTCTAAATCCAATCTGAGCAGTTCTTCTAGATTGATTCTGCTTGTATTTTGTTCAAATTGATACTGTTCATATTTTGTTAAGATTGAGTTTGTAAATTCTTCATATCGATATTGTTCGTATTTTGTTAAGATTGTTTTTGCAAATTCTTCAGATGAAACTTTCTTCTTATTGCTCGCTTTGATTTAGGCGGAAACATAATGTTGGACCGGTTCTTGAACTTTCACAAGTAGGAATATGACTAAGTCCAATTTAGTATTTTGTCATTTGTCAAAATTTGAATCATATATTTGCAAATAATAAATGTATCTTCTTGTGAGTGTCTCTTCTTGTAAACAATTGTTGGTCATATCTTATTGTAAATAGTTCATATCTTCTTGTAAATAATTCATATCTTCTTGTGATAAATCTTGATCAAATCTTTTTGTAAATAATTCATATTTTCTTGTAGATAAATCTTGATCAAATCTTCTTGTAAATAATTCATATCTTCTTATAAATAAATCTTGATCATATCTTCTTCAAATTTTGACCATATTTTCTTTACAACTTCGTTAAATATTTTCTTCAATTATAAATCTAAATCAAATTTTGTTTTAGATTGTTTTCAAAAACAAGAATCTTCTTTCATACTCTGTGAAGTCAAATATATTATTCTCATAAAATAGTTTTGTTAACATCAAAACTCTAAGTATAAAACCAACTTGGTTCCTACACTAAAGAATTCAAAATGTAGAGACGGACCAACCAAAGGGATCCATTATATCCATTTCTATTATTATTAGCAGTTGAAGGTTTCAATGTTATAATGCACAAGTTGGTGGAAATTGAAAGATTTTCTTGATTTAACTTTGAAGGAAGTATGGAGAAAATATTCCATCTGCAATATGCATATGACATTGTAATTATTGGAGAAATGAGTTTGGAAAATGTGCGAGCCATTAAGGCAATGCTAAAGTTGTTTAATCAGTTGTCTTGATTGAAAGTAAACTTTCACAAAATTATACTTGTGAGGATTAATATAGATCATGATTGGATGGATATTGTGTTAGTGTAAAAATGATTTTAGCTACAATCCTCTGGTTGAAATTTTAATAATAACAAAACAAACAAATAAGAACAATTATCCCTTAACTATATTTGTTATGTGTGCAGATTAAGTTAGAAGACAAAAATTTATATTAATGACTATTTATTTTAAGTTAGCATAAATTATGAGTAATTTAGAGGTAATAATCTAAGCTTTTTTAACACAAAATATTATCACCTAATAAACAAGTAATTATGTCTACTAATAGAGTATGTCATAATATAGCAATAAGAAGCATTGCAACAAGCATCTGATAAAGCTACAGTCCAAGTCAAACTTTAAAGACAAAGCAACTATAAGTGAATGATTGATCCTCTAATCACAAAGGAAAATAATCCTACAATATTCAAGACCTACGTTGATCCTGTGACTTAAATATCAAAAGAAAAAAGCTCAAAATAAAGCCTCTAATATAGTCAATGCTTTGGTACAAGTTAAATCCCCAGATGAACAAAGAAAGATAATTAACTAATCTAGTGGACCATGACTGTAGAAGATCTGATAAAGCTGTGATTGACGCTGTTAAACATGTTCTCAACGCGTCTTTGATGAATCTGATTACAAGCTTACTCAGATGATTTTGCGTCTGATAATTATGGTAAACCAGTTGACCTTCTGGTCAACGATTCAAGTCAACGCTCTGACAAAATGTCAACATTCCAACATCCTCTTCTTGTTAAACATGGACTTATCCTCTGATTGAAGAAGCGCATGACATCCTCTGATAGTGACATTCTATGAAATCTATCTTCTTAATTCAATATACGATGAATTAATTAAGAAGATATATATGGATATGCCTTAAAGGCTTATTTTCCTTAAATGTTGATTCAAGATCTCCATCAGTAACATTCTCAATGGTTACATTTCTCATTATTTAAGTAGTAACCAATCAATATGAAAAAGTGACTGAGAGAATGAAAAACACAATGTATTAAGAAGAATTTCTTTAAATACCTATAACACATCAAAAGAAAAGAATGGATGAAAAATCTTCTCAACATAGAGTTACTATAATTGATATAGGACTTGAAATGTAATATCCTCTCAATGAGAGTTAGAATACTAGAAGCGGACTATGCCAATTTTGACACAAACTGTAACTTATGTAAATCAACTCGATAGTGGCAACAATTTTTCATTCATTAGAGGTACCTGAAAAGGTATTCGGAAAAGTGGTGTAACATTTTTTAGTATCTGAAAAATTAAAATATTTATTTTTTAAAACTTTGTGCGTGCACTTTTCTCTCAGATGTTGATATGTTATACACACGTTTCTGCCCTCCACCGAGTCAGCAGTAACTAATTGATCTGGTCAATCCTTCCCAAATTTCGCGCGTCAGTTTTGCCAGTCCGGTCAAAACCAAGAGAATTTCACGTGACAGTTTCTGTTGATCCGGTCTATTGGATCACATTTTTTTCTCCCCATCAGTTGCAGAATTTCTCTATAAATAGAGGACTTTGTTCGGTTGGAAAATCAGTTTCTTTTCTCTCCTTCTCCTTTTCTGCTTCATCTTCTTTTCTTTCTTTCGAGTAGTCATCTTACCGTATTACGAGTGGCTTTAACTACAATATGGAGGGTATAACTCTAGAGCGATTTTCTACGGTGCAGTAGAACTCCGATATATTTTGTCTCTATTGTTTTATCCTAGAGACTTCGTGATTGATAGTCTGCCTTGCACAATTTGGACAATGCCGCGAAACGTCTTAAAGAGAGACCTATTCCGTGACTCAACCTTGTAATATCTTCGTGGCCGAAAATTTGTTTTGAAATAGTTTTCGAAATTCAAAAATAACAATTTGAATTCCATATCTACCGACGAAATTATTGGGTCAGGTTCTTCTACTTTTGATTTCAACAAATCATTTCTGTTTGAGGTATGTCACTTCAAGTGATGGCAACAAAAGATGTTATTTTTATTAACCATGAAAAATGTTGCCAAATTTCTAAAGGATGACATTCCTATCATTCCAAAAACTAGTGAACATATAGAAAAGGATAAGAAGGCTATTGAATTAACCCAATGGAAACAAAACGATAACTTATGTAAGAATTATATTCTTAATAGACTTGTTGATGATCTATATGATTACTACAGTTTCAGCAATACTGTTAGACAGGTTTGGAATGCTCTAAGGTAAAGGTAGTACTGAAATGAGAACAAACTAAGAATGTAACTGAGGTCAAGAGCTTATTAGGATTGGCAGGATATTACCGTAGGTTTATCAGGAAATTCTCTCAAATAGCTTTGCCTCAAACAAGGTTGACAAGTAAGGATCAACCTTTTGTGTGAGACCATGAGTGTGAGAAAAATTTCCAAACACTTAAAACCAAACAGACCACAACCCATGTACTAGTCATTCTAGACCCAACCTTAGGATCTGAGGTTTATTGTGATGCATCCTTGAAAGGCTTAGGGGGGTGTTCTAATGCAGAACAAACAAGTAGTTGCTTATGCCTCCAGGAAATTGAAACCACGTGAAGGAAACTACCCATCCCATGATTTTGAACTTGCTGCCATAGTGTTTGCCCTTAAGATTTGGAGACATTATCTATATGGAGTACACTTTTATGTCTCCAGTGATCATAAGATTTTGAGGTATCTCTTTGATCAAATGGAACTTAACATGAGACAACGTAGGTGGGTGGAATTCTTAAAATATTAAGATTTTGATTTGAGGTACCATCCAAGCAAGGCCAATGTAGTAGCAAATGTCTTGAGTAGGAAGTCACTCCACATATCCTATTTAATGATTCAGGAAATGGATATAATAGAGAAATTCATATACCTTAATTTGAAAATGACTCATCTTTAGAGTGGAGTCCTTCTAAATCAAATGAAAGTTTCTTGTGATCTCAGAACCCATATTAGACAATCCCAAGAATTAGATGGATAATTGCAAATCAGGAAAGACCACCCAAATTTTTCAAGGGTAGTAGATGGAACTATCCTTTTTCAAAACATAATTTGCATCCCTAATGATCAGAATTTGAAGACAATAGTATTAGAGGAAGCCCAAAAGAGTCACTTAACCATTCACCATGGATTCACCAAAATGTATCAGGATCTTAACAAGAACTATTGATGGCCAAGCATGAAGAATGATGTGGCCACCTTTGTATCCCAGTGCCTGACTTGTCAAAAGGTAAAGATAGAACACCAGAGACCAGCAGGCTTATTACAACCATTAGACATACCTGAATGGAAATGAGAATCTATTTCCATGGACTTTGTAGTAGGAATGCCTCGTACCTAATCAGGGTATGATTCCATCTAGGTAATTATGGATAGACTAACTCAATCAACTCATTTTCTACTTGTTAGAAATAATTATAATGCTCCTAAACTAGCCAAATTGTTTATAAAGAAATGGTTGCACCTTAGTACTACCTACCATCCCCAAATTGATGGTCAAACTGAGAGGACCATTCAGACTTTGGAAGACATGTTAAGGGATTGTGTCTTAAAACATGGTGGAAGTTGGGACACACACTTGCCTCTGGTGGAGTTTGCCTATAATAACAATTACCATGCCAACATAGGCATGGCACCTTATAAGGCATTGTATGGGCGTAAGTGTAGGACTCCTCTATATTGGTCAGAGGTAGGGGACAAAGGAATTTTAGGGCCTTAGGTTATTCAAGAAACCACTAAGAAAATCAGAGTCATTCGTGACAAGATGAGAATAGCCTAGAGTAGGCAAAAAAGCTATGCGGACCATAGGAGAAGACCCTTAGAGTTTGAGGAAGGTGATCATGTTTTTCTTAGAGTTACCCTTATTGTTGGCATTGGAAGAGTATTGAAAGTCAAAAAGCTTAGCCCTCGTTTTTTTGGACCCTTCCAGATCCTGCAGAGGATAGGTCTTTTAGCCTATAGACTAGCCGTGTCACCTTGTTTGTCTAATCGACATGATTTTATTTTCATGTTTCACAGCTCAAGAAGTATATCCCAAATCCTCACCTGACTTTAAGCCATGAAAAACTTCAATTTATATTCAACCTCACTTACAATCCAGTACCAGTTCAGATTATGGACAAAAGCATAAAAGCATTGAAGAACAAGACCATTCCCTTAGTGAAGGTTGTTTGGGGAGGATCATAACTAGAGGAAGCAACTTGGGAGTCAGAAAATGATATGATGACGGAGTATCCTTACCTCTTTCAATAGGTAGATTCTCAAATAATATTTTATTAACATATTAATTTAGAAATAAGGAAGTTTAATTAAAATAAGAATAGGACAAAAGGTAATAAGAGAAATGTCCAAAGGACAAAAAGGTGAATTTACTCACATTTCCCTCATTTTATTCCTTCCTAAGAAAATTTCGGGGATTTTTTCTATTTTCCTCTCATTTTTCCTTTCCTTCTCGTAGCTAACACTATAAGGAACAACCAAACCGGAATTGTTCATCATCCCTACTAACTCTCCATTTTTCCCTTATCTTCCAAATATTCCAAAAGTAAAGCTCACTAAAGTCACTCAGACCAGCCCAGGAGCTTTGCATGTAAGATTATGCCTCTCCATCTTCGAGAATCAAGCTGCAATTAGTGCAAATTCTAACTCCTTCTTCAATTATTGCAAATTCTAATAGACAACCCTTAGAAACTGTGAGTTATTTTAGATTAAAATTTATTTAGCATAAGGGTTCTTGGGTTAATACCATTAAAAATCTTTATTTACTATTAAAATATTTTCTGGTTTAAATTGGGTTATTGAAAATTTGAGAAGTAGAAGGAAATGGATTCTTTAAGCATATAGGAATTTTGTGAAATCTTAACTTAAAGATGCATTTAAACAGTCATGCATGCTATTATTTTTTATTGTGATGATTTTCTTGATGAATGATTTAGGAACCTAGGAAATTGTGATTGAATGAATTATAGTTAGATGCGCAGTTCCCACATCCAAGGTTAATACGCAAGCTTCTAGTGTTTTCCTTCTCTTTTTGACTCTGTTGTTTTTCTTTTGTTCTCGCCTCTGATGTTTCCTTCTATTTTTTCCTTTGGTGTGTTCCCTTCTATTTTTGCCTCTGGTGTTTTCCTTCTCTTTTGACTCGATTGTTTCTCTTCTGTCTTTACCTCTGAATTTCTTCCTTCCAAACTTCCTCTGATCATGCATCCTCTAACTCTAGTCATCCTTCCTCTGACTCTGATCATGCTTCCTCTGACTTTGATCATACTACCTTTGACTCTGAATCTGATCATGTTACCTCTGACTCTAACTCTAATCATGCTTTCTCTAACTCTACCTTTGATCATGCTTCCTTAGAGTCTACTTCTGATCATGCTGCCTCTGATCAGAATATGCCTCTGATCCATGTATCCTCTGATCATGCTGCCTCTGATCATAATTTACCTCTGATCATGTTGTCTCTGATCCACGTATCCTCTTATCATGCTGCCTCTAATCAATAGTCTTCCTCTAGTCATGTAGCCTCTAATCTAAGCTTCCTTTGATCAGGTCACCTCTGACTGAGCTTGCCTCTGGTTCAAGCATCTTGATTTAAATGTGGAATTTTAAACTATAGAGTTACAATTTAAATAATCAACTTGCTGAAGTTTTTGAATTAATTTAGAATGAAGGTGTCCTCTGATTGATTTATATATAGGAATTTATGAGATGGCAGAATGATGAAACGTGCATTGCATACATATCCTTACAAAGCATTGCATACTTCAAGTCAGGACATGCATGGCCCAAGTACACGGTGGCACATTTGAGGATTGTTTCAGGCATGAAATAATGGGTAAAGGAAAACGAATTGGGATGCCTGTTTTGGGTCATGGCCATACCAACTTTACCGAGAGGTCTCAAATTATCTTGGTGACCCACATCAAGATAATTGAGAAACTTTTCCATACTCTAAGGAAAAGAAAGAGATCATGCATTTTTTCAAAATATAAGGAAAACAAGGATGTATTAATTTACATATGTTATGAAAGATTGAAGTTAAATATTTTTAGCATGAAATACATATCATTCTCATGATTTATGTGCATCTATGTAAAGAATTTTTAAACTACCCCTCCCCTTATTATCTCACCCTTATTTTCTTATGTGTTATAGCAGAGAAGAAGAAGTAAGTTGAAGTTAGAATCAGAGGATAACACTTAGTAGTTATATTTTGTTTAAAAAGCAATATGTGATGTAATTTTAATACTTCAAATGATGATTATAAATTATAAATTTGTAGTTACAATTTATTTTGTTGATTGTAACCTCCAAGGTTTTAAATGACTTATTCTGTTTTGTCGAAATGTATGAATTTATTTCCATATTCTAGACAACTAGTGATGTGTTTTACACCTTGACAACACATCTCAACCCAAAACCTTAAGGCAATGGGTATATGGGTCACTTTTGTTATATGTCCCATATTTCTTCCATTCCTAGTTAAATGTGGGACTAAACACTCACACTTGAATTCCAACAATCTGCCCCTCAATTGTGAGGCACCCACAACACTAGACTTGATGCACACTAGGATCTCCCATTCCCGCTCCCCCACCAAGTCAAACCATGGCTTTCATACCACATGTTGGGAAGTCAGGGGGAGCGCGACAGCAGCAATATGCTAAATATCCACGATCTTTATCAGACTGTGACACTACATTTGAACCCAAAACCTTAAGGCATTACGTATATGGGTCATCTCTCTTATAAATCCAACATTTCCTCCATTCGTAAGTAATATGGACTAACCACTCACACTTTAATTCCAACATTTCCCCCTCAAGTGTGAGTCGCCCATAACACTATACTTGATCAACACTAGGATCTCCTACTCTCGCTCCTCCACCAAGCTACATCGTGGCTCTGCTACTACTTGTTGGGGAGTATGGGGGAGCGTAGATGCAACAATGGGTTAAACTTCAAAAATTCCTAAGATACCTTAATACTACATCTCAACCCAAAACCTTATGACAATGGGTATATGGATCACCTCTCTTATATATCCAACATCTATTCCTAGTTAATGTCGGACTAACCACTAAAACTATTAAATTTTATAGCTATTGTGAAAATTATACCAACTATGTTATATGTTTGATGTTCTTGATTCTGATCATCTATATATTCAAATATTAATATATGATCAAACTAATCTTTCTGAATTCTAGGGGTTATGTTGTCCACTAGTTCGAACTTATATATACATGAAAATGTTATATGTTTTCATAGTGTGTAATTCTCGAATTGCAAATTCAAAACAATGATTTAAGCAAGTTTTTTGAAATTATATTGAGGTATAAATTTTCTGATGTTGTGAATATGAGTTGTGTGATAGTTCTATTCCTCAATATGCACTACCATTTTTTTTTTCCCTAGTTCTTTAAACAAAACAAAAAAAAAAAAAACCCAAACCATAAACAAGCAATGACTTCATATATTTGTTTAAGGAGTTATTCAATGATGTCGTGCGAACAACATCTAAAAAATCAAGTGTTTTTATTGAACATTCATGATAAATTGCGTTTTGTTGCTCTTGAATCACGAAGAACACTAATACTCTTTACTGCAAGAGCTTGATTATTCTTTAAATTATTAATTGGTTTCTTCTCATTTTTTAACGATGATAACAACCAATCAAAAAACACGAAGTTTCATTGAGTATTGATGAAAAATCGAGCAGGTTGCATTGCGGGTCATCATGACCCATTTCAGGCTAATTGGATGTAAGAGATGAGCAATAACTAACTAAACTTGTCCACGCGCACGCGGCGCACGTTGGGGCGTGTGAGAACTAATCTTTTGACAAAAAAAAAATTCTTTTTTTGACTAAATAAATAATAATTAATATCCAAATTATTTTGGTATATTTTTTTGGAATTTTTGGGCAGATTATATTGTAATTTTAAATATTATAATCTCATAATATTTTGCCCAAAATTTATGTGAAAATTCCTTACTGATTTTGTGACATTTTAAAATACCTCACTCTCTCTGTTCATGTTTCATAATTAAAGAATTGATTTTATTCCTTCATTAATCAATTTGATATTCTTTTATTTGGAATAAATTGAGAAATACTTTCTACCTAAAATATTTTTATACAATTTTTTCAAGAATATGTTATTTATTTTAAATATATTCTTGATTTTTGAGATAGAAGATATTTTGTTAATATGTAAATATTTGGTGCTAATTAATTTGAGAATCATACACAAATCATATTTGAAATACTAGACTTTAAGTGTAATATATGAGAAAAATTTATTATACTTGACAAACATGTATTAACTAAAAATACAATGTATTTTCAAAAAAAAAAAAGCAAAAAATATAATGTTCAATATAATTTAAAGTTATCTAAGAAAAATTTAAATTTAAAGTTCATATTTCGCAACAACATCAACATAGAAAACATGTACAACAATAAAGTTTTGTTGCATTTTTTAAAAAATTTAGTCATTCAAAACAATTGCTGAATGGGGACTTGATTGAAAACCTCTATTAGAAGTGACGATAACTTTGAAATGGAAGAGAAAATCAAAGGTAGAGACACTGCAAGTTGTTTTTAGAATAAGTAATCAAATAAGAAGGCTTACCTCAGTACGAAAAAATGGTCCTAGACTGCAACTTACATTCTTTATTAGAGAAGAAAAATTTAAGTTAGATAATAATATAGTCATAGTGAAAGTTTCAAAGTCAAAAGATAATGAATATCAATGATCGCCGTTAAAATAATATGAGATAATGACTAATAAAAAATGAGAACACTATATAATGAAATGTCAAAATAAGAATGTGAAAGGTTTGTTCTCCTGAGAACACTACATTCCTTTTCATACAGGGAAGAGCTTAAAGTGCCATAAATTTTGACAATATCATTAATTATTATTATCATAAATGAGAATGTTGAAGAATACTTCAAGAAAAAAAAAATCTTACATTAAAAACAAAATTTAAAAAAAAATAAAAATTATTTTAATCTCTCACAGATAAAACGACACTACTTTGATTGTAGTGTGAAGATAGAGTTTTTACATTTCAATCTTTTTGTGTGTGAAAATTTTGTAAAAGGAAATGGAAAAGTCAAATTTAAAAAGAGTGTTTAAAGTATCACAACAACAACAAAAATACTTCTTAAAATTTAAAAAAGACTATTGACGTATTTTATACGCATTAAAAAACTGAAATATATTTATCTGAAACTGCATTAGAACAATGAAAATACTATTATTTAGTTAAGTAAAAGAAAAGAAGAGAAGAAAATAAAATAAAATTATCATATTGTTATATGATATATGTGCGAAATCAATAAAAAAACACAATATTGCAAAAACTTGAATAAGTGAATAACAAAAAAAATTAAAAATATGCCACTTATTTGGATGGAAAATCTCTATGTACAAACTTAATAACTTTTTAATATTAAGATTAAGAATTTCATTTATATACATTGTCAATATAAAGAATTTTTATAGTGAATCGTGTCCGATGTTTAAAAAATATTTGACTGGTATAGTAACCAACTTTAAAGTAATAGACTTGGGTGATTGTGTTGTGTTGATAATTTAAAATAATTCTAAAATTAATACAAAATGTAAAGAATGTGAATAGGCAAAAATAATTTTAATTAATAATTGAATCACATATTTAAATAAATAAAAAAGTAAATTACAATGTTGACTATATTTAAGGACGAAAAAATTTATTTAAAAAACTTAACATTTATAAATAAAGATATGTTTTAAAAGTGATAACACTAAAGTAAATTGTTTTTTATAAAAGTAGTACGATTACGAAATTTGGTATCAAATTTTTCATTCTTACACCAAATATTATATACTTGAATTTATTATATAAATTCTATGTTGCCTATTTGTTATTGTTATCTTCATTTGTATAATATTATAAAAAATTATTCATTTGAACATTTCTTAAGGCATCCTAAAGTTGTATAATCCTATCACAGTATAATTGATGTTAACTTTAATTGGAGTATTTAATTTTGCTACATATAACGTTTATTCTAGATTTATAAACCGTTTTAGATGACATCGCTAAAGAACGGATCTTGAAGTCGTCAAAGCTCAATGACTCTATATATATAAGGATGAATGTCACACTATCAAAGGTTAGTCACAATTTAATTATTTATTCTCGGAGAAATTTGTTTATAATATTTACTACTCCTTTTGATACTATAAGATGTGCAATTATGTATGTACAAAAGTGAACTATTTTACATAATATTTTTAAATTTGGAACATTGCAATATTTAAAGTTTTATTATTTTGATAGTTCTATTCTTGATATATATAAAATTATTTTATACACTTTTATATATGAATTCTAAAACAATATGTGACATTTTAATTTAAAATTCTTTTAAGTATGTCTCATTCTTATTTGATTATGATTATGATGTTAAATATAATTTTATGCATGATATAAAACCACAAGTTGCATCAATCTTCACTGTTTTCGATTGTCAATCCAAACCATCACTCTGCCACGTCTTAGACTTTGTTGATATTCTCACGCAACTCAAAAACTCTAAGAACTTGGGGCATGAGCTCGGTCCACAATAATAGTAGAGGGTCACAATCTAAAAACAGCATATATACGAAATACAAAGGACAAAAGCATAACATGGCATGATATCAAGTGATAAACAAGCATGCATTTATATCATCATATAATAAACACACTCGTGTGACAAATCGCCCCATTGCAATGCTTATATGCAGTGCATATAATTCCGAAATTTCAAAACCCTCATCGAGGGGAATAAATCATAAATGTACAACCTCAACACAGGCTAGTACTATTTACCAAGGTGCAGTCTCAACACAGACTAGCATGATTTACTATGATGCAGCCTCAACACAGACTAGCACTATTCAATAATCCTCGTAAGGATAAGGTGGACCATCAACACCTGGAACAACCTCGTGACCCATCACAATCACCACTAACTATGAAATGCATGAACATACTATGAATTTTTCACATCAATTATTATGTAAATGCAGCTATTAAAAGACTCTACTTTTAATACTCATTAAACACTAATAATTTTTTAACACTTTTCGCATAACATACTCATGACAATTATCATCAATAAGATTCATAACATATAGTAAACACATATATTATCAGTTATGAATACATAACCACATCAAATATATAAACAATAATGTGCACATTTATTCATCATTAGCACAGAGAATGTGTATACAGACACACTCTGCATTCAAGCATATATAATATCGTTAGCAAGAGCCCTTACCTCGACGACGCTTTATTACACAAGCATTTTACGCTACGCCAGAATAACATATCCAACGATTCCAACAACACCTCTCAATTTCCTTGTACCTTAAACCAATCAATTGACTTAATCAATATAAGTTTTTAAAACAACCCCTAAATAAACCTTGGGATTGGCCACTATCCCAATCAATTAGGGTTTGGATTTCCCTTAGGTTTTCTTAACTAATTAGGTTCCCTAACTTCAAAACATTTTGTTTTAGGGCCTTAGGTGAAAACAAATTTCAAAACACTTATATCATACTTTGAACATTTTCAAACTTGTTTTTCAAAATTATTGAAATTCAACTCAAATCTTTGTCTTTCACAACTTAGGACAAAATATTTTCTTAATATAAAACTCTTACAAAAAGCTACTCACAATTATTTTTTTCAAAGAAAACAACATAAAATCTTGTCCTTTTACATAAAGTGAAAAAATTTCAAATTATGACACGCACATAAATCATTCAAACTTTCAACACTTCAAAATTCTTCAATATTAGAGTTTTTCTCAAAATTCCCAACTTGATTACCTTTGAAAATTTACTTTGACATAATCAAAACAAATTAGAATTTTATTCTTTTGAAATCACAATTTACTTATGTTGGAACTAAATTGGTTTTCCCCTCATAGTTTTGATGTTAACAAAATTGTTATGAGAACAATAAATTTGGATTAATTGCTTCATTAACTATGCAAAAATTGGAAGAGGAAAATCAGAAGAAGGTACAAGAGGAAGAAAATCAGAGGAAGAACCTAAAAAAGTCACTAGAGGAAGTGACCAGAAGATGAGATAAGAGAAACACAAAGTATATGTGTCTTCCTATGAAAGTCTTGTGCCTCTAAAGGTTACGAAGATTGCCTCTGATGTCTGGGTCTGATGTTGGGGTCTGAAAATTATCTCTGAAGAATGGCTCTAAAATGGAGTCTGAAGATTGAATTTGAAGCATGCCTGTAAAGCCCCTTGCATGTCTCTGATGTGCACAAACTCAACATGCCTCTAAAGAGTTCATATCAAGGTAGAATTAAATCTGAAGAGATTGTTCAAATCATAAATCTTGAAGAACGAATGTGAAGGAAGATTCATTTTTGAAGACAATCTAAAATAAGATTTGATTCAGATTTATAATTGAAGAAAATCTTTGACCAAATTGAAAAGAATATATGGTCAAGATTTGAAGAAGATATGATCAAGATCGTATCAATAAGAAGATATGAATTATTTACAAGAAGATTTTATCAAGATTTATCACAAGAAGATATGAATTATTTACAAGAAGATTTGATCAAGATTTATCACAAGAAGATATGAATTATTTACAAGAAAATTTGATCAAGATTTATCACAAGAAGATATGAATCATTTACAAGAATACTTGATCAAGATTTATCTACAAGAATATATGAATTATTTACAAGAAGATTTGATCAAGATTCATCATAAGAAGATAATAATTATTTACAAGAAGATTTTATCAAGATTTATCTATAAGAATATATGAATTATTTACAAAAAGATATGAATTATTTACCGAAAAGATATGATCAAGAATTGTTTACAAGAAGATACATTTATTATTAGCAAAGATATGATTCAGATTTTGCAAGGACAAAGGAGAAACCCTAACCTACTCTATAAATAGATACTCAAGGCTGAAGAAGAAAATAAGAGAACTCACAAGCACAAAATTTCCTAAGTCATTAGAGTTCATAAGGTTAAGGTCTAGAGAAACATTTGCTCAAAAGAAATATTTTCTAAGTGTTTTCAAGTGTGAGAGTCACTTTTACAATCAGCTTGTTAGAAGTAAACCAATTTGTTACAAACTCTTTAACCTAGCCTGATAGTGGCTTTCGTGTTCCTCAAGCAATCTTTAGGTTTTCAAGTTGTGTTGAGAAGATTTGGCTTATAGAGTCAAGGTGTTTGTGTTACTCAAAAAATTTGTAGATGTCAGGTTGTTTTGAGAAGATTGGCTTGTAGGGCCAGGTACTGTGTAATTCAAGTTTTGAATTAGTTGATTAAATCCTTCTAGGTGATGGGATTTGACGTAGTTACCAAGTTGGTGGTGAACCAAAATAAATTCTTGTGTCACTTTAATTATGTAATTCTTGTTATACTTCTACCTCTGATCACTTAACCCGATTGCTACTACTTTTATTCTAAGTAAGTCACCCAATCCAAACCAGTTTTAAACAAATTATCAAAATGAATTCAACTTAGTCAAACACAATTCAACTCTCATTCTTGTATTTGCACCTTCAACTTAAACATTTTAGTCTTTACCGCTTTCTACAACTTTTCTAGGGTTTTCTAATTTCTTTTAGCAAACTAACCAATTGATCACGGACAATTTATATTTTCACTAAAATTCCAATTTTTAGGGTTTTCCCATCATGATCAAGGGACCCATTTGAATTTTTCCAAAACCCTAACCTAAGTGTGCTTTGGACATCAACACACTTGAGCTAGTTCAATTTTTTTCTCATTTCTAACTTATGCATACTCACACATTCATCTTTGATTTCAATAATCAACAATCAATTTCTGATTTTCAAAACTTAACCATTTTCCCCCAAATTCAACATTTTGACCAAAAGAGGGGTTTTTTCCTAAAACTCAATTTTTCCCATAGTCAAAAGATCAAATGTAGTAAAACCAACTTCAATTTTTCCAACATTTTCAAAACTATAAAATTTTCAACAACAATTTAAATAAATACTCTTTAGGTTTTCAACCTTTTTTAAATCCAAGATCATAACCTCTTTGTAAACAAGAAATTTTTTTGAAATCCCAAACTCTAGCTACTAGGTTTAGGTTCGACCATTTAGGGTTAGGAAGGGAAAAAAATTCTCTTAAAATATTTATTTCCTCCTTAGTTCTAAATATACATTTTAGAACCTTTTCAACAATAAAAATAACAAAAACTTAAAGATCAAATTTACTAACACAAATTTATTTTATGAGTAAAAATCCAAAGTGTTTCAAATTTGATTTTTCTATTAGATCTACTATCACAAGTCATGGATCTATCATTTGTGAAGAAAAATAATTCTAGTATAAAACTATTTTTTTTTTTTTTGTATAACTTCAAAATGTTCTGAAAACAAATTTTTCTTTTAGATACATCACTACAACAAGTAGATCTACAACATTAACACAAGACAAACAACATTTTAACATGATTCATTTGTTTGAAAAAAACATAAAATGATCAAAATCAAACTTTTCTTTGAGATATATCATAGTAAGACATGGATCTACATCATTTGTGAAAGAAAAATGAAAAAATAAATTGTCTTGAACACTAAGGACCTCACAGCCTTGTTAGAGGAAAAATGAATTTTTTTAGGACAAACAAACATCAATAGAAAGAGAAGAATGAGAGAAAAAAGTTTGATTCACAGATCTTGATTAAAAGATGAACGGATTTGAAGGAAGGAGATTTTTTTTCCAAAGTGTTTGCTTTCTAACACTAGTAAGAACTAAGAGAGAAAGGAGAGCCTTCTTTGTTCCTTTTTCCTTGAGTGAGAGAGTGAAAAAAATAAAATGAGTGGATTATTGAAAGAGTTGGGAGAAAATAGGCATAAGTGAGTGACCAAAAAAATTCCACTACTAACTCTTCACCAAAAAATTTATCATAAAAATCTTACTACATGAAGAAAAATATCTAGATATTTTAGCTAAACACATTAGTACACAATCTACTTTAGAAAAAAAATATATACTCTCGTCACAACTCAACTGACTGATGAATTTAACAGTTATGCGCGACGTCTTAAAATATTTGTCGATCATAATTCCTCTATAACTCGATTAAATTATTTCCCGACGAATAATTTAACCGAGTCTCCGAAAATATTTACCAAATATCTTACTAACCCTAATCATTTCCCATCTAATCCTTCTTAAACAAGTCATTCTAGTCCACACATAAAAAGGGAGAGTGAGGTGGCTCATTTTGGTCCTTACAAAGTATTACTACGTAGTAAAAAAATATCTAGATATTTTTCACTAACCCCTCATTAAAATATTAATATCCTAGAAAATATCTAGATATTTTATGACTTTAAGTCATCTAATCTAGCTCAGTCTCCAAGTTCTTTCTTAAATGAGACGCATATCACTCACAAATAAATTTTGCAGTAATAGAACAATTATAAAATAATTCTACGAATTAAAACTTTCAAAAAATTTGCGAATAATTTTGTATTCAACGAAATTTTTGTTCCTTAGCGTAGAAAAACATAATGAGATCAAATTCTCATTACAATCGATATATAAAGTTCCGAATTAAATTTTAATGGCATTCGGAGTCTGTTAAAATTTAAACAACGGGTATATCTTGCCTGTTTTCTTAAAAATCAGTAGAAAATCATTTTCGATTCCACAATGTCAAGATACTCACACAATCATTAATCATCAAGATAATTTTCTATAGATTAGTTTGCATGTCAGGCACAACTACAACAAATTTTACAAACAAACAGACAATATAATTGGTAAACAAACAAAAAATAAACAACATAAGACATAAATAGCAGTAAATTATAATTCTTACTATAAATAAATTATGGGTCTTACAAATTCAATACATTTGTTGAACCGCTATCAATAGTCTTAAGTTATTTATAAATAAAAATTTCAAAAAGTACAAGTACAATATCAATACTTCTATCAAGTATGATAGAAGTATCCATTATAAAGTGTATAATCATAAAAGTTACAACTATTTTCTTGTTTACTCAATAATAGTAAAATTAAAGTCTCATTTATTTCCGATGCATGTGACTTTATTTGTAACACTTGAGTTTTGAGTCAATTATTAAAATTAATATATAATCACATATTCTTTTAAATACTAGGGATTTAATTTCACTCATGTGATCATAAATATTTTATATAATCATCATTCTTTTTTGTGTAAATATTACTCTGATAAAACTCCTGTGGTAAATTATTATTTATGATAGGAGATTCTCTATTATGAATTATTAAGTAAAAACTTATAATTTCTTTAATTCTATGTGCATAAAATGTGGTTAACTATGAAATCTAAAACTTGATAAAAAAAAAAAATATGTCATTGTTAAATTATGAATATATTGGATTTCATATTGTCATAATGTAACCATTTATCTTAATAATTTTGCTATATTCTATTATGTGCAAAATATGTTATTGAGTTTGTGAAACTCTTAACATAAATTGTATAACCATTTCTCTTAATAATTTTGCAATATAAAATTTAGTATCCCACTCTTAAATGCTTGGTTAAGAAAACACTACATCTCTTGATGTACAAAATGCACTAGTTTGTAGATTATACACCTTTCATCCCTTTTGTCCTTGTGGATATCCAATGAATATATACTTCTCAGCTCTTATAGTCAAATTTGTCTAGTAATTTAGAGACATTTTTCGTGTAGCACAAGCAACCAAAATTTCTTAAATGCATTCTTAATATTTAGCTGGTGTAGTGGCCAATCCAAGTTTGCAGCCACGGATAGTATGACTCGTACTGAGTTAAGTTTGGCCACTGGAGTAAATGTCTCTTCATAGTCTATGTCATATGATTAGGTGAATCCATTTGCTACTAATCGAGCCTTGTACCGGTTTATGCTCCCATCAACATTGTATTTGATAGAGAATATCCACTTACATCCAACTTGCTTTTTTCCTTTTAGTAAAGCAGTAATTTCTCAGGTGTTATTTTTAATCAATGCATGAACCTCTTCTGCTACGGTTGTTGCCCACTCAAGTTGTTGAAGGGTTTCTTGAACATTTCTTGGAATATATGTGTTATCAAGTGCTGCTACACATGCCTTGTATTTTTGTGATAGTTTCACATATGACACAAATCTTTCAATTGGATGTTGAGTACAAGTTCTCTTCCCTTTTCTTAATGCAATAGGAACATCATTGTCAGTTGAACTCGTACGGACAGATTCTGAGTTAGGAAGAGTATTACCTAAGGAGATTCCATTTTCTAGAGTCTAGTTAGATTCATGGTTTTGAACTAGAGCAATTTTTTACTCTACCACCAAATTGTTTTCTTCCTCCTAGTGTAAACTTTTCAATCAGCTTCTTGTGCAGTACCTTCTACAAGTGCAGTTTCAAGGACATGTTCAAAGGGTTTAGTGGGATTTTCTAGTTCTATTGGTATGGAATTTACTGGTATTGTTGGTGTGGAATTTATTGGTTATGTTGTTGTAGAATTTACCGATTCGGCTGATTCTATAGGTGCAGGATTTTTCGTTTCTACTGCTGCAATTTGTTCGACCATCTCAAAACCCAAAAATTGGAATTCTGTTGTTTCTTTTGGGATTAAGGTATTCTCCCCCGAATTCCAACTTTGGTGTAATAAGGTTGATTCTCAAAGAAGGTCACTCCATAATGTTGTAAAATTTTATGGTTGTCGGGGAGTAACACATATATACTTTTTGGTGAGGTGAGTAGCCAAGAAAAATACATTTGACATATTTTGGGTCAAGTTTGATGCGGAGAGGGTTTAGGTTGTGAACAAAGGCTAAACATCCAAATATTTTAAATGGAATTGAAGTGAGAACTTTGTTGGTTGGAAAAATAGTTTGGAGAGTGGAATAGGGTGTGTCAAAATTGAGGATGCGGGAAGGCATCCTATTTATGAGATAGGTGGCTGAAAGGACAGCTTCTCCCCAAAAATGTTTTAGTACATTTGTAGCTAGCATGAAAGATCTTGTTACTTCCAGTAGATGTCTATTTTTCCTTTCTGCGACCCCATTTTGTTGGGGGGTATCTACATATGAACTCTAGTGGACAATTCTATGGATCTTAAGGTAGGACTCTAGTGTTGAACTAAAGTATTCACGACCATTGTTAGTTCTGAGCACCTTAATTTTTGTTTGGAATTGTGTTTGCACCATGGTTGGAAAAATTCAAACAATTTTCAAACTTCTGATTTCTCTTTCATGAGAAATATCCAAATGACTCTTGTGATCATCAATGAATGTAAAAAACCATTTAGCTCCAATAATGTTGCTAACCCTAGATGGCCCCATACATCATTGTGAATTAAGGAGAAGGGTTGAGAGGGTTTATATGGTTTAGATGAGTATGTGTTTCGGGTATGATTGGATAACTAACATACATCACATTTAAAGTTCATTAGATTTTTACTGAATAATGAGGGAAGTAATTTCTCTAAGTATCTGAAATTTGGGTGACCTAATCGATAGTGCCACAACATTAGAGACTCGTCACTATTTGGAGAAACCACTGCACAAGAATTGGCTTTGAGTTCTTTGAAGGAATCTTCAACTTACAAGTAGTCAAGTCCAACACACTATTTAGCACTACCAATTGTCTTTCCCAACTCCAAAGTTTGAAATTCACATAGATTGGGAAAAAATTTAACGACACATCTCAAGTCTCTAGTCAGTTTGCTAATAGACAGCAAGTTGCAATCAAGTTTGGGCACATACAATACAGAATTCGGAGTAATATTTTTTGAAATAATAATAGAACTTGTACCAGTAACCTTTGACAAGGTACCATTTGTTGAAGATAATTCAAAATGTAATATTAGAAATTAGTTAAGGTAGTTAGAAGACAGTTAGAATACTGTTAGAAGTTAGTTGGGGAGGTTATAAACTTGTATAGTAGAGAACTGCTCCTATAAAAGGTAGTAGAACCAAGAGCATAAGTGTAAGAATTCATTTTCGAATCCAAGATTGATAATCAGTCTCCGTTTCAAGACTGATCATCAATCTTCGTTTTTCTGAACATCCTAATTTCTTCTTTCTTCTTCTCAATTCAATTCCTCTCAATTATATAATCTGTTCCAACAATTGGTATCAAGAGCTTGGGTTATAATTCTTGAGAAACACGAGTGCAAGTGTGAGGGGAAATCAAAAATTAGGGAACATAATTGTGAGTGAAAGAAAGAAAGAAGACATGAATGGAGGAGGATTTCCATCGTATTTTCCAATCCTTGATGGGAAAAATTGGGAGAGGTGGTCTGCATCCATTAGATCGTTGCTGGGATCTCAAGAAGTGTTTGAGATTGTTCAAGATGGTTATGAACAACTTGGTGCGAATCCAACGGAAAGACGGCAAACAACTTTCAAAGATTGCAAGAAAAGAGATTGCAAGGCAGTGTTTTACATCCAGCAAAGTGTGGATTCAAACAACTTTAAGAGGATCTCAAAGGCATCTACATCAAAGGAGGCATGGAAGATCTTGATCAAGTACTATACAGGTGGGGAAAAGGCCACGAAAGTGAAGCTCCAAATGCTAAGAAGGCAATACCAACTATTGCAGATGGAAGAAGATGAAGTTGTGGCAGATTCCTTCAATCGTGTGCAGGTTGTTGTTAATTAGATGAGAACAAATGGTGAATCAGTAACTGAAGTGGTGGTTATTAAAAAGATCCTCAGAACATTAACACAAAGTAGGATCATATAGTGGTGGCAATTGAAGAATCAAAGGATCTTGATAAGATGAAGGTGGAGGATTTGCAAGGCTCTCTTGAAGCTCATGAACTTAGAGTAAGAGAAAGGTGTGCAGCAACCTCAACATCTCAAGTGCAGGCCCAAGTTAGCAAGAAGACCAGCCAAGGTGATGTGAAGCACAAGAAAGGCAAAGGTAAATTCAAGTGGTACAAGAAATATGATTATGATGAAGAGACTGATGATTCTGATGAAGGGGCTGAAAGTTCAAGAAATCAGAACAGAAGTGATAACAACAACAAATATTCGAATGGTAAAAAGAAATTCAACAAGAAAGAAATTCAATGTTACAATTGCCAAAAATGGGGGCATTTTGCAAATGAATGCAAATCCAAGAAAGTCCAAAGAAAGGATGATGAAGCTCAAATGGAAGCTGAGGATTCAGATTCAGATGATGTGTTATTGATGGCCACCATAAACGAAGAACGTTCTCCGTTTATGGCAACTACAAACCAAGAACGTTCTGGAAAAAGTGTTAAAAACGAAGAACGTTCTTCGTCCCAGTTTTGGTTTCTTGATACTGGTTGTTCAAATCACATGACTGGCCACAAAGATTGGTTTGTAAGCATTGATGAGAAGGTAAAAAGAGAGATCAGATTTGCAAATAATAGCAAAGTAACTACAGAAGGAGTAGGAAATGTGCTGATTCAAAGGAAAGATGGCAAACAATATTTCATACGTGATGTGATGTATGTGCCAAGAATGAAGAACAATCTTCTAAGTCTTGGACAACTTCTTGAAAAGGGATATTCAACGAAGATGAAGCATGGTGAAATAAAGATGTTTGATAGTGCAAATAGGTTTGTATTGAAGGCACCGTTGTCCAGAAACAGAACCTTCAAAACAGCACTGCCAACCGGATCTTCAAGAATGATGGAGGTTGAAGGATTGGATGAGATGTTGAATCCAAGGGAAGGTGATGTTAGTAACCCAGCTGTTCAACCTCGTACAGCTTGTAGAACTACAACTTAAAGGAAAATAGTCAACTGTGTGGCAAGAGCAGGAGTTGATGTAGGAGATGTTGAGCAAGAGAACAAAGATGCTAATGTTCCAGTTACTCCTGTTGTTGTGCCAAGAAGCAGGAGAACGGTCCCTGCAGTTTCTACTCACAAAAGGAATGAAGTAATTGGGCTGGATGACGATAGTGATGATGGTAAGAGTGAGGTCCAAGTGAAGCTAGTGGATGCGGCTAAAACTCATGTTGTAGCTTCTAGCAGTAGGGCAAGAGCTGCTGGTCATTCGGTTTGCAACAAGACTGATTTGCAGCAGCTGGATGGATTGTCGGAAGAGGACATGAAGTTGGTAACGGATATGAAATCTGAAGCATTGAAGACTGCAATTGGTCAAGGCGGCAAGGGGACAAAAGTTGATGTGTTGTTGACCATGAATGCCTTGACTGAAGAGGGCGTGATTGCAGTGGAAAATGCAGCTTGTGAGAGATTGCTGAATCAGAGGGTGAAGATAAAAATGAAGTATAAGAAAAGATATGACTGTTTGAACAGATCAGCAAAACGCATGATCAACTCTCCGTTTTCAGAACAAGTCAGTAATGTGAATGTTCTTGGCAAAGACGTTGAGCAATTTGGAGAGGTTTCTAAGGAGGCTACAGACCAAGTTGTTACTCCTTTCACTGTTGTGGGATCCGATGCAGCAATGGAGTTTTGGAGTGTTGAGGTAAAACATGGAGAATCACTCAAGATTGATCCATGAGATGATGAATGTGTTTCTGCTTTGGATGTTTCTGATGTTGAACAAAATGATGTACATAAGGTGATGCAAATTGATGTTGAAAATCAACAAGGAACAAAAACAATCAACCACACTGCAGAGGTTAAAGGGAGCCTTGTGCTGTTGTTGTTAAGTGATGGAAAAGAAAAACTCAAGGATGAGTCAAATACAAAGCAAAACATTGAAGAACAAGAATGCATTTCTGAACAGGTTGGATCAAATGGTGATCATGAAATCGAAGAAGAGTTGGATCTGAAAAGAGCAGACGTGGTGAATGAGCTAAGAAATATGACTCAACAAAAGGGAAAAATTTTAACACTACAACAATTTGAAGAGAACTTTGCAGTTTATGCAAATGTTGGTCTAGAGGCAGTGCATAAAGGAAAAGATGGTAATAACAGTCAACAATACCAAAATAGTCACAGGGAAGAAGTTTGTGATGAAGCTGGAGTACAAGTTTTTGATGGAAAAGATGAAGGAGATTAATAAGAATGATACAAAATGTTAGAGGAATATGTTCAGCAAAATGAAAAAGTTGGATTCACTTGACAGTAGCAAATCTAAGGGATGTAATGTGGAAATAGCTGGTTGTAAGGTTGTTGATGGTTTTGTGAACATATCAGCAATCTTAACCAAAAGCTTGAAGAGGGTGAAGTTCCAAGAGATGAGGAACAAACTTGGATTAACATCAAATTGAAACACCTTGAATTAGGGGGCATGTTGAAGATAATTCAAAATGTAATATTAGTTAGGGTAGTTAGAAGACAGTTAGAATACTGTTAGAAGTTAGTTGGGGAGATTATAAACTTGTATAGTAGAGAACTGCTCCTATAAAAGGTAGTAGAACCAAGAGCATAGGTGTAAGAATTCATTTTCGAATCCAAGATTGATCCAAGATTGATAATCAGTCTTCGTTTCAAGACTGATCATCAATCTTCGTTTTTCTGAACATCCTAATTTCTTCTTTCTTCTTCTCAATTCAATTCCTCTCAATTATATAATCTGTTCCAACACCATCAACAATCCGAATAGAGGAGTTATCATGACAAGGAGAATAATTGTCAAATATTGTTATATCTCCAGTCATGTGATCCAAGGCTCTTGAATCTATGATCCATGATTTTGGTTTTCCTTTGCTAGTGTGTAAAGCATGTAGAAAATTACCTTTTTGTGCTACAGAAGTTGTACCACATTTTTTTGCAGTAAGAACAATATGTCAGAGCATTTTCTGCAGAGCCTTTATTTGTTCTTTGCTGAATGGAGACGACTCCTATTTCTCTTCCATTTCTTGTGGGCTGTGTGTTGCATTGCCTCTGATGTGCCTGTTGCATAATGGTTTTGACCTCTCCCATTGAAGGTGGTTTTGGCCATTCAACTTGTGGCCAGTGATGAAAAGTTTAATCCCTTCGATTGAGCCGGCAAGATTTATGTCAGTCTCTGTGGGTGAGACTTTTGTTGTGTCTTCTTCCATGGCTGGGTCGATGAAAGAGACTAGGGATGGTTCAGATCTATCTCTGATACCATGTGGAAAAGTGATTGTATTCACTTGATAATGAAGCTGATTACATAAGGAGTATAAATAGTACAAGTAATTTAATTAAGTATAATCATAATAGAGCTGGTAATTAGGAAATTGATTCCTTATAAATGCTATCCTAAAAGGAAATAAAAATAAAACTGAAATCCTAATTAATACATACTAATAACTATCCAGATCAGAATCTTATGATTCTGATTTTTGATCTCATAATCAACAAAAAATTATCGCAAAGAAGTAAGACTTTATAACAAAGATAATAGCCACAAGTGACAAAACAGTTATCAGCTATAAACCTAGAGTCAAATTCTATTAACCTAGAGTGTCTTGATTTCCAGTTTGTTGAACATTGTTGAAGTTGTGGGATTTTAGAGAAAAAGATGAGAGAAAATAATAAGGGTTTGAATATTAATGATAATAGTTTAATGCTGACTTGATTACAAAAGACTCAATACTAATCTCTATTTATAGAGAAACATAGACTCAATCCTAAATCAGGAATAAATCATAATAATAATGAGAGATATTCTAAGATATCTCTATGATTATAATTTGATCCTAGGAAATAACTCAAGATACTCTGATATAATATAAAAGATATTTTCTAATATTCTAACACTCCCCCTCAAGCTAAAGCTTACTAAGCTTTAGCTTGTTACAAGAAAACAATGTATTGCTCCACAAAATAATAAAAGTAGATGGAAAGGCAACTCAGGGATGCAGGTGAAGTCGGAGAGAATTGCTGTAAATATAGCCTAGCCAGATAGCTGGAATGATCATCAGCATGAGAGAAATTCATGGCAAGCAATTGAACAAAGCAAGGTCCGTTCTTCTTAAAAAAACTGCATTTGGAAGCTTCAAACCAATAATAACGGAGACTCAAAATATTTAAACTTGAAAATACTTCAAGGAGAGAGCGGCATGCTTCAGGGAGAAAAATGCAAGGCCAGTACATCTGGGACAAAGATGGGGCCAGTGCATCTGGGACAAATTGCCAAGATAAAGTGAGTCATGAAAATAAAAGACATCGTCAGAATAACCATCAACGAGAGAAGAAGTCATTACTAATATGATTCATCTGTGGGAAAAGGGACACCACCGGAATGATCGTCGGTGGGAATAGAAGCCACTGTTATAATCTATTAGTAAGAACTAAATTGCATGACAAACACAGAAGAAGAAGCAGCGCGACTCTAATGAAACCACTCTAATGAAACCATGATCGATCAACGGAGTGAGAAAATGCATCCAAAACAGGAGAGATAACGGCTGTTTGAATAATAACACATTTCCGTTGATCAAAATTGGAGAGTAAGGGAAGATCTGAAACCATCGAAGAGAGAATAATCGTGCACCAAGAAGAATCCCATCAATTGAATGAAAGGGCTACTGCTAGCTAAAGAGTGGTTTTGAGAAGCGACTGCGAAAGGATTTGTATTGCAGAAGATGAAGCATATGATAGAAGACAGGACAAATGATGCCACGGATGACGGGGTCGATGACAGTAGAGGCGTGGGTTCTGAAGGTGGTGGATCAGACAAACCCATTCTTGCATCACCCTTGCAAACTGGGCAAAAGGTTCTCCACGAAGTAAGCCAAGAATCCACACAGGCAGCATGAAACTTGTGACAGCAGGGAAGAATCCTGAGCTTCTCTCCAACACAATAGTCTTCAAGGCAAATAGCACATGTTCTTGATGTACAGTTATCTTCCAAAGCAGAAGTGAAAATCAAACTTGGCATTGCTTTCACTAGGCGACTACTCAAACCATGAAATTCACGAACATGAGAAGCTCGAGGCCTTTCTCTTCTTATGTGATGCCTGCGGACGAAGAAACAAGTGGCCAGCACTGCAGACATAGCTAGCAGGGAAATAAACGAAATTGCCATGATAGACCATGCTGAGTTTTCAAAAGTTGGAATGAGCCACGTTTCCACATTAGTCAAACCAGTGTATTTCTGAAGTATTTCACCCGAAGCTTTTGATACAAATACCGCATGTATTCTTATACCAGCAGAATTTCCTGCCATTGCAACCAGGACGCCACTATCTTCATTGTCATAGACAATTGCAGCTGTGTAGCCAGCATTTTGTGCCATTCTAACCTTTTCTTCGAAGCTACACCCCTCTCTAATCATCAAAACAAAAGGTGAACTAACATTCGAAAGTTGTTTAGCTTTATTTGTAAGTTCTGTACATGCATCAAGTGGCTCTGCCAAGAATAAGACTCCATATTCTCCAGACCCTTTAACCGACGGAGCGAAATTAGCTTCAATATCATCGAATGAGAGAGTGATGTTCTTCCCAATCAGCACAACTTTAGAAGCCGCCATAGCACACAAACTCAAAAGAGAGAAGAAAAACAAGCAAAGATTCGAAAAACCCATCAGAGAAATAGATTCGAAAAGCACGAAAGCAGATATTTTGGGTTGAAAATCATCCAAAGCAGAGAGTAAAGGGAAAATTAGGGATTTTGAAAATTAGGGTTTGGATAACAGTGCAAAAGTTGACAGATCGAAAAATTAGGGTTTCGATGCGTGAAAAAAAACGGGTTTTAGGGTTTCGGCCAGAGAGCTTATGTGTTTACATAGACTAAGGATAAACCCGTCAGTGATCGAAACGGATAAGGGATACGACGGAGAAACTTAAACTTTTTTTTTTTTTTGGGATTTTTTTGGATTTTTTTTTTTTTTGAGGGCAGAGATTTGTTTGCTGGAAAAGTCGCCGGAAACAGTGACGGTGGCAATAGCGAACTGGACGGAAAACGAGTGAAACCGGTGTTGGAATATAACACGCTAGTGGTTTGAAAAAGGAATGTTCACGTTGAAAAAAAGAGAAACTTCCCAAACTGTTGGGAACTCGGCAGCGGAATAGAGGCGAGATCGTTCAAGGAGGATCAAAATAAGCTCTAGATACCATGTTGAAGTTGTGGGATTTTAGAGAAAAAGATTAGAGAAAATAATAAGGGTTTGAATATTATTGATAATAGTTTAATGCTGACTTGATTACAAAAGACTCAATACTAATCTCTATTTATAGAGAAACATAGACTCAATCCTAAATCAGGAATAAATCGTAATAATAATGAGAGATATTCTAAGATATCTCTATGATTATAATTTGATCCTAGGAAATAACTCAAGATACTCTGATATAATATAAAAGATATTTTCTAATATTCTAACAAACATTATAAAAATGTGACTGATATCATTAAACTAAAAGCAAAATCAATTATCACTGAAGATGGTAATTAAATAACAACTAAACATTGCTGAATCTATGAATTGAACTAAAATAAGTAACTTGAAAGTGCAAAACATCATCAAATTGATACAAGTGTAAGAAAATAGTGGTACAATGAAAACAAGTTTAGGAACTTGACCTTTTTATTTCTGGTTATTTCAATCTTTTAATGGTCCAAAATAAGCAGCAAAAAGGATTTTATGAACACGAATTGTTCCTGGAAAATAATCTAAAATTTGAGAAACAATAACCTAAAATTATAATATAAGCAAGCACCTTCCATCTGTTTCTCATAGAAATGATGTATAAATCTGACCAATGTACAAAACGGTGGAAGCATTCTCCAAAATTTCCGTTCAGGAAGTTTGCGACCAGACCACCTTCCAACGGCTACATTCACTAATTCATTACCAAAGTTGTTATCTGCTGTAGAATTAGACTGTTCTCTTGATCTTACTTCTGCAGCATTTTCAATCTTAATTCTCAAAATACTTTCTAGGAAGCACACTAGATCAAATCACTAGCTTATTCATGTCATCTTCGCTTCTTTTCGTTAACACATCCTGCTGCTGTATGTGTTAACTCAAGCTAGGCAACGCAAAATGAGTAATCTCCAAAAATTACATACCACGCGCACATGCATAACCATTCCATGTTTCCAAAAATTACACATAATGACAATGTGTTTAAATTCTAGTGCAGACGATTACCCGACTTGCTGATTCTTGTAGGTTTCTTCTTCATTGTTAATCGAAAAGAGGAACTTTGATTGCATGCCTACTTCTTTGTTTGATTTTTAATGAAAAAATTCCTTTGATCTGTTTGTCAAATCTCATTCCAAATTCTGTTTTTAAGTAAGCTGTTAGTCCGTGCTAATAGTGGCAGAGCTTTGTCACTGGAACTCGGAACTCCAGGGTTTACAACACTCACACACACTGCACACCAACTACTTGTTTGTGAGCTCCAACCCTACTATATCCTGGAATTTTCTTCAACCCATGTTTATTCATATGTAATCTTGTCTTTTTGGCATCATTCCACCTACCACATTGAGCATAAATATCTGACAAAACTACATAATGAACTGCGTTTCTTGGTTCAAGTTTAAGGAGGTGATGCAGGGCAACCTCTCCTAATGCAACATTGGAATGAATTTTACACGCTCCCAAGAGGGCTCCCCAAACTTGAGCGTCAGGTTCTGTTGGCATTTTTTTATTAATTAAACTCAAAACTTCGTCAAACAAACCAGCACGGCCCAAGAGATCAACCATGCAGGCATAGTGTTCCATATTAGGTTCAACATGGTGCTTTTCACTCATGGAGGCGAAAACGTTCCTTCCTTCTTGAATTAAACCAGCATGTCTACAAGCAGATAATACACTGATGTAGGAAATAGAATCGATATGGACATTAGTCTGTTGCATATGTGAAAAAAGTGTGATGGCAAGTTCACCTTGGCCGTGCATTGCATAACCCGAAAGCATTGCATTCCATGAGATACTGTCTTTGTTTTCCATTTCATGAAAACATTTCTCGAAATAACTGAGTTGTCCACATTTAGCATACATATCTATGAGACTGTTTCCGATAAGGGTACTGGATAGAAATCCAGTTCGGACAATGCAGGCGTGAAAAGCCATGGCCTCTCTTAATACTGTCAAATACGACACAGCAGGAAGGACGGTCACAAATGTGACTAAATTCGGCCTGACATTTTCTAATTTCATCTGACGAAAAGTGGAAATTGCTTCTTTGGCACATCCATTATGCAGATACCCTGCAATCATCACATTCCAAGATACCTCATCCTTTAAATGCTTGGTTACGAAAAACAACTTCTCAACTAAGCAAAGGCTCCCACATTTGGCATACATGTCCATTAGAGCAATTTTTATATGAATGTTAGATTCAAAACCACTCTTTTCAATATTCCCATGAAAGCATGTTCCTAGATCTAGATCATCCAGAATGGAGCAAGCTGAAACCAAACCCACCATGGTTCCACTATCAGGTTGAATCCCACTTAATTGTAATCTACGGAACATTTCAAATGCTACATGCGGGTCTCCATATTTGGTAAACCCATTTATCAAAGTATTCCACACCACAACATCTTTATAGTGCATTCCGTTGAATAGCGTCATAGCATAAATAAATAATTCAAATTTCATGTACATTGAGACAAGGGTTGTTACTGCCGAGATATCGGACACCATATCCGCTGTAATAGTGTAGCTGTGCAGAGTCTTACCTAATCTAAGATTTGAAATTTCTGCACAAGCTGAAACAAGAATCGTCACTATCGCTTTACCTGGTTTCAAACCTTCATGGTGCATCTCTTGGAATATAGACAATGCTTCTCCAGGATATCCAGCTTGGACAAGAGCCGATAAAAAAGCAGACCAAGCAACCGAATCTCTTCCTTCGAGACTCAGAAACAATTCTTTAGCTTTCTTCAACTCGCCACATTTTGCATACATGCTCACTACAGGAGTAGCAACAACAATATCTGACATTATCCCCAGCTGCAAAGCACAATCATGAATTTCCTTCCCTCTCTCGAGGTCTCTCATCTCCGAAGCTGCCAAAAGAGCATTCACAATCGCTACCTTATTCATCTTAACATTTTTCTGCCTCATTTTATCAAGTAATTGAAGAACCTCAAAATAACAACCATGCTGTACATATCCAGCCATCATTGTTGCCCACGACACATCATCCATAACTAGCATCCGGTCAAAAATCCGACGAGCCAAATATACCTCGCCACATTTCGAGTACATATCAATCAACGAATTCGAAACCACACCACAAATACCTCTCCTAACCACATAACCATGAATAGACTTACAACAACCAATATCCTCTAATCTAGAAACAGCCGGAGCCAAGTTCAAGATGCTCACGGTATCAACGTCCACACCCTCCACCTGCATCCTCCAAAACATTTCCATTCCCTCACAAGGATTTAAACTCTGCGACAAACCCGAAATCATCGCATTCCAAGTAGTAACATCTTTCTTCGGCATTTTATCAAATACCTTTCTTGCACTATCTAAATGACCCATTTTACAAAACATGTTAACAAGACTAGTCCCAATAAAAACATCACATTCTAACCCCTTCAAAACTATATCTCTATAAACAGAAACACCCTCATGAAAATCTAAAGCACAAGTACAAGCCTTTAAAACAAAGGTAAATGTGTATTTATCAGGTTCAAGTCCAATTTGTAACATTGTGTGATACAAGTTTATAGCTTTATGGAACTTAAGGAATCTAGAATAAGCTCTAATCAATGAGTTCCAAAGAATAAGAGATGGGTTTGTGACAAGGAAATGGGCATGGATTTGGAGGAGAGGGTTGAAGTGTTTGCATGAACGAATAAGTTGAAGGTAGTGATTGTGATGTGGTGGCATTGGAAAGGAATTAGCATTTGCATAGTTGTGAAAGTGAAGTGAATTTGAATGTTTCTTTGTAAATGTGATGATGTTTCTCAATCTCATTTTGGAACATAATAAGAAGAAGCATGCGTGAATGAATGTCTGGTTTGTGGATTGTTTTGAAACATCAATGTACTTTTCTAATCAAGATCTTGTTGTTTGAGGACACTTTGTTCCGTCCCGGCTATATAGTATTTTAAAAACAAATTAAATCTCAAACACTACGTGCGCTCCCATTATTTTAACAAACAAACTACTTCTCAAATATAGGAATCACTTTTTCACTAAAATTAAAACTTAAATAATAGACCGTGATAAAAATAAAAATAGAAACTTAAACGTAAAGAAAAGTCACCTAGTGCACAAAAATATTGGAGGGTTGAAATTTTAAATTTTTAATATATAAATAAAAATTATAATATTGTCTTGTAAGAATTTTAAGTCGTAAATTTACGAAAATACATTAGAGAGAGGTAGTAGATCAAATTTTGGTTTACATTTTTAATAATTAAAATTTAATTGGAATTTAGATTGGAATTTTTTTTTTATAATTATAGTAGTTTTTTTGTAACTTTTTTATAAATTATTCCCTCTAGCTTTTTTTATAATAGATATCTGAATTATAATTTGGTCTAAAAAAATTTGTGTATTTAGAGACGATGTTCTGATCTTAAAATTTGAGTCTAATAAAAAATACAATTTT
The DNA here is from genome assembly GCA_037974755.1 of Cicer yamashitae. Taxonomy (NCBI): domain Eukaryota; kingdom Viridiplantae; phylum Streptophyta; class Magnoliopsida; order Fabales; family Fabaceae; genus Cicer; species Cicer yamashitae. The sequence continues at coordinate 44,958,923 of JBBPBQ010020321.1, forward strand.
AATAATTAAAAAGATGGTAAAATAGTCCATATACACATACCAATCTACATATTCACATATTAGACTCAAATATACATTTCGACAGCGATAACCCAACACTCACAATTCAACTCATAAAAACAATTTTATTCATAAAATATACCGATTATAGTTCCCAAAATTACAACAACATACACCATACTATCTATATTAATTAGCATATTTATTAACATATGTTATGTCGTCGAAATTCATCACCGATTAGCATATATTAAACCACAATTATCCTATAAATTTATATAATTTGATTTTCACAACTTTGTCATAATTAAGAATTATTTATTTTCAATTTTTTTTAACATAAATATTGTTTTTAATATAAAATTTAACTACTTCCATACATTCAATCAAATTCATAGGTAAAAGTTTTCTCCAAGTTATAGGTGAGTTCACAATTATACGTTTGACTTTTGAAAACACTAAGAATGTCTAATGGAATTGAAAGAGTAATTTTAAAATTTGGATACAAACAATATAAATATAAATTTTGGATCATCGTTTACACACCATTAAAAGTCCAACTCTTATGACACCCTAAACCCTAAAATGACATATATAATAATTTATCCTAGATTTTTTTAAAAAAAATTCGCAACGGATAAAGAAAATTTGTTTACAAGGAAATAAAAACTTTTGAACTAATTTAGAATATCACGTTTCTCAAAGTACACATGGAACAATTCAAATTTTATTACTCAATTAAGACAATTTAATCTCAATGAACTTGATTTAACTATAAATTCTTATTTTAATTCCAAAAACTTACTAGTACTAAGGTTTTCATATAAAAAGTCATTTGTAATTACATAACTAAAATATAAATTACAACTCTTAATTTTCTGTATCACCTATCAGAGCAGGGTTTCTCCCAAACTTGAACTTCAAGACTCATTAACTTGTAATAACTGCGATTTCGCAAATGCAGGGCCAAGTCAGTCAAACACAAACAACGAAGGAGGTGAGTTTTGAAATCATGTTAATAGTATAATATAAGTAAGAATAACATACAAACAATCATAATACACTGTGTCATAACACAAACATTCTTCAAGGAAAAACATCACATTATAAAGTTAAAACCACTCAAGTAAAATCAATGCATTTCACTATAACATCAAATCATCTAAGAGAAATTATTATCGCTCACGATACCTATTAATCACAACAAAACAATCACAAGAAAATGCAATGCAATGCATGAGCTTAGATTCTACTTCACAATGTGGTACCATTCTAACTCTGAAGTACTTGGTTAGGAGGCTTGATACTATGCCACCACCTGGGTGGACAGACATTTCAAATTGGCCCTGTCCTGATAGTTCCCCTCAACTCAACCCGAGACACATATACGCGACAGTCGAGGTAAATGTGTGTTGCATGGTAGCTCCCGACATTTGGAGTGTATGTAACACCCCGACTTTTAACAACGTAGGTGTATTTTTTTTTTTTTTTTTAAAGATAAATTAATAAAAACCATGGCAAACACAAACGACAAATGTCATAATTAATTACTTCATAATTATCACAAACTAAAAAATAGTTTTTGAGACAATTATCCAAAATATCCAAACAGAAAGATACACCGGGGCTATGAGACCTATCAGGCATCGCTCATACCCCTAATGGTATTCTTGGCAGACACTATACAAAAGTACTGCCCCAAGAATGCTAACTCCCCCACGGTCACATCAAAATATGGAGCATGGTCCCACCAAACAAAAGTCAAACTGACAGTATAAGTTATAGGTACAGTTTTCCCAGAATAAAATAATTACAACCACGAAAGAAAGAATCAAGTCCTTATATAGTCAAACTAGTCTCACCATTCCACTAAAAACTATAATAACCCAGGTGACCTCCACGTACTCCGCCGGTTCCTTCTAACACAGTAACGGTCAGGTATGTCTACCACCTTCCCGTCGTCAGGGTACTAATCTGTAGGACAGTCTCGGGCATCATCTGAGGGCAAGGCCCAAATTCTACAATAATTGTAAATGGTCAACAACCGAAATTAACAAATAACATTTAGAGAAAATTTTACTTTTCAAATGCTCAAGATAACCTTTCATCTTAACATACTCATTGAAAGGGTTTTCATATGTCAAAAATGCATAAACAATGTTGAAAATTGAAGTTTTGGACAAAACTGCACTATCGTATTCGAATACAGCATTGTCGTAGCCGACTACGAGTGCTAAGTCAGTAGCTAAAACAACACATTTGTATTCAACTACGAGACAGAACAGCAGCAAAAAATGCATTTTCGTATTCGAATACAGCATGGTCGTAGCCGAATACAACTGTGAAAAATGCAGATTTCCAGTTTTGAAAAATGGTTCGAAAACATTTAACACTTACGATACAAAGTCCATCAATAACACATCAAACATTCATAATATCAATACATAATTACACCAAATTAATCTCCACAAATTCACACCTCAATCACACATCAAACATTCATAACATCAATTATGAACACATAATTACATAGAAACTTAATCAACACAAATTCACACCTCAAAGCAATTACAGCACAATAACAAACAACAACTGAGTATGTATATACAATCATCTCATCGTAATAAATATGAATTGCATGCCAAGCACCCTAATGCAATGCGTATATGTTATTGCGCATGATTCTGGAATTCAAATAAAATACCCTCCTCAAAGGGCGTAAATCCTAAATATACAGTCTCTCACGGACAACCAGGAGTGCAGTCTCTCAAATTTAATTCCAATATTTCACTCATTGAACACCCACATTAAACTCATCAAATTTAATCATAAATTCATAACACGTAACAAACCGTATTTTCACTCAAAATATATACATTCACGTCGAAAATGATTTTTCACGCAATCACACCTTAAACATACATCAATCACACATATAGAGTCCCCACACCCACACACACACACACACACACACACAAAACTGTCCGGTATAAAATTTTCGTAACACAAATAAATTATTCTTCGACAAATAATTTTAATCGGGTCTCAAAACATATATATATATATATATATATATATATATATATATATATATATATATATATATATATATATATATATATATATATATATTAAACATGTTACAAACTCTAACAAAATAAGCTTTTCGTACTAAATTCAAGAAATAAAATAAAATTGAGCTAAATGCCTCGGCAATTCAACACAAAACACACTAAAATTGCATAATTTAGAGTTTAAAATCAAGAGTCTTACATGCTACCTCCAAGTCACCTAGGAATTCTCAACTCGAATACCTCAAAGGTCTAACAATCTTGCCTTAAGGCTCAACAACAGACCGCCACGATCATGCTCATTCAGTTGTACTTCCCCGGAACCACTAGGCTTGTCAGACCTACCTATATGATGACAAAATAATCTCCACTTTACAAATTCTCAATATTTATTTTCTCCCCTCGTTAGTTTAGACTACTCCATTAAGAGCATCATATTTAGGAATCATCACTATTTAATCAATTATGGGTACTTCAATATTCTCATCACAATTTTATAACATGACTATCATCAATCAAAAATCATCATTATCATCACGTAAACATATATCATACCATGCATTTATCTTTTATTATCACATCACATAAATTCGTCTAATCAAACATATGTACATAATTTAACACAACATCCAAGAATAATGGCAAATATCAACTACCACACCATTATCGAAAATTAAATCAATCAACACCTTATAAACATTTTTATTTCACATTTTAATCTCACAATTCTCATATTTCACATTAATCAATTTATCTCTCAAAGGGCTACTACCGTACGTAGCGAGCCCCAGATGAATCGTCGGGAAATACAGTTTTTCCGTTCATCTCACTCATGAATTCAAATGCTCACTCACCCCTTACCTCGATCTGACGCTTTTATAAGATATAAGGACCAAAATGATTTTTAGCAACCATGAGATGTCGGCAACGCGCAACGAACAAGTCCAAAAGTATCGACAAATTTGCAGAGTCAATGAAACATAGCTGATAATTTACACGGGGCATAAAAATCACCGTTACATAATTAATAAAAATGTTAGGAGAAGAAACATATTCAAAACGAAGTGAAACAAATTATTAGAAAAGGTCTCACCGACGTGTTGGAGCGCTGATAGGGTCCGACGTCAACTTCACCGAAACATGCAAATGAGAGAGGAATCCAAAAATGCTGTCAATTTTTCAGGACGATGAACGTGCTGACCGGAATTCGACAACACAGCCGCGACGAGGGTGAAAACCCATTTTTTGAAGTATAACTCTTGGTGATTCCAAGCATAGGTATTGGAAGAGGGTGTTTCGTGGAGTCCAAATATGGTCTCGGTTTTCGTTGGTGATAGTCGTGGTGTTCCGGAATCTTGATCAAAAGGTGGAAGTGTGATTTTTGACAAAGAGGAATAAGACGTTTCAATTTGCGATTCAAGTTAGGAATGAAAGAGGAGATTACAACGATCACGAATGTGGTCTCAGTTTTGTAAGACATCAACTATAATGATCGTGGTTGACGAAAGAAGAAAGAGAGGAAACGATGGCGGCTAGGAAAAAGAAGGGAACGAATGTATTGTTCTTGTTCTCTTTTTTTTTCTTCCTTTTATTATTATTATTATTATTATTATTATTATTATTATTATTATTATTATTATTATTAATTAGGTTTTAGTCTTAGACATGTGCCTAATCCGTAAAACACATTTTAGTCTTTTTTTAAAAAGAAAATAAAATCAACAATTACCAAAGCTAATTTTTTAACACTTTGTTAAAACACAATTTAATTACTAAAATATTACTAATATTTCAAAACTAATATTTTATAAAATAAAGTAATTAATCTTTTAAATATATTAATAATTAAGATTCTCATATTCAAAATAATCACTATAATTATACTTATTTTTCTTCAAATACTCATATTAAAATAATGTCATCATTAGAGAATATTTGAAATTATAAAATAAATAAATATAACATCAACACTTTATATTAGTTACTAAATCATAATAAATATATATAAAATCACAATGTCATAACAAGTATATAAAAATAAAGGAAATTAAACACAATATTATTACTATCTTAAGATAACTTTTCACAAAATAAATAACTAAAAATAGAAAATAGTTATAAATAATCGAAATATAACTACGTGCACACTTAACATCAGTCAAACATCTATAAAAATATCACATTAATTACGAACGCACGTGTACACGTAAAATCTCAAAAAATCTTATTCTTTAAAATATGTAGCATAAAATACTATTATTTTTAGAAAAATAAAAAAAAATAAAAAAATAATAATATTTATTGTTTATATCACTCATTTAGTCAAATATATATATATATATATATATATATATATATATATATATATATATATATATATATTAACACATCATAGAAAACACACATATAACGAAAATTAATCATAAAATTAATCAACATATATCTATAATAATTTTAACACCAAATTATTTATCTAAAATAATATTTAATTAATAAAATAGTTTATTATAAAATTTGGGGTGTTACTCTAATTTGATCTATAAAATATATCAAATAGATCAATTGTTATGGACAAAGTTATAATTAAAATGTATTTCATAAATAAAATAAAACTAATAGTATTTTTTTTAAAATTATTAAAAAATTTGGGGTCAACGTGGCAGCCAATATCCTAAGAAAGCTCCGGGAGGTAAGTTGATGGAGTGTCTTGTAAGTTAAGCGATGGATCATGGATATGAACTTTTTTTGACATTTTGCTAGCTATTTTTCGCATGCTCTGTTACTCCCTTTTGTTTCCTTCACTTTGTCTCGGTTCTAGTCACTTTGTGAAATCATTATGTGTGGCCTTTCATGCAATATTCTCATACTCTAGATTCTTACGTATATTCGAATGGTAGACTCCTTAAGATATTTAAACGGCCTCTAAAAATTGATTGAATAAGTTTTGCAACAATTATATTAATTTAATTGAGATGTATGAATGCATTTTTAATAATTGTATTTTCAAATTAGACTATATAATTTTGATTTTATATTTTTAAAAATAATTTTTATAATAATTTACTTAAAAATATTAGAATTTGTTTTCAACTCATTTGTTATTGATTAAATAAAGTAATTTTGACAATCAATAATTTAAATATTTATTATTAAAGATTTTAACATGATAAAAATCACATTTTTTTTAAAATGTATTTTTCAAAAATGATTTTTATGAATAGCTCCTCAAAATAGTTTTTCATTTTTTGAAATTTTATTATCAAAAAAATTGTAGCAAATAGATGAAATACTTAAAATAAGATAAACTATTTAAATCAATTTTTTTTTTGAAACTTTGTTTTAAACATTATTATTTTTTAAATGTTATAATAAAATATAAAATACTATAATAAAAAATTAAATCTTAAACAAATGGATCTATTATTAATATAAAAAGCAAAATTTGTAGATAAGAAGACAACTCAGACTTAATGCTCCAGAAAAATTAAATACACGGTTTAGATTTTAAAGAGTTGAAATTTATAGTCTATATTTTGCAATAAAAATTTAAAAAGTATATAAATGACACTTTTTTACCTATATATCCCACTTTTCCAAAAAAGTAACCAAAATGTCCTACTCCCAAATTAAAATACGGGATTACCCTACTTTTTAGCCTCAATTGCTGATTGCAACCTGGGGATGAGAAGAGGTGAAGGGTTTTTTTTTTTTTGTAGTAGGAGGTCGCATCCAGGGGAGTACTAAGACATGTTTTTTTTTGTTCTATTTTATTTATGGGTATAATTATTATTTAATTAATTAAAAATAATTAAAATATTTTAAAAATCAAAATAATAATAATAAATAAAATACATTATTAAATAATAATAATAATTTTAATTTTAATAATATTATTAATATTAGTGACTTATTGTTAATTTAAATTAATTATAAATAATTAAAATATTTAAAAAACCAAAATAATAATAATAAAATAAAATACATTATTAAATAATAATATAAAATACATTATTAAATAATAATAATAATTTTAATAATATTATTAATATTAGTGACTTATTTTTAATTTTAATTAATTATAATAATAATAATTTTAATAATAATAATAAAAAGATGGAGGACATTTAGATGGAAATAATTAATTTAAATTTCATGTATTTTTTTTTTCAAT
>JBBPBQ010020321.1:44972140-44989896 GCA_037974755.1 Cicer yamashitae
AAATTATATAAAACAAACCGTATTCAGACAAACATAATGTCTTAATCAAGCATGAATGTCAAATAAATTAAATAATATATCCTTGATTTATAAGCACAAAATATTATAATTTAATATCATTGAATAGTCTTAATATTCAAAATAAAGCCACCAATTTTACTGTCTCGAAAGATAAGATCGAAAAGCACTATTCTAAAATGAATATAAATAAAAAGATAATTAAAAAACTGATATATTTAATTTTAACTTTTAACCAATTAATTTTTTAATTATTATTTTTATTTATATTTTATTTTAGAAGGAAGCAATCCATACTATCTAACTTCATTGCTCTTTCTTATCTCAATAAAAAACTGGTGGGATTTACTATTTTTATTTTGGTCTAATTCATTTCCACACAACTTAATCAAGTTGACTTTTCTTCAATATTTTTTGTTTTTTTTCTTCTTTTTGTTTTTTTTCTTCTTTTTTCTCTCGTTTGACTCTCTCAAACCAATCACACTTTAATGTCTCTTTTACCTTTTTACAATATTTTCTACTTTGATTCTTTAAAATTTATGGTCATTTTAAATTGATAATAAGGAGATTGAAAACTCGGAGTGCTGAATATGTATGCAATCACATTGAAAAACCAATCGCATTGTATTTTTAAAAACAATGAAAACATAATTTTGAAATTTTCAAGAAATTATGTATAATATTTTTTGCATAATTAAAAAAAATATGAAAATTTAATTGCTCCTAAAAATTAAAAAAAAAGTAATAATATATAATATTATAAAGTTTTATGATAAAGTGGGTGAAAATAATCTATAATATTTTCACATAAATATATTTGATTTTCAAACCAAAAAAACAAAAAAGAAAGGTTGAATGTGTAAAGAATTAAAAACATGTCAATTAGGAATAAGTAACTCTGTTTATATTATTCTAACATATCTTGCTATTGAAAAGAAAACCTCTCTAAATTCATGTTTGTCTTTGCATTAAGCCAAAGTTCTTCCAACATAAATATAAAGAAGTCACATGATCAATGAACTGATTTTCAATCATGTTGTACTCCTCACTATTTTGAAAAGTTCAATACCATAATCATCAGACTTTGGAGGTAGGCACACACAGCCTAGAGGAGAAAAAGGTACCATTTATTGGAATCAATGAATTACGGATAACACTAACATATAGAATGGAAAAAAGTACCTTAACCACAAAAAGCACTTTTTTGGGAGGCTGCAAAACATAATTTGCTGGGTCAAACACAGCTAAAATCAAAGTATTGCAAGAAATTTTTTACCATTGTTTTTTTATACTAAATGGTTCAGATAAGTTGCATCTTGAGATTCCCCGGGACTAAAGAAAACCTCAGACTTAAAGAGATACTTATGTATGATCCACCAATGAAGTGAGATACTTAGGTATGATCCACCAACAAAGTTTTCACATCCAAGTTTGAACCTACATTTTTGTAGCCAAAAAAACTTTCCTTTCACCAAAGAAATGGAGGATGCAATTGAAATTAGGACATTTGTTCATAGCATGAGCTTAAATTAAGTAAAATCTAAGAAAAATTCATTAGGCAATAAAGAAAGGAGGCCCATTAAACTAAACATTTTGTCCTCTAGCATAAAACAAGTCCACATTCAGTTTAGAATTAGCAAATATGATACACACAATTCAGTGCGATTCAAATAAATCTTCAAAACTGAATGATCTTCCAAACTATTTACTTTCTACAGAAGCTCTAAAACATTATTCAAATACTGAGAATGCCAATAAAGATTAATATCCCTTAAAATTTTATTTTCAATTTTTGTAATGCTTTTTATCACGAACACTTGTCTCACGAAGGTTTATGATTGGTCAACTTCTAGGCCATCAGCCTCATGTTTTCTGTTAAATACCAAACTGACCAATGAAGAGAAAACACGTATTGATTCACGAAGTTTAAGCTTCGTACAAAATAGCATAACTCTTTTTTAACACGGAAAGGAGAATATTATTATTTATATTATTATATATTTACCCGAATGGAGGACACTAGGCCATACATTCCACAATAAAGATTTAAACTTTGTCCCTATTAAGTTACAAAGGTGGCGGATGCCACGGTGTGGACCAATGCTTAAAAGTTGTTCGAAATTTTAACGACAATTGGCGATATTCTTCAGAAGTTAACGAACTTCCTAATCTTTATGGCTGAGACAATGACTCAAACAATGTCAATTTAATTAAAATGAGGGAAAATGAATGTGTCCCTAAACATATAACTCTTCGAACCAATACGAATTAAGTCATCGTCTCAATTGTAAAGACGAGGAAAGTCGTTGACTTATATTTTTGAAGAATGCCGCCGATCATCATTAGAGACTTAGATGCTTTTAAACATCGCGCTAGCACCTACGGGTACAACACGTCAATTAACTTTTTACTAATGATACTTTCATGAATAGCCACACAACAACTGCCAAGGAAGTCTACCATTTCTAATGATGTGCCAAGTGGCAACACATCATTGGATGAAACTCTCTCTCACTATCCCCCAAGGAAAAAAAAATTTGGAATGTTCAAACAAAACTGATTAGCTCTTGATTAGTTGTATCCCAGATTTGTAACTTAATGTGCTTGCCAACATGATCAATGGTTCTCACCTTACAATCAATTCTGCCAATTCTGGTGGTGATAAAACTGGTTGCGAAGGAACCATTAGAAAATTGCAAAAGTAGACAACTCTTCCCCACACCTGAAATAGTTAGTCAGAAAATTATTTTAGAAATTAAATAATGATAAAAATAAAGTCAAATATTACAAGAAAAAGCAAACAAAACCCCACGATTTTAGACCATAATACATATGCGCTCACTTTCTCTCACACACATGAGTACCATAACAGAAACATATATCGATATGTATTATTTGTATATCTGGGAGAGTATGTTCATATTAGTTTACATTTTGGACACACGACCATGATACTAGAATCTTGCCTGACGCACATAATGCTTTGCACACTATATCAATCTGCCTTCTTTTTTAAAGACAGCAACATATGGACATGAATACTACAGGTGCATATATATATATATATATATATATATATATATATATATATATATATATATATATATATATATATATATATATATATATATATATATACATATAAATATATAGGTAGAGCGAGAGTTTAATGGGGATGCACTCTTGGTGTAAATTAGTTTTACACTGATAACCAATGAAAATAATATAATACATGAAACCACTTTGTAACCAAATTGTAAAAATATCTGTCTAATATTTGATTCTCATTGCACTGCACTGTGAGGATAAAACTAATTTATACCGATAGCGATTAATGAATATTCATGGTTCAACAACAAAATATTGCCCCGCTAGAATGGATTGGTTACACTTACATGCATTAACCAATGTCATTGGTCCCCATGAAAAACTGAATTTTCAATAAAATCATTTAGAGTAAGTTATTTTTCAACAACTTCTCCACATTTACACAAACCATCCTTAACCTTTGGTTTGAGTATGAGCCATTCATCTCACCAATAGTCTCCACAAGAACACAAACCATCCTTAAAATGGTGAAACCGATTTGCATCCCTTACAATAATCTCCCTTTCAACAAGCTTTGATATAAGTTTTATTGCCGAATGACAGTTTACACAAGCTCGAAGATTCTTCGTTATTCTAAGAGTAGTTCCAGGAGCAGTACTAATAAGCCCGTAAGCAAGCGCGATTCTCTCGCTATGAATACAAAGATTCTCCTCCTTCTCTTCATAATTCAGATCATGCAAAACAGATTCTGTATGTGGAATAAAGCCGACATCTTTTAATCGTCTTTCTAGTCTCTGAAGCTCATTGAAAATTTCATGAGCTCGCGGATGTGACATGTCTCCTACATAAAATGTATTTAGCTTCCCATTGATTTCAATAACACTATAACCAAGGTACTTAGTCAATCCTTTCTCCTTCATCAGAACCCGAACATATGCAACGCGATCCCACATTCGAGATGAAGCATAAAGATTCGACAGTTGAACATAGTGCCCTGTATTATATGGATCTAACGAGAATAGCTTTTCTGCAGCATATTCTCCCATTGTTACGCAACGATGAATCTTGCACGCACTTAGAAGTGCTCCCCATACGCTTACACTCGGTTCGATCGGCATTTTTACAATAAAAACATAAGCCTGTTCCAAATAACCTGCACGTCCCAAGAGATCAACCACACAAGAATAATGTTCGTTGCGAGGCTTAATTCCAAAACCTCTCATGCAATGGAATAGTTCCCACCCTTGTTTTACAAGACCAGAATGACTGCAAGCTGCGAGAAGGCCAATAAAGGTAACATCATTTGGACACACCCCTGCTTGTTTCATCGCATCGTAAAGACGAATGGCTTCCATACCTTGACCATGCAATCCATATCCCATAATCATGGCACTCCACATAACGACATCTTTATGAGAAGCACAATCGAATACTGAACGAGCAGATTCTACGCTTCCACATTTTGCATACATATCAATAAGAGTTGTATTAATGAAAATGTCGCCTACATATTTACTCTTTGCGACATAATCATCCATCCATTGAGCTAATTTAAGGGAACCAACTTGTGCACAAGCTAAAATTGCAGACCTTACAGTGATTGAATCTGGTTTACCATTTCTCAAAATCATGCCACGGAATAGATCGACTGCCTCCTCGGCATGACCGTTCTTTGCATAACCAGATATCATTGCATTCCACATCATCACATTAGGTGTCTTCATTTGATCAAAGAAAGATTTTGCAACTGTCACATGTCCACATTTTGCATAAAACGCTGTAAGTGAGATAACCAAATCAGGCTCGTCTTCGAGACCCGTTTTGATGACACAACCATGAAGAGATCTTCCTTGCTCCAAGTCATCTACATCAGTATAAGCCTTAAGAACACTTACCAGAGAAATCCAATCTGGTTTCACATCAGTTCTTCTCATTTGATTGAACATTCTCAATGCTTCCAAAGCTTCCCCATTCTGCGCATATCCGGAAATAATAGCAGTCCATGAAACAATTGTTCTATCGTATAACCTATCAAACACCATTCTTGCCATACCAACGTGGCCGCATTTAGCATACAACACCACAAGACCATTCTGTACAAACAAATGCGACCCAAATCCGTAAATGATAATATGTGCATGAACTAAGCAACTTAAACCGAAATCCAAAAGCTCGGTACAAGCTTTAACTACACAAGAAAAAGTAAACCTATCCGGGCACATTTCAACCCATCTCATCCATCTATACATCTCAATAGTGTCCCTAAACATACTATTTCTCGAATAACTTCTAATAATAGCATTCAACATAAAAAAATCCGGGTCAGGAAATTCGTCGAACAGCTTACGTGCATAAAAAATGTGTCCAAGATTTGAACTTCCCTTAACCAATTTGGTCATGACAAACCTATCATGTTGCAATCCTGAGACAATTAACTGGTTATGTATTTGATTAAGGTGTCGAATGTGAGAAGACTTATCAATAAGAGATGCGTAGAAAGAAGGAAGTGATTTGAAACAAGGGTCATGCTCAAGAGGAAGAACTAATGAAGAAGAACAAAATTGTTTAATCCACTTTAGGGCTAAGGAAGTGTTTATTTCAAAAGGTGTAATAACTCTTTGGTGTTTGGTAATAAAAGAATGTAAGCTAAAGATACAAGCCATTTTAATAATTATAAATAAATCCTTACATTATATATCCACGGTAAGAGTAGTAAGCAGAAGCTGAGTGTTCAAACCCTGAAACTTAACACAATTCATTAATGTTTATGTATAAAAAAAACTTATAAGTGATGGTTAAAAGAAGACAACCGAAAAAGGGAGGGAATGTGAGATTCTGTTGTATAGGTAGCAAATCAAAATTTGACCGACCAATCGGACATGTATCAGCTGGTCTGGCTCTGAGAAACAGCTCCGCATTTTTCGTGGTTAATTGAATATTTTAACGCAGATATACCCATCCTCTATTTTATAATGATTTTTGTTTTGTATTTCGTTCACCAAAACACAAAATAAGGTTGATATGGGATATTTTATTAATATATCTCTTTTTTTTATTTGAAAACCATGTCAAATTGTCACACTATGAACAAAAAAAATACTAAAGTGTTCTACTTTTGAAAATCAGTTGATGATTGCACTGCTAGTGTGATTAGACTTTTTTTTTTAATTTTAACAGAAGGTCGCATTCTTAGGATGCTGGGCGTAATAATTTTTTTCTTCTCATTTTTTGCAATTATAAAATTGTTTATTTAATAAAAAAATTATAATATTTTAAAAAACAAAATATTATTAATAAATTAAAATAAAATACATTAAATTGAAGAAAAAGAATATAGTTATATTATTTTAACAACTCTCTCCTATTTTGTAGATAAATTTAAATTATTTTAACAACTGTCTCTGATTTTACAGATAAATTAACAACTTAATTATATTTTGTTCACCACTTACTCCTACTTTTTTTCTCAAAATCTAATAAATAAAAATTAATAATAATAATAATAATAACAATAAAGTAAATTATATTAATAAAGTAAAATTAATTAAATTGAACAAACAAAAAACATTAAATTAAAAAAAGAAAATACCACAAATTGAAAAAAAAATACATCAAATTTAAATTAATGATTTCCATCTAAATGTCCTCCAGTTTCACATCTAGGTGGTCGTTGAACTCGTCTAGCCCTTTGAACGAGTTGAGGTTGTTCTGGTTGATCTTCATTTTGATCATTATCCTCATTATAATTTGTATGTGGATTAGAACCACTACCACTTACCTCTGTAAAATTTTGACTTTCGGGGTTATACATGGACTTAAAAACAACATAAGTCGACTCAGGAGTTGTGCAATGAGTTATAAACAAATTATAGAAAATCCCGCTCTCTGTTGGATGAACGGGGGTTGGTATTGTTGGCACTGAAGGAACGTAATACTGAGTCGGTATATCAGTAGATTCATGTAGATGTGGTGGTGGTGACGACGTACCATAATATGGAAGTTCTATAGGGGCATGCGGGTGAGGTGATGATAAAGACGGTGTTTGATTCATGGTTTGTTGTTGTGGGGTTGATTGAAGGGTTGAGTGCACATGAGGATGCGATGAAGGTTGCAAACGTGGATCACGCAGACGTCTTTCCACAGATATATATAATTTGGTGTGATGTCTAAACCAATTCATATATTATTTACTGTGGCGTAAAACACCTTGCAATACGTAATTCTCACGTTCATTCCAATGTTTAATCTCATCTTTCCAAACTTAGTTCCAATTATCATCAATGCCACGCCTCATGTCAACCTCATGGTAGATTGTCATATCCTCTGGTGGTTGCAGAATTTGTTGATGGAAGCCGAACTGAAGTGCAACTCTATCTGTATGATGTTTCTCGACAATATGATACCAGTGCAGACATGTACATGCAGTCCATGTGTTCATCTCTTGTTCGGAAACCTCGTGTTGGAACCCGAGGTACGGTTTCCAACAAAACTGATATGTTAAAAATAGGCTAAAGTAAATATTAAGAGGTATACAAAAAATATAATTAAAAAAGTACAACTAAATGTGAATGAATATATTACTTCCTGAACCATCATGTGATCGGTTGTATTTTGGTATCCTTCTATATCGTTATGAGAAACTCTACTGAAATTTAGACCACTAGAATTAAATCTGTCGAATATATCAAAATAAAAATATTAAAATTAGTAATATGGTAAGTAGTTAGTATTAAAAAAAGAAAAATATATAAATTTTATTTGCAATAGTTACCTTTGTGCAAGTAGAAAGATCCATGCACTGGGTGATTCTGGAGCGATACAAGACAAACGATACCATGCCCAATTTTGCAACAACAATGCACTCCTCCTATAGACATTACATTGGGTTTCATAATAAGACATAATTCTCTATAAAGTGTTGTTAAAACTGCCGAACCCCAACTATATTGGGATGCTTTACTTAAATCCCCCAAGAGTGAAAGATATTTTAAATGTACACAGTTGTTGAATTTGTCCAGCATCAACAACCCTACAATCATACGTAGGATGTAGACTCGACACGATGCTTATTTTTCTACTATAGATGCATTTTCACCAACATCGTCAAAAGTTTCTTTAAGCCATTTTAATTTAATAAAATTACCCCTTGTTGCTCCCTCAGCTGGGATAACTCCTAAGTATTCTTGACAAACATTTCCAACGTTCACAAAATTCGAACCGCTAACCGGAAAACCAAAAACATTTAATCCTAAAAGGTATTATACATCTTCTAAAGTTATTGTGCACCCACCTATTGGGAGATGAAAAGTATGAGTTTCTGGTCTCCATCTTTCAACCATAGCAGTAATCGGGCCGACATCTATTTTATAGTTTCCAAGTTTGATCACTTCACCAAATCCGGCCTCTTGCAAATACGGTAATATGGCTTCATTCGATCCCAGCTTATCATGAGAATAGAGCAATAAGTGGGATAAGGATCTTTCATCGACTATTTTGGGCTTTTGTTCCGTGCATATCTGTGTTTAAGTTATGCAAACCAATTGTACAAGTTGATGGGACTTGGTTGTACAACAAGTACAAGGGGACTCTATTGGTAGCAGTTGCACAGGATGTGAACGACAATGTAATTCCTATTACTTATGCTCTTGTAGAAGGTAAGACAAGAGAGGGTTGGAGTTTCTTTTTAAGAAATTTGAGAAAATACGTCACTCCACAGACTAACATTTGTTTGATTTCAAATAGACACGAATCCATTAAGAGTGCTTATAAAAATCCGAATAATGGGTGGCAAGATCCTCCGTCAAAGCATGTGTTCTGCGTCCGACATATTTCACAAAATTTTGCAAGGGAATTCAAGGATAATGCATTGAAGAAAAAATTTATTTCTATGGGTAATAATTTCATTCTTACTTTTTATAATTAGTGTAATTTTTAGTAATTTCATTACTTTTTATAATTAGTGTAATAATGCATTGTCTATTGTGTCAATACAGGTTACTCAATTAATGATCCTACATATCGATACTACTGTAGAGAAATCGGCATAGTCAATCCGGAGGCTTTGAAATGGTTAGACAACATACCGCGAGAAAATTGGATTCAAGCATTCGATGGAGGTAGTCGTTGGGTTAGATGACAACCAACCTTGTGGAGTCGATCAATGGAGTATTAAAAGGCACGCGCAAGCTTCTCATCACTACTTTGGTCCAATCAACTTACTATAAGACAGGGACACTGTTTCCAACCATGGGAAAACTACACGCATCAATTTTAGCTTTTGCTCAGGTATACACAGAAAAATGCATAAATTTTATGAAATTCGAAATATGTAATCCAATAGTCATAAAGTCGATAGTTTTGATCGGAGCAACCATACTTTCATGGTCCACGAGACAGTAAATCCAAGAAAAGGGAAACCAATTGGTAATTTCAGTGTAAACCTTCCTAACAAGTGGTGCGACTGTGGGAAATATCAAGCTATACATATGCCTTGTTCACATGTGATAGCAGTATGTTCTAGCATCAAATATGATTATTGGAGCCTTATACCTGATGTGTCAAGGTGGAAGCGGTACTAAAAGTCTACGACGAAACGTTTAAACCCATACCAAAAGAATGATATTGGCCAGAATATGAAGGTGTTAAGGTGTGTCACAATCCTCTAATGCGGAGAGTCAAGAAAGGTCGCCCAAAGAGCAAACACATTAGAACAGAAATGGACACTACAGAAAGAGTACCAAGAAAATGCAGATCATGTCGGATCTCTGGTCATACTAGGAAACATTGTCCAAACGCTACTGGCACATCTACTCAAATTTGATATATTTTTTTCTTCCATTTTAATGTATTTACTTTGAAATTTATAAGATAATTTACTTCATAATTATTTTTTATTATTATTTTTATTAATTTTTATTTATTTGGTTAGGCACATCTAATCAACCGCATTTTTTCTTCAATTTAATGTATTTTATTTTAATTTATTAATAATATTTCATTTTTTAAAATATTATAATTATTTTTTTATTAAATAAACAATTTTGTAATTGCAAAAATGAGAAGAAAAAAAATTTACGCTCAGTACATGGTCGCATCCTGGGGATGGAACCTTCTATTGAAATTAAAAAAAAAAAAGTCTTTCAGCTCGTCGCATGCCTACAGTGCGATCATCAGCTGATTTTCAAAAGTAGGGCCGTTTGGTAATTTTTTTTCAAAGTGTGGCAATTTAGTATGGTTTTCAAAAAAAAAGATATATTAATAAAAATATCCGTTGATATGTGTTTGCTTTGCTTATAAATATATTATCCGAAAATAGTAAAAGAAAGACTTAATTGCAATTTTAGTCCCTCTATTTTTACTGATTCACGAAATTGGTCTCTCTATTTTAAAAGTCGACAGTTTTGGTCCCTTCTTATGATTTTATAACTAAAAACTGATGACGTGAGATGTTTTAAGTAACAGGACATATGATACAATAATGTAAAATGATTAACACACATATAATTGGAATAAAACGCAGTAAAAACTTAACTTTCAACTTCAGAAATTTTTCATATTTTTTATTTAATTAATGACATATGAATAATTAATGTATCTAGTGAAGTAGCTGAAATATCACTAGAAGGGGGGTTGAATAAATATATTGTAGTTTTTAAATTTTCTTTTAACTATGTATCCTCTACGAGAGGATAAAAGTCAGAGGAGAGCATATAGAAAATGACATACCCAAATTTATATTGTTCCACCTAATGTAGGCTATGTCAAGTCCTCACAAACTTGTGAGTTTTCACTATGGCTCAAAATGGCTTGTCCTCTTATGGAACTCTTTTTCACTGTGTATATTCTTAGCCTTACCAGGCTTACAATTTCGTTTCTTTTAGATTACAAATATTACCAAGTGTATAATAACTTAGTATAAACAGAATAAATGATTGTATGATTTTTCTCTTTACAAGAACTTTCTAAAAGGATATTCTAAATGATATAGTTTAGGACTGTAGAAAGTGTAAAGAGAGGATGAGAATGATCTTCTAAGCTTTGAGAAATTTTCTTTGTATGAGTAGTTGTTATATCTTGAGATGAAGAGGTCACTTCCTTTTATAGAGTTTATGAACCTCTATCCATGAAGAAAAAGAGTTAGATGACCGTTGGAGACTTGATTAAATGTCCAAGGTCATTGGTCTAATTTACAAGATTGCCATTCAGCTGTCCTTGAAGCATATGAGCTTAGGAGGATGAGCTTGCATTCCATCATCGGATACGAGGTTTAATCTTCCTAGAAGTTTGGACATGAGCTGTACTTTTGCCTTTTTGCTTTTCCAAGACTTGTAGGGTCCTACTTTTCTTGTTAAGTACAATCTTTTTCGTACTTTGGTATTTTTGGCCATTCCTTATGTACGAGGATGAATAGAACCAGAATGTCATCCTCTTATCATTCATCCTCTGGCGTGCATCCTCTTCTTATGATTTGTTTCTCCTTTTACTATTTGTCCACATATTTTATCTTCTCTTTATTTTGACTTGGATTCAATGTTTCTATGATAAAGTATATTCTCTTCTTAAAGTTTCATCCTCTTTAAAGATTCATCCTCTAAATGTCTATCCTCGAATTCAGAGAACATATTGGATTAAGTCAAATTTTTTCTCCTTTTTATCAAGATCATGAGGAACCTGTTTTCTATTTAAAATACACTCAAGAGTACATATTAGACATTAAGCACAATCATAATCATTTAAATAATTTTGTTATCATTAAAACAATTTGAGAGAGATTTTGTCTCAACATCTAGATAGTTCTATATCATAAAATTGTATGTCACATCATTAAAAAATGTCAAATTCACATTTTTTAGTTCAAAAATCTGAGGAAGGGACCAAAACTGTTGACTTTTAAAATAGAGGAACCATTTTCGTAAATTGGTAATAATAACGGGATTAAAATTGCAATTAAATCAAAAAAATTGCAAAAATGAGCAAATATATGGCGGAATCGGCAACCACCTAAACAAAATAGAGAAAATTAATTTTAGACAATCGGGCTTGTTTGATTTTCTATCCAAAAACTATTTTTTTTTTTTTTTAATTTCAAAAAATTAAAAATAGAAAAATTTGTTTGGTTAGACATTTCATAAATAACACTTTTGAAAACTAGTTTGTTTTTTTTTTCTTTCTGATTTTAAAGACTAAAAAAGAAAAACAATTTAGAGTAGTTTCAATTTTCAATTTCTAGTTTTTAAAATTGAAGAAAAAATGCGGACTACTATTACATTTCATTAATGGCATATTTGGTAATTATTTACCATAAGTATTTTTTTTTTACAATATTGCTACCCACACCCACATTTTTGCTACCTACACCGCTAAAATTTTATGTTAAAACGAAATACCTAAAATGCCCTTGCTTATTTATAACATTTTTAACTCTAATATCTCATTCTATCTTCATCTTCAACCTTAACCTCTCTCTTTCTATCTTCATCTTCTACCTCACATTCATATTTACATTTTCTCTCACACCCCGTTCTCTTTCTTCCTTTATTTTTAACAACTTCAACATCTTCAATCATCCTCACTGCCTCTCATTTATATCAGGTTTGCATCAATCTTGTTGTTGTTGTTGTTCTTGTTTTCATGAAACTGTATTTTTTCGCAAACTCTAGAAACCTACGTGAACTGAGTTCACGTACACAGACTGAGTTTGTGTACACAAACTGAGTTCACGTACGTGAAATCAGTTTGCGTACGTGAACTCAGTTCACATAGGTTTCTGGGCAGAGTGAGTTTGCGTAAGTGAACAGATATTGCGTCGCAACATATATGATTGTGTTTTGATTATGATATGGTTATGCAGAAATGGTGCGCACTATGTTTACTGATAGAGCAAATTAAGTTATAATTAATGATACTACTAATGATGAGGGTCGTCGTGTTAGACCAACCACTTCTGCACAAGCTCAGCGTCTTGAGGAGTTACAGGAAGTGCAACGGGAGAGGCGAGCACAATGGGAACAACGACGATTATAGCAGCAACAAGCTCAACAAAAGGCCCAACAAGAAGAGGAGACCCAACATGAAGAGAAAACCCAACATTAGGCCCAACCAGAGCACATAGATGAACCTCCACAGGCTGATGGATGTCCCGGTGGTCCGGTTGACAAGTATGTATGTCCTTAGGACATTTGGTGATCATGTGGCCACTCGACTTTAGGATAGAGTGATAATTTTGCCGATCATATTAAATTTTTAATAGTTGTTGTAATAATGTGTTTTAACTTACATTTTTTCGTTTCTTTTGTTTCAGGATTGTGGGGAGCTAAGGGTATTTAGCAATGGAAAAAAATTGAAAGAAGTTGTGATTGAACATGAAGAGGTGGAACATGCAGTTACAATATGATCGACAAAGGGATCATATATGCTTTTGTAGAGAGGTGGCATCGAGACACCAACAACTTCCATCTTCCAATTGGGGAGATGACGATTACTCTGGATGATGTCCCGTCTCTTCTGCATATACCCATCACCGGTGCATTCTTTAGTGTCGATGTATTTAATAAAGATGACAGTGCAAACTTATTAGCTGAACTTCTTGGAGCTACTGAAGCTTCTGCTTATGCTGAGTTTAATGTCACGCGGACAGACACAGTTCGATATAGTTGGCTACTTGAAGTATACCATCAGCGCTGTCGTGACCAGCATTGGGAGATGGTTGCGAGGGCATTTCTACTATTTCTTCAATACATTATTTTTTTCACAAATTACTTGCTAGTGGTATAGGAGAATCTGGCTTCAAGTAAACCTGTTAAAATCAATAATTTATTAAACTATAAAAAAAGTTGATAGAATCAAATTGAATATCACAATTAATACCTGCACGAAATGACAGTTCTTAACAAATACAATAACAATCATACGCTGATCTGACATAGATGTTGGTGGTAGACTTCTAAGTGGAAAAAATATTTGCGATTGGTTAAGTGATAATGAGAAGAAAACCAAGTTAAACTTCGAAGCAATCACATGTCCTATTTCTGGAAATGTCGTCCAATTATCCATAGTTGCAACTTGTTCAACATATACACTCTGTATAAGTTTTTGAATAAAATTTTCTCCACCAAATATTCTCTTGTAATGAGACATGAACTCTTGAAGCTCTACCACACACTATTGACGAATAATTGCCCAAAAGTTCTCACCCATTCCAAGTAAACCTGCAACTACATGATATCCACAATTACCATCATCATCGACATCAATAATGTCATCTATGAATTTATGAATTCAACCGGCAACCAATCACTGAAGGGAAGAACTCTAGGTTGCTGAACCTTGCTGACTGATGTCAAGGTGTAAGCTTTTTAATTGATGATCAAGGTTGTTGTACTTTACTAAATGTTATAGTGCTACATGTATTTGTGCCACTACATTGAACACTTGCATCCACATACTCCCACCAAGATGTGCATAACTCTATTTGTCCTAAAAGTGCATAACTCTATTTGTCCCCAAAGTGCATAACTATATGTGTTCCCAAAGTAAACAATAGTATTAAGCCTCATCATAACTGTAAACAAGAGCCTCTCATGCCTCCATTATGTGCATCTGCTTCTTTTTTGAAAACACGATCATCTTGCACTTGGCTTTGACATTCTTGCATACATGAAACAAGCACAATAAATTGGTTGCTTTTGGAAAAACATATTGAACTACATTCATCAAAGCAAGGTCTCTATCAGTAATGATGACTTGAACTTCACCACTTGTAATCTGTTCTTTCAACATTTGTAGTGCCCACGCAAAGTTATCAGCTCGCTCATATTGTAGATATGCAAATCCCACACAAAATGTCATTTCAGTAGAAGTAACACCAATAATCTCAAGTAATGGCATTTGATACCTGCAAGTCTTGTATGTGATATCCATAATCAATACTATGTGAAAATTATTTACAAGAGTGATAGCATCTGGATGGGCCCAGAATATGTCCCTCAGCTCATCTGAACGATCTACCTTCCTATATTGATACACGTATTTATCGTGTTTCATCAATGTCATTAGATGTTGCATTTATGTTATATTACCTCTAAGTGATGAACGATATGCTTGACATGCATTGTAAACTTGTTTGATTGTTATTAAACTTTCAAAATTATGATCCTTTAATGTCATCAATATGTTTCTTGGTTTGATCATGCTCTTCGTCATATCACCAAGTACAATTTTCTCTTCCTGAGACAATCGGCCTAAGAAAGAATGACCAGTCAGTTTTTTGGCCAATTCGTGGTTATGGAGACCACATGCTACATGCAGATACCAACCCTCACCAACACTTGATGGTGTTCCTCTCAATCTAAATAGACATTCACATTTTTTACTCTAGGTACTCTTCATAGGTTTAGGATTCTTCCAAGATTTATATTTTTCGCTACTTTCACAATCAAGAATTAATTTTGTCTTTGTTCTTGGTCGTGCTATCGCAGTTTCAGATTTAAAAATGACAAGGACAATTTCGTTTTCTCTTCCAACATTTTTAGCTCATCTCAATAAGTCATCACGCATATCAAACATCATGCTAGTGGTAAACACATCAATCAAATCCACCATAACAGGTTCAACAATGTCATTCATAGCGTCGTCAATTTCATATTCAACACCATCATTCATTGCATCAAAATCAAGTTCCAAAACATCATACATTTTGTCAAAATCACGTTCCAAACCATCACGCATTTTGTCAAAATTAGGATACAAACCATCATACATTTCGTCACTATTGTCTCCCCCTTGCTCCATTTATCTGCATCCAAAAAGAACATATCAAAAATTAAGAAATTTCTGAACTAAACCGAGATCATGAATGTTTACGTGAACTGAATTCACGAACGCCTACGTGAACTCAATTCACGTACACTTACATAAACTCAATTCATGTGTACATACGTGAACTCAATTCACGTACGCCTCATTTACTTAACTGAGATCACGTATACGTGAACTAAATTCACGTACGTTTACGTGAATTGAGTTCATGTATGTGTACGTGAATTGAGTTAACGTAGGCGTTCGTGAATTTAGTTCATGTATTGCCTGTGAATTATTAAACTCCATTGAATACGCCTACGTGAACTCAGTTCACGTACAATCCCCAGATTTTGAAATATTTACAACGTACGTGAACTGAGTTCGCGTAAAATCCCCAAATTTTGAAATATTTGCATTGTACGTGAACTAAGTTCAAGTAAAATCTCCAGATTTTGAAGAAGAAAAAACGATCTCAAACACTGAACATTAAACATACCTTGTTGGGTGACTTTAACCACAATATGTAGATGAGACTTATGGGGTGTAAGTTATGAGTAAGTGATGTGAGTTTTGAATGATTATGAGTTATGATGAGTGAGTTATGGATGAGTTGTTGTAGTACCCCAATTTTGTCCAACTTATTAAAAATAATTCAAAAAGTAATAATATCCATTTTTATTATACTAAATTTTGTGAGAACTTTAAAAAAGGAAAATATATATAATAAAGGAAATAAAATAATATAGCTAAAAATTAGGCTCATTTTGTCTCATCAATTTACAATGCCAAATCAAATTACAATAAAAATTAAATCAGATCAAATCAAATTACAATAAAAATTAAATTAGACCAAATCAATTTAAGCCAACTACTCCAGCCTGCTTTGCCTCTGTTTTGTTCTCTATTGCTGTCTTTGTGTTTCTGATGCAATATCATGGTTGATGCACTAGCCTTTGCTTTGTAACTAATTAGAGAAATAAAAACATAATTTTTATAAGTCAGCCATTGTACACATTATATAGAGCAAAAAGACAAACTTTTGAGTTTAAGAAAAAAAACTAAAAGACAAATTAAAGCTGCAAAAGCTCAGAAAATGAACAGATAAAAACAAACATAGGCTAAAATCATGAATGCATCAGATGTGCAGAAAAAAAACTCAGATGACCAGCAAAAGAAAAGAAGCATCAAACAAGGAACTGGAAAGCTCAAACAGGGGCACAGACATAGAAAACAACTAAACAAATAAAAAAAACTCTATAAATACATCTTCTTTAAATTTCATAAATAAATAAAAAGAGGATCGAACACGAACAGAAAAATACCTAAACAGAAGAAAAAAAAACACAAAGAAGGAGAACAGAAAGAAATCAAAGAGAGTTTCAGTAACAAACAACAAACAGAAAACATCAAGGTATTTTTTTTTTCTCCGGTACAATAAATTTGTTGCTCTTTATTTTCATCATACAATCACTCTTTTATTTTTATTTTTTTAAAATATAGATTTTTATTTGTAAGAGCAAAGATTAATAAACGAAACATAAAAAAAATAAAATTAAAAATTCAAGTTTATGATGATGTCGCTGTTATCGCCGCCGTAGCCGTTTTCTTGTTCCTCTTTATTTTCCTTTTTTTCTTTTCGGCTGATGCGCCGGCCAACCTCATGGTACCTGCCGCCCATCTTTCTTCCTCTGCTTTCAGAATCGCGTGAACAAAGAGTGGGTAGAAGGGAGGAAGATTGGGTAATGGTTTGAGGCTGGGAACGTAACAACAAGGCTTTGCTTAGATAGGATTCCTTTTGTTTTTTTACTTACTGATTGTGCGGCTGCCTGCCTTAACTAGGGTTTCAACTTTTGTTTAACCCTTTTTCTTTTGTTGTTTTTTTTTTTTTTTTA
>JBBPBQ010020321.1:45000683-45035352 GCA_037974755.1 Cicer yamashitae
CAAACGAGCCCTTATAAAAAGCCATCATTACATAAAAAAAAAAAAAAAAGGAAATAACGGCTACAGAAGCCATAAATAGGAAAATTAGAAAACAATAATCAAGGAGTGCTTGTAGTTGGAGAAATGATTTTTACAACCACAATCATTTTAGTTATGCCCATAAATGAAATAAACAAAATGATCTTGACAATAAACCATAATGATCTTTTTTTCAGACTTCTGTTTTTAATAAACCAGAATTATCTTCATTTTTCCATATTTCTGTTTTTAATAAACCAGAATGATCATTCGTTTTTTCAAATTTCTGTTTTTAATAAATCAGAATGATCTTCGTTTTCCAGACTTCTATTTTTAATAAACCAGAATGATTTTTGTTTTTCTAGAATGATCATTTGATATTATGAATCATCCTCAGATAAATTGTAGTAATTAATAGAACATCAAAGATAAATTGTAGTAATTAAGAGATCAGTCAACATTCTAGCACAAGTCAATCTTTTGTAGGCAAGTGGTCTTTAGAAATCAATATTATTACATTTTAATTCCTTGCCAATACATCCCAATGAAAATCTCGATTTGGATCTCAACTTGACAGGTTAGTATGCATCCTTTGATTATGAATCCATTTTCTAAAAGATTTAGCTTTTGTGCTTTGGAGGTCCTCAAGATCCTTCTGATGACCTATGTTTAAAAGATATTTACAGGATATAATCAATCTTATGTCACCGTAAATTTATTGATGAAAATAAATAAAATAAAATTATGAGGGACATAAACCAAAATTCATGCAAAATAGACAAGAGTTTAAATTTAAAATTAAATATTCTATTCTTTCTCAAGTTATACTTATGATATTTAGACATAACCTACTTTGAAATTAGAATCATCCTCAGTAGTATAATCATTATTCATCTGTTTTACGGAGAAAGTCATTCTCTAATTCATCATCCCCATCTCCCCGAATTTGGGCAACTACTTTTCAGGAATTAGGATCCTCTCATTCCCTATATTGTCGATCCCGGCGGGATCGCGCGTGACCATGGAATCCCAGTGCGGCAGACGGCCTCACTGCAACGCATTAGGGCGTGAAAACACCATCAATCGGTGTCGCACTCGCGGTCAGGAATCGTACCCTAATTGCACGTCACCGTAGCAGCCCGACCCGCTATCGGACTCGCGTTCTATGTTTTTCAGAAAAGAAACTGTTTCTTCTTCTTCTTCCTCCATCGTTTTCGTCCTCTATTACAATGTTACAATTTCGTTTTCTTCCTTTGTTTTGTTTAGCTCTGTTTTTTCTTCTTTTTTAGTTTTGTAAGAAGAATGGCCTCTTCATCTGCAACACCAACAACCAACGAGAAAGACTTGTTTAAACTTATTGGTGAAAACCTTGACATGGCTTGGCAGTGAAATTCCTTGGAGGATATTAATGACAAGAAGGTCGTTACTTGTGATTTTTGTGGGAAAGTTTGAAATGAGGTATTACGAGAGCAAAATTGCATCAGATGGGGATAAGGGGATAATTAGCTCCTTGTAGGAAAACATGACTGATGTAATATTCAAACTCAAGGAGTCTCAAGAGAAAAAGCAAACAACTGATTATTCCTATATGGCTTAGATTAATATCGATGAGGAGGGCGATGATGCTGTGCAAGAAATTGCAAATGTTCGGCCAGGAAAAAGGTCTGCAACAGGTTTTGCCAAGGTGAATGTTAAAGGCCTTATGGATGTGCTTATGTTTAAAAATCCAGAGGTATCTCATAAGAAGACAATAGCAATGGCTAAACGTCAAACATCGATAAAAAATGCTTGTGTGAAAGAGGCAATGGAATTAACTAATCAATACATTGGTTGTTTCTTCTATAGGAATGGTATTCCTTTTAATGTTGCAAAGTCTAAAAGCTTCAAGTTGATGATTGAAGTGATTGGAAATTATGGAGCACACTTAAAGCCTCCAAGTTACTATGAGATTATAGTTACATTGCTAAAAAAGGAATTAGGGCTCACAAAAAGAAAATGTTATAAGGACTTATAATGAAGGGAACTCAATATGGATGCTCTATCATGTCATAAGCATGGACAGATCGAAAGGCTAGGATATTGATCAATTTCTTGGTCAACACTCTAGGTGGGACTATGTTTGTAAGGAGTATTGATGATTCTAGCTATATGAATATTAGATTGAAGATATTTGAACTTTTGGATACATTTGTTCAAGAAATTGGATTGGAAAATGTTGTGCAAGTTGTCATCGACAATGGTAGCAACTATGTCTCGGCAGGTAAGAATTTTATAATTGTCATTATCCAATTTGATATATTAATTATATAGTGATGTATGATGTGATTCATTTATTTTTGTGTTAGGAAAATATTTAGAAGACAAGTATTTTAATCTCTTTTGGACTCCATGTGTTGCCCATTGTGTAGATTTAATGCTAGAAGATATTGGAAAGTTGCCTATTATTAAGAGGAACGTCGGAAGAAGACAATTTCTTGTTGGATTCATCTACAACCATACCATCACCCTTAACATAATGAGAAGGTTCACCCAAAAAGATGAATTGGTTAGAAGTAGAGTCACAAGGTTTGCAACTACATTCTTCACTCTTCAAAGGTTGTATACACAAAAGAATAACCTGAAAATGATGTTTGTATCAAAAGAGTGGGTGAACACGAATGCATCAAAAGATCTTAAGGATAAAAAAGACATATAGTATTGTTATCAATGTATCATTTTGGAATGATGTTATATTCTCTCTCAAGGCGATGGGGTCGTTGGTGCATGTTTTAAGACTAGTTGATAACAAGAAAAAGTCGACAATGGGTTACATATATGAGGTAATGGATATGGAGAATGAGACTATTGCAACAACGTTCAATGGAATGAGAGTAAATACTTTGAAATTTATGCAATTATAGATAATAAATGAGAGTATCAACTTCATTGTCCATTACATGCAACATGACATTTCCTTGACCCCCATCACTTCTACATGACTCAAATGTTGGCAATGATTCGGAAGTGACAAATGGAATTTATGCTTGCATTCTGAAGCATTCTAAAGATTATGATGATAATAATGAAACTATAAAGGAGATTGCTCAATGTATACCTTTTGCAATTAGAATGAGGTCTATTGTGTCCCATGGTATGTTAAAGTACAATGTTTTGTTAATTTAAAATTAAATACTTGATACTTGTATGTAAATAGTGGGATTAATTATTTATTTCATTACAGCTGAATGGTGAACCATGTATGGAAACCATGTTACACATTTGCAAGATGTTGCAATTAAAGTATTAAGTCTCACATGCAACTCGTTGGGATGTGAGCGCAGTTGGAGTACATTTGAGGAAGTAAGTAAATGTCGATTGGTTTTCTTATATAGTAGTGATTTTGGAATTAATTATTTTCTTTTAAAATTGTAATATATATTCATTCTAAGAAGAGAAGCAAACTTGAGCACCAAAGACTACATGACTTGTTTTTTTGTGAAGTACAATCAGGCTCTTAAAGACCGCTTTGATAACAGGGATTCAACTGATCCTATTCTCCTTAACAATATTGATGAGTGTTATGATTGCTTGAAAAAGAATTGGATGAAAACGGTGTATTTGTAGATGAATGCAACTAGGGTAAATGAACTAGCAAGACTTACTAGGCATCAATCAAGACTTGCTGCAACTATGGCTAATGGAGACGAGGAGGTGGAGGAAGAAGAGTTTGAATCAAGATAATGTTGATGTGGTTGAAATTACAAGTGAAGATGAGGAAGATAATTTTGTATGATTTTGATTGTTTTTTAGTTTGAGTCTTATCGAGTAGAACTTGATTACTTTTAGAACTTATTTTTAATTACTATTAGAACTTGATTACTATTACGATTACTATTAGAACTTAATTTTGATTACTATTAGATATTGATTTTGATGTTAGATTTTGATTATGATATATGATTACCCCTTTAGTTATGTGTATTTTATTTTTGCTACATTTTAATATTTTTGTCTACTTTTTGTATTTTATGTTTAACTAATATACTATTTTTTGGTCTTCACAATAGTGGTCATCCCGCTATCCGCGATCCCGCTATAGAGAAAAACTATATTTTATAAATTTTGATAATATATTGTATTGTGTGTCATTTGTATAATTCAGTTTCCCTTCAAATCAAGTTGAACTAGTTTGTTGTTCAATTTAAACTTACTATGTTACTAGTGAATATCAATTTAAATTTCAAAAGATAGAACAAACAAGCTATAAGGCAATCAAAAAATAAAACAAACCAACATCACATAATGAAGTCACAACTCACAACTATATTCCATTCTCAAGTAAAATGTGCCAAGTACCATCAAAAGACATGACTATATATATCTATAAAACTATATAACTATTTATATATAACTTGTAAGTTTCCAATTACAATTGGTTCATTTTGTTTTTCTAATCAAAAACCAGCTCAAAACCACACTACCAGTTCTTTACAGCTAATCACATTCGTCCGAACACCGAGTGTCAACCTTCCATGCCGTAGTCGCCTGCAGGCTGGTATAAGTTGAAGCTCTCAGATGCTTCCATTTTTCCAGTAAGATAGTTGCTGCTTCCTGCAAAAATTAATACGCGATGCAACAAAAGTCTTGATTGTCACCAAGTAAAAGTAGAAAGTAATTTTCACAGACACAAGCTACATTACCAGACTCCATGTTCTAGTTAAATTCAATCACCACAAGGAAAAAATAACATTCATCCAAATGGAATATGCCATGTCATCTAAACATGGATGAAAATGTGTTGTTTGCACAACTATGTTAATGAAAATTATAGCAAGAAGACCTATAAATAATGATATAATACATGGGGAAAAATGCTCAAATGTATGAAATTAATAATAAAAATACTTCTACATTGTAAGATATGGAAGGAAATTCTCCTACAATTACTGTTTCTTTTGTTTACTTTTCATCCTTTTAAAGTGTTGACATAAAGGGTGTTTATAGGAACAAAGGGAATTTCTCTTACAGTTTCTGTTTCTTTTGTTTACTTCATCCTTTCGAAGTGTTCTGAGTTAAGGGGTGCTTGGAAAAAAATTTAGAGCTTACTCAGGCTGATATTATGATATAATCACTTAAATAATAAAAAAGACCCCTAAGTGTCTCTCATAAATTAAATCTAGTGAACAAGAATTCATTTACATAACTTCTCAAGAAACAATTATATAAAAGAAACACTAAAAACTCTTGCAATACCTGATTTTTTTTTTAAAAATAGTAGCTTCTTGTAATGTCAAAATATTTTCGTAAGCTCACTCATTTTTACTTTTCCATAAGATATTCAAAAGCTTATAAAAACTTTTTTGCCTGTTAAAAACCATGAACATATTTTAATTGAGAAGTTCTGATAAGTTAGAAACTAATCTAAATTGGGCCAAGGTTCATAACAAGCAGTGTTGTCGATGACCAATGGTGGAAGACCACAAATCCTCCATATAAACACGCTAGTGCAGCCTATAGCGCCTCAATGGCGGGTATCCCTTTACAAATTGCCTATGGCGATTGTAAAAATTCTGCCACGGCGGCACCATGGCCACCATTTAACAACAGTAATAACAAGACTCCAAATTAACTCATTAAGCTTGAGAAAAGCATAATAAGAATAACTTGTGTAGCACTAGTACTTCAGATTGAAGGCATGTCTAATGTCCAACACATGTCAATGCCTGACACCGATACAACATCCACACATGTAGTTTCATTCAATTTCTTTCATTTTTCAAATTATTATCTGTGTCAATGTATTAGTGTCAGTATCATGTTCGGTATCCGTGTTTGTGCCATTGCTTCTCAGAGAAGAACATAATATTATGCAAAATAACTCAATTACTTATTGAAGTCAGCTTTGAGAATGGTATAATTTAGCTTACCAGGACTAACTTCTAATTAATCACATTCTTAAAATACTAATCATACATACAAACATCAAAACATGTAAAGGAAGAA
The DNA here is from genome assembly GCA_037974755.1 of Cicer yamashitae. Lineage (NCBI taxonomy): Eukaryota > Viridiplantae > Streptophyta > Magnoliopsida > Fabales > Fabaceae > Cicer > Cicer yamashitae. Next base: position 45,006,684 of record JBBPBQ010020321.1, read on the forward strand.
GGCACAATATAAATAAGCAACATACTTGAGTTTGATAGCATCCCATCAAAAACAGGCTCATGATCAAAGTTTCTAGCCGATCGCAAACTGTCATCAGATTCAGGATTGAAGTACTGCAAATCAGAGCACACTTGAGGGTTTTGGAAGCTCAAATTTTCAGCAGGCTGAGGCGCAACAAACTCATCCAGTATAGTCTTCTTATCTTTGGAATCAACCTCATTCTCCACTTCTGATTCAGCATTAACACTACTAGGCGCCGCACTCTGCTGCTTTCTCTTTGACCTAGCTCGCCTATTCTGAAACCAATTATATACATTGGTCTCAGAAATCTGCCCGTGCTTGCTTAAATCCGCAGTTATCTCCTTTATCTTTTCCTTGCTCGGAGTTCCTGTTCCAGCTTCAAATATTCGCTCTAGAATTTGAAGTTGCAAAGGTGTCGGTGTCCAACGCTGCCTTGAACTTATTTTGTGTCCACCAGAACCCATCAATTGGTCACAATACATACCTCCCAGCCTAGCCCCTGACAATCAAAACAAAACAAAACACCAATTTATATGTCTCCATTAATTGTTGATCATAACTTACCGAATCTAATAAAATAAATATTTTATAGTGAGGGCAACCTTGGCCGTAACGATAAGGTTGCTTCCTTATGACCCGGAGATCATAGGTAATAATCTTGGAAACAAGCACTCTACTTGCATGAGTAAAGTTGCTTTATCTACACTCCCCAGACCCCCACCTAATGAGAGTCTCACGAACTAGCACTCCCTTTAATAAATATTTTATGATAAGAACAACCAATTTAGTTCAGACATTGTTAGGTGTATAGCAATTTGGACCACAAAATCAGAAAAATTTCAGAACTGTTAGTGAAATTAATCATCTTTGACAACATTAATCTGTTTAGTTCGGTCAATTTAGCCTTGAAACTGTCAATGTGATCAAAGACGTTAAATGACTATTTTGAAATTTTGTTAAGAGTTAAAGGGACAACCAAGTGTAAATTAGTTTTATACTTTGACATTCAATAAAAATTCACTACTTTGTCACTTTATAATCAATTTCATTAAAAATTGAGATGACGTGGCAAAACAATGGACTTTCATTAGATGTTAGTGTAAAACTAATTTACACTAGCAATGCATTTCCTTTTAAACTCCTCTGTTAGTTTCATAGACCAAATGGTCTAAACTACAATTTCAGATATTAAACTGGGTTTTTAGACAATTATATGTCTAATCCAATAAAAAAAAGGAGTAACTGAATAAATAAACTAAATTCTGGCATGTAGTAACTGAACTAGCTGAGTAAGAAACTGAATTCTGGTAGAGAGTACTTCCTCCATATTTCTTATGTATTTTAAGATTATTTACACACAAAAAAGCTCAAATGTACTTTCGGCCCCCGATTTTAACGGAAACAAGATTTTAGTCCCACCATTTGTAAATTGAGGATTTTAGTCCCTAGTTTCACAAGTTTTGCATTTTTTCTCCACAGCACTTTCCAACTTGTTTTTTATAAAGTGTATTAATGATGTGGAATTACATTAGATGGTGTGGCATTGATGATGATTTGCATCAAAAATCCGATTACAATCTTTTCTTTTTTAGTTTTATCAATCAGATGTAAATCTATTCTTCTAAAATCCACTATATCTGGTCCATATTAGCAATTGTCACACAATCAAATGTAACCCTACGTCAATAATAAGTATAACACACATAAAAAATAAGCCTCAAACTGGATTGTGGGAAATATTACCAAAATTTGTGAAACATGGGACTAAAATCCGGAATTTATACACGGTGGACTAAAATCTTGAATTTGGCGGTGGAACTAAAATTTTGTTTCATTAAAAAAATAATAAATTCTTTTATAAAATTATCTACTACATCCTTTGATAGTTTATTATGATATTATTTTTTTCCCTAAAGAATTTAGCTGCTAAACTCACACAATAATGTGGAGAGAAAATGGGAGCTATGATATTATTTCATTCCACTTATTTCTCTCTCTGTAATAAATAATTACAAAACAATAATAATTTTTTTGGCACAATAAAAAACAATAGTTAGAATCACTTTAAATAGTAACAAAAAATTCCTAAAAATTGACAAAGTAAATAACTGAACTAATAACATTAACAACAACTATAAGGAGTGTGATTAAATGAATATTAACAAACTTACCAGTAAGATCTTGATGAGTAGAGAGGGTTTTATGCATTTCAATAAGCTGTTCACAAATAGTTGCGTAAACAGCAATTTGTTTCCGAAGCGTTTCAAGTTGTTCATCAGTCATGACCTTCACATACATCATTTCAACATTCGCCGCGTTCTGATTCCATCGCTGTTTCTGCCACTCCATCAAGCTCACCATCACTTTCACTCTCTGTAAAATCATCACATTTTTTTCATTTTTTATTTTTATATAAAACAGAAGAAGAACCCTAAATACGATTTTGTGCGAAAAATTAAATAAATATAAAAAATAAAATAAAAAGAGGAAAGTATTCTGACATGAGAGTAGAAACGGTTGGTGTCAGTGCGTGTGTTTGCAGTGGGCAGCAGCACTGTATTGTGTGTCGGCGGCGAAAAAGAAGAAACTTAGTGGAGTGGTAGGGTTTGTTATATTGTGAACTCTTCGGGGATATTCTTGTCCAATAGTTTTGTTATTTTGTCAAAATTTTACAAAGGTTAAGTGTCCACTTTTTCACCCAAATATTATCCAATTTGCCCTACTCTGAAAAAAATATGGGATTGTCCTACTTTTTAGCCCCTAGGATGCGACGAGGTGAAGAACTTTTTTTTTATGTTATAGGAGGAGGTCGCATCCTGGGTATGCGACCATGTACGGCAGTTATTTTTTTTTTTGTTATATTTTATTTATGGATATAATTATTATTTAATTAATTAAAAATAATTAAAATATTTTAAAAATCAAAATAATAATAATAATAAATAGAATACATTATTAAATAATAATAATAATAATAATAATTTTAATTTTAATAATATTATTAATATTAGTGACTTATTGTTAATTTAAATTAATTATAAATAATTAAAATATTTAAAAAACCAAAATAATAATAATAATAAAATAAAATACATTATTAAATAATAATAATAATTTTAATAATAACAATAATTTTAATAATATTATTAATATTAGTGACTTATTGTTAATTTTAATTAGTTATAAATAATTATAACAATTAAAAAATCAAAATAATAATAATAAATTAAATTACATTATTAAGTAATATTAATAATAATAATAATAATAAAAAGAAAATTATATTAATAAACTAAAATAAAAATTCATTAAATTGAAAGAAAAAAATACATTAATTGAAAATAAAAAAATACATGAAATTAAAGAAAAAAATACATTAATTTTGAGTAGATGTGCCAGCAGCGTTTGGACAATGTTTCCTAGTATGACCAGAGACCCGACATAATCCGCACTTTCTTGACACTCTTTCTATAGTGTCCATTTCTGTTCTAATGTGTTTGCTCTTTGGGCGACCTTTCTTGACTCTCCGCATTAGTGGATTGTGACACACCTTAACACCTTTATATTCTGGCCAATATCCTTCGTTTGGTATAGGTTTGAACATTTCGTCGTACACTTTTAGTACCGTTTCCACTTTATACACATCAGGTATAAGGCTCCAATAATCATATTTGATGCTAGAACATGCTGCTATCACATGTGAACAAGGCAGATGTTTGGCTTGATATTTCCCACAGTCGCACCAATTGTTAAGAAGGTTTACACTGAAATGACCAATTGGGCGCTCTTCTCTTGGAACTACTGTCTCGTGGACCATGAAAGTATGGTTGCTTCGATCAAAACTATCGACCCTATGACTATTGGATTTACGTATTTCTGATTTCATAAAATTTATGCATGGTTCTGTGTATACCTGACCAGAGGCTAAAATTGATGCGTGTTGTTTTGCCATGGTTGGAAACAGTGTCCCTGTTTTATAATATGTTGATTGCACCAAAGCAGTGATGGGAAGGCTGCGTGGTCCTTTTAATACTTCGTTAATCGACTCCACAAGGTTGGTGGTCATGTGACCCCAACGGCTACCTCCATCAAATGCTTGAATCCAATCTTGTCGCGGTATGTTGTCTAACCATTTCGACGCTTCTGGGTTTACGATGCCGATTTCTCTACGGTAGTATCGATATGTAGGCTCATTGATTGAGTAACCTGTATTGAAACAGTAGACAATCAATTATTACCCATAGAAATTAAGAAAGAAGTTATTAAAAATTACGTTAATTATAAGTAGTAAGAATGAAATTATTACTCATAGAAATAACTTTTCTCTTCAAATCATTATCCTTGAATTCCCTTGCAAAATTTTGTGAAATATGTCGGACGCAGAATACATGCTTTGACGGAGGATCTTGCCAGCCATTATTCGGATTATTATAAGCACTCTTAATAGATTCGTGTCTATCTGAAATCACACAAATGTTGGGTTGTGGAGTGACGTATTTTCTCAAATTTCTCAAAAAGAAACTCCAACCCTCTTTTGTCTCACCTTCCACGAGAGCATACGCAATTGGAATTACATTGTCGTTCCCATCTTGTGCAACTGCTACCAATAGAGTTCCCTTATACTTGCTGTACAACCAAGTCCCATCAACTACTACAAATGGTCTGCAGAATTTAAACGCAGATATGCACGGAGCATAAGCCCAAAATAGTCTATGGAAGATTCTCATCCCATTTATCAAACCATTCTCATGATAAGCTGGGATCGTTTCCATTTCAATTTTGGTTCCTGGAGCAAACGTTTGCATAACTAATAACCATAGTGGGAGTTGATTGTAAGACTCTTCCCAATTGCCATAAATTTGTTCGATCGCTTTATTTTTTCCCAACCAAGCCTTTCTATAACTAACTGTGTAGTTGTGCAAAGCCCGAATCTGAGCAATAATGACCTTCACTTTGATTGAAGGGTCCACTTTCATAACTTGCATTATGCTTGTAGCTATCATGCTAGAATCGAGCTTTATATGATCTTGTGACAGTGCAGAATTTGTGCATGTATGAAGTGCATTTAATTTACCAATCACCCACAATTGACTCTTGCGTTTTGAAGCTCTACATCTAAACAAACAATTTGAATTTGAACATTTAATAACGTACCTTTCTAAATCTGATTTTTGTACCACAAAATTCAATGATTGTTTTAAATGGTAACGTTTGATTGCATGTACGCATTCATCCTTGTTCTGAAACGTCATTCCAACTGCAAGAGTTCCATCTATTGCCGGGACTTCGTCAACGGACATGTGATCAAATTCACTTGGTTGCTTTGCAGTGTCTAAATTGAAGTTCCTTAAGTGGATTGGTGGCTCGAAGATAGGTTGATCTTCTGCTTCGAGATCTTCGTCAACATCATCGTCGTCAGAATCACCAAATGATTCATCGAAGTATGTTTCATCCTCTTCACTGTAGTCGCCTAATTCTTCCTCGTTGATATTATACAAGACACTAAGCGGAAGATCACATGGTGGACTTGTTGGGAGACATTGTGGATTTGTTGAGTTTGTTCATTTTGGCTAGGATAAGGTTCATATTGTTGTGATGGTGAATATACCTCGGGCTGATCGAATGATGGGATGTAGTCGGGTTGATAATGATCAAACGATGGGGTGTAGTCGGGATTAGGCATGTTTGAGGTTGATGGTTGATCAATGTTTGTTGATGTAAGAGCACCTTCAAATGTAACATATAACTCGATGGTGCCGAGTTGAGACCATTGTGCATAAACATCAAACATCAGTTCGACGTCTTCGTCATCGCAAACGTTCATCAGCTCAAACCTGGTTGTATTTTCACCAAAGAAGACAAGGTGCCGATAAACTATATCAGTTATCGTCACTTTCTCGTTGAGCTGTAACTTTTTCTTACTGACATTCTTTAGACGAGCAAGGTTGCTGCTAGAATGTACTTTGAACGCCTTTATTATTGTTATATATATTATTTTGAAATAAATTAGCTTAGTATTTTATATTATTGTCAATAATATTGATTTTTTTTTATTATTGTTATATATATTAGTTTGAAATAAATTAGCTTAGTATTTTATATTATTGTCAATAATATTGAATTTTTTTTTATTATTGTTATATATATTATTTTGAAATAAATTAGCTTAGTATTTTATATTATTGTCAATAATATTGATTTTTTTTTTATTATTGTTATATATATTAGTTTGAAATAAATTAGCTTAGTATTTTATATTATTATCATTAATATTGAATTTTTTTATTATTGTTATATATATTAGTTTGAAATAAATTAGCTTAGTATTTTATATTATTGTCAATAATATTGATTTATTTTTATTATTGTTATATATATTATTTTGAAATAAATTAGCTTAGTATTTTATATTATTGTCAATAATATTGAATTTTTTTTATTATTGTTATATATATTATTTTGAAATTAATTTACTTAGTATTTTATATTATTGTCAATAATATTGAATTTTTTTTTATTATTGTTATATATATTATTTTGAAATAAATTAGCTTAGTATTTTATATTATTGTCAATAATATTGATTTTTTTTTATTATTGTTATATATATTATTTTGAAATAAATTAGCTTAGTATTTTATATTATTGTCAATAATATTGAATTTTTTTTATTATTGTTATATATATTATTTTTTTAATTTCAGATACCATCCAAGGACAAACTAAAATGTCATGGTCATGCCAACAAAAGACCGAACGAAGCCATATTACCGTATTTGCAACAGGCCGGATTTGGTGAAGTGATTAAACTTGGAAACTACAAAATAGATGTCGGCCTAATTATAGCTATGGTTGAAAGATGGAGACCAGAAACTCATACTTTTCATCTGCCAATAGGTGAGTGCACAATTACTTTAGAAGACGTGTACTACATTTTAGGATTAAAGACTTCTGGTTTTCCTGTAAGCGGTTCGAATTTTGTGAATGTTAAAGATGTCTGTCAAGAATACTTAGGAGTTATCCCACCTGAGGGAGCAACAAGGGGTAATTTTATAAAATTAAAATGGCTAAAAGATACTTTTGATGGTGTTGGTGAAAATGCATCCGAATTAGAAAAACAAGCATCGTGTCGGGCATACATACTACGTATGATTGGAGGATTGTTGATGCCGGACAAATCCAACAATCGTGTCCATTTAAAGTATTTTTCACTTTTAGGCGATTTAAATAAAGCATCCCAATATAGTTGGGGTTCGGCAGTTTTAGCAACGCTCTATAGAGAATTATGCCTTGCTACAAAACCCGGCGTAATGTCTATCGGAGGATGTGCATTGTTGTTGCAAAACTGGGCATGGTATCGTTTGACTTGTGTCGCTCAAGAATCACCCAGTGCATGGATATTTCCACTTGCACAAAGGTAACTATTGCAATTAATTTTTATATATCTTTTTAAAACTTACTACTTAGTGTATTACTAATTTTATTAATTTTTTTTTTTTATATATTCGACAGATTTCATTCTGGTAGTCTAAATTTCAGTAGAGTTCCTCACAACGACATAGAGGGATACCGGAATACAATCGATCATATGATGGTTCAAGAAGTAATATATTCATTCACATTTAGTTGAACTTTTTTAATTATATTTTTTTTATACCTTTTAATACTTACATTAACCTATTTTTAACATATCAGTTTCGTTGGAGACCGTATCTCGGGTTCCAACACGAGGTATCCGAACAAGAGATGAACACTTGGACTGCATCTACCTATCTGCACTGTTATCATATCGTGGAAAAACATCAGGTAGATAGAGTCGCACTTCAGTTCGGCTACCATCAACAAATTCCGCAACCACCAGAGGATATGACAATCTACCATGAGGTCGACATGAGGAGTGGCATCGATGATAATTGGTATGTGGTTTGGAAAGATGAGATTCAACATTGGAATGAACGTCAGAATTATGTATTGCAAGGTCAATTCGTAGAAGGTATTTTACGCCACAGTAAAGAATATATGAATTGGTTCAGAAATCACACCAAATTATACATATCTGTGGAAAGATATATGAGAGATCCACGTTTGCAACCTTCAACATATCCTGATGTTCACCCAACCCCTCAATCAACCCCACAACAACATACCATGCACCAAACACCATCTTTATCATCACCACCACATCTACATGAATCTGCAGATATACCGACTCAGTACTACGTTCCTTCAGTGCCACCAATACCAACCCCCGTTCATCAACCAGGGACTGGAATTTTCTATAATTTGTTTGGTACTCAATGCACAACTCCTGAGTCGGCTTATACTGCTTTTGATTCTATGTATAACGTCGAAACTCAAAATTACATGGAAGCAGGTGGTAATGGTTCTAATCCACATACAGATTATAACGAGGATAATGATCAAATTGATGATCAACCACAACAACCTCAAGCCGTACAAAGGGCTAGACGAGCAAGACGACCGCGTAGATGTGGAACTGGAGGACATTTAGATGGAAATAATTAATTTTAATTTCATGTATTTTTTTATTTTCAATTAATGTATTTTTTTCTTTCAATTTAATGAATTTTTATTTTAGATTATTAATATAATTTTCTTTTTATTATTATTATTATTATTATTATTATTAAAATTATTATTATTAATATTACTTAATAATGTAATTTAATTTATTATTATTATTTTGATTTTTTAATTGTTATAATTATTTATAACTAATTAAAATTAACAATAAGTCACTAATATTAATAATATTATTAAAATTATTGTTATTATTAAAATTATTATTATTATTTAATAATGTATTTTATTTTATTATTATTATTATTTTGGTTTTTTAAATATTTTAATTATTTATAATTAATTTAAATTAACAATAAGTCACTAATATTAATAATATTATTAAAATTAAAATTATTATTATTATTATTATTATTATTTAATAATGTATTCTATTTATTATTATTATTATTTTGATTTTTAAAATATTTTAATTATTTTTAATTAATTAAATAATAATCATACCCATAAATAAAATATAACAAAAAAAAAAAAATAACTGCAGTACATGGTCGCATCCCCAGGAGGATGCGACCTCCTACTATAACATAAAAAAAAAGTTTTTCACCTCGTCGCATCCCCAGGTTGCGATCAGCAACTGGGGCTAAAAAGTAGGGCAATTCCGTATTTTTTTTTCGGAGTGGGGCAAATTGGATAGATTTTCTAAAAACTAGGATATTTGGGTGAAAAAGTCTTAAGTGTCAGGTTTTTGTCAAAAAAAACACGGTTTAAATTTTAGGTTTAAATATAGTTTTGATATTTTATTTTTTATTTAGTATTTATTTTTATCTTGTATTTTTTTTTTTGTTAATTTTTATTCTATATCTTTTATAGATGATGTATTTTAGTCCTTTTTTAATCTCAACAAAAGTTATAGTAATTTTTTGTTATTAAATTCTTTTTTAACAATTGAGAATGTATGTACTATAATAATCTTTCAAAAAACATCAACTTAACCGAATAATAGATTTGCATTTGAAATTAAGGATATTTATCAAAGTTCTATGTATTCTCATCTCGTCCTTGTTGAGTTTGTATACTTAAGTGTATAATTGATTCAAGATTATTCTTCAAGAGTTCATGATAGTTATCATACAAATGTTTGAAAGGGTTATGATGAAAAAAGACAAAATTCATTATTTATAAAAGATAAAAGACGAAAATAAATTAAAAATAAAATAAAAGATCAAAATGAATATTTTGTAAAAGATAAAAGATCAAAAGTATATTTGAGTTTGGTTTTTATCTTTTGACAAACACGGAATAATATTTTATAATCAAGTAACTTAGTGATCAAATCCACACACTTACATATAAATAAATGAGAGATTTTGGGTTCAAAATCGTCCTTATAATTATCAATTAAATTGTATTTACGAGACAAAATACTGATTTACATCACAATATTTATCATTAAAAAATTATCTTAAAAATTTAAATGTTTTAGGATTTGCATAAAAAAGTTTTTTTTTTCTTTTTAAAATATTATATGTTTAAGATTTAAACATATAAGTGGTTATGTGACTTAAAAAAAAACATATATTTGATTTGCATAAAATAGTCACACATAAATATGCATAAAAGAAAAGAAAAGGGATTAAATATTTGATTTGTCCCTATAAGTTTGCGTCTTTCTCATTTTCGTCTTGTAAATTTTTTTCTTTTCAATTTAAATCATGTAAGTTCAATTTAGTTTTAAAATCATTCCTACTGTTAGTCGCTGTTAAAAAAAAGCTTATATGGCAAACAGAGGAGTGACGTGGCAGAGGAATAAATTAAATAATTAAAAAATGAAATTAGGTAATTAAATTGATTAAAAAAGAAATAGAAAAAGAAATGAAAGAAAGTTGAAGACGTTATGTTTTAGTCTCTCCATCCAAAATCAAAAATAGATTTGGAGATTAGTGTTTTCTCCTCTTTCACCATCTTCAAATCACCATCATGGCATCACCATCTTCAACCATAGTGTCATCTTCGTCTGCAACAAACTTAACTCGTTTACAATTGTCCGAATGTGGGTGTAAAAAACCAATACATATATTCACTTCTAACACGGATGAAAACCCTAAACCGCAACTTTGGAGATGTCCTCATTGAGATGTGAGTAATTTTTCTTAAATATGTTATTTTTATATTTATTATTTGTAGTTATAGTTTACATTTACTAAGTTTAATGTTTAGTTTTTTTATTTTTGTTTGTAGACCCCTTATAGCTGTCAATTTTTTGTTGGTAATGCGATGATGGTGATTCAATGTTGGTTATCTAGTAATGATGATGTGATGATAGAGAAAGGAGGAGAGAACCTTAATTCCCAAACTTATTTCTGATTTTGGATGAAAGGACTAAAACAAAATGTTGGAACCAAGTTGGTTTTACATTTAGAGTTTTGATATTAACAAAAGTATTTTATGAGAATAATATATTTGACTTCAAAGAGTATGAAAGAAGATTCATGTTTTTGAAGAAAATCTAAAATAAGATTTGATTCCAAATTATAATTGATGAAAATCTAAAATAAGATTTGATTCAAATTTATAATTGAAGAAAATCTAAAATAAGATTTGATTCAAATTTATAATTGAAGAAAATCTAAAATAAGATTTGATTCATATTTATAATTGAAGAAAATCTTTGACCAAGTTGAAAAGAAGATATAGTCAAAATTTGAAGAATATTTGAAGAAGATTTGAAGAATATTTGATCAACATTTGAAGAAGATTTAATTAAGATTTGAAGAAGATTTGATCATGATTTGAAGAAGAGTTTATTTGAAGAATTTACAAAGTCAATCTACACAAAATACGAACAGAATCAATCTGAAGAATTTACAAACTCAATCTACACAAAATAGAAATAGAATCAATTTGAAGAATTTACAAACTCAATCTGAACAAGATACAATTCAGAATTTAACAAGGACTAAATTGAAGCCCAAATTTTCATTATAAATAGACACTCAAGGCTGAAGTAGAAAAGCATCGAAAAACAGAAAAGAGTAGAAGAACTCAAGCTCAAAATTCTCAATTCATCTTAGAATTCAAAGAGAGAAACACTTGTTTAGGTTATAAATATTTTCTGAGTGTTCTTTTCTTAAAGTGTGAGAGTTATTATTATTATCATCTTTGTTAGAAGCAACTACTCAAGTTCCTATCTTTTGTATCCAACTCGATAGTGGTTTAGTTCCTTCTTCAATCTGGGGTTGTCAGGTTGTTAGGAGAAGACTTGGCTTGTAGGGTCAAGGTGGTTAGTTCCTCAAAAGTCTAGGGTTGTCAGGCTATTTGGGAAGACTGACTTGGAGGGTCAGGTGCTTTGTAATTCAAGGTTTTTGAATTAGTGGATTAAAGCCTTCTGAATGAGGGGACTAGATGTAGCCAAGTTAGTGGTGAACCAGGGTAAATCTATGTGTCAAATTATTTATGCTTTCATTGCTTGCTGTCTCTAAATCCGATTGCTTCTACTCCAAGTAAGTCACCAAAACCAAACTAATTTTTAATTATTTATAAATTATCAAAAAGTTGTCAACTTTGTGCAAACACAATTTAACCCCCCTTCTCGTATTCGCACCTTCACATAAGACCTTCAACTTTCCTTCATTTCTTTTTTCCATAACTTTTTTAATTAATTGAATTACTTAATTTCATTTTTATAATTGTTTAATTTATTCATCTGTCACGTCACTCCTCCGTTTACCACACAAATTTTTTTTTAACAACAACTAACGGTAGAGATGATTTTAAAACTAAATTGAACTTACATAGTTTAAATTGAAGAAAAAAACTTATAGGGACAAAAATGAGAAAGACGTGTACATACATGGACGAATAAATTATTTAATTCAGAAAAATATTAAATGAGATGACTTTTATAATAAGAATGTGAGAGAAATAAATCTTAATGATTGATCAAATCATGAATGCTTAAGATTAAAACAAAAAGTCATGTAACTGTTTTAAGTGGTGGTGTGACACTTACAATCATGATCATCTATGTATGGTTGTATAATCAAGATTTAATCATCTCTTATTAAAACTCAACCCACCTGTTATATCCTTGCTTATACCAAATAATTGAGCTCAAGTGGTTAATGAATTTCAGTTAAGGACGAATTGCTCGAGAGAACCCGAGTTCAAATTCTGGCTAGAACAATTGTTAGCCAGATTTTACTTATCTCCCGACCAAACTTTGAATTATCGGAGTCTCTTTCTCTTGAGAACCAGAGAGTTAAATAAAAGTATATATATCCTTGAACAAAAATATTGTCAAGTAAGTGTTGGGAAAATTATAATTTAATTAACTTTATAGTTTTGCAGAAGATACCGTGGGAAAATATTATAGGGTTGCTTGTTTCTATTGACATGTTTAATACCATACAGTCTAAATCAATATAAACAAGAAACATGTTTCCAAAACCAAAATACTTATATAATCTCATGTCAATTCAAGATGATTAATGCGGAAGCGTACTTGATGAATCTTTAAAGTCTTGATGAAGAGAGAGTTCTAAGTTATAAGGTAATGATCTTTAAATTGTAAATTCCTTATGTTTGGTCTACTATCTCATTTAATGGGATGAAGAAAATTATGATTTTCTTTTCGTCTACAATTGGGGACTATAACCATTGTTTATAGTAAGCATGTTTCCTTTCACAAAGAGTAATCAGTGGCAGACCTTTTAAGAGCCGATAAGTTATTAAAATAATAGTAATAAGTTACTAAAATATCCCCCAAACTTTTAGGATATGAAGAAACCTATTCACTATTACATCCCATATATCCCTTTCTTCTTTGCTCTCCCTATCTTTTCTTCGAATTTTCTCTTCTCTGCTCCCCGATTCTCTCTCGTCTCTCCCTCTCAGCCCTCTCGTTCGCAGCCACCGACCAGTCTTCACACGACGCAACTCTCTCGTCTCTCCCACTCAGCCCTTCCTCGTCTTCCACGTGACGCTCGTCTCTCCCTCTCAACCCACTTCTATACGTCCTCCACACGACGTGGATTTCTCACTCAGACTCTCTTCTCGCATCCGACATCTCCATTCTCCCTCCTCTGCGACCAATGTCGCCGCCTACCCGTCTCTCTCCACATCTCCGTCTCGTTTCGTAGTCTTAGACTATCTCAATCTGCTTCTTATATTTTTTTAGGTTCTTACATAGTTATTCTTTTCCTCTTCTACTATTTGTTAATTGTGAATTGTTTTAGTTTAGGATTGTGAACTAGTAGCAGTGTGTGAGTTGTAGTTGTGACTTTGTTAATTGTTAACAGTTTTAGTGTGGGAATTGAGATTGTGAACTTTAGTATGCAAATTGTGACTTTGTGAATTGTGAACTGTTTTTCTGATTAGTGCAGTGTGAATGTGAGATCGTGAATTTGTGAACTCTTTTACTTTGTGAATGTGAGTTGTGACTTTGATGATTGTTTGTCTGAATGTGTTTGTGATTCAGTTTCTTTTTTTATTTTTTATTTTTTATTTTTTATGTTACTAAGTTAGTGTTGTGTAATGAATTTGTGTATTTTTTTAGGAGTGATACGATATTTAAACATAAGAAAATTGATATATTTTTTAAGAAGAAAGTTTCCGACAAAGATAAAAATTGTAAAACTTTAAATCAACACTTAAAAAGCATCCTTCCGGTGATTAAACAGTTCAACCTGATGCTACACCTATAGCTTCATCACTCCCAAACTTAACAATTTCTCAATCTCATTTCCCCTCTCTCTATTGTTGTGTTCACAATTTTTTGTGCGCTTAAATTACAAATTTACAATTTAAAATACAAATATACAATATTATATTTAATTTATTAATTAAAATTATAAAATTCGGCATCCTAAAAATTTATTGCGTTTAATATATCTATTTTATCGCATTTATTGCATAATAATTGTTTCAATTTCAAATATAAAAATATAAATCAAATATCATTTGATTACAAATGAGTGGATAGACAAATCGGTCCTCAAAATTATAAAGTCGTTATATTTGTTCCTAAATCTAGCCAATCGACAAATATATTATTGAGATTGTAAAATGCCAGCTAAAATAGTATCTCTCTAAATTTTAATGTTATAGACTATGATGTGACATGCTTAATTGAATATATGACTCATTCATGTTGATCTCACATCGATGTCGTTGTGATACGAACTATTGTGTCTATAAAATTTAGGTCTTTAAATATTATTTTATCTGTAATTAATTTATGTACAATTACTAACAATTTTGTCTATGAGATGACAAAAAAATTTAAGCAAATTAGTCTCCCGTAAGATGACATTGATGTGGAGAAGCTACATGTAACACCCCGAATTTTATAATAAACTATTTTATTAATTACATATTATTTAGATAAATAATTTGGTGTTAAAATTATTTTAGATATATGTTAATTAGTTTTATGATTAATTTTATTTATATGTATGTTTTCTATTATGTGTTAATATGTACATATTTGACTAAATGAGTGATATAAATAATAAACATTATAATTTTTTATATTTTCCTAAAAATAATAGTATTTTATGGTACATATTAAAAATAAAAAAAAAAGATTTTATGAGATTTTACGTGTACGCGTGCGTAATTAATGTGATATCTTCTTAGATGTTCGAATGATGTTATGTGTGCACGTAATTATATTTCGATTATTTATAACTATTTCTATTTTTAGTTATTTATTTTTGTGAATAGTTATATTGAGATAATAATACTATTGTGTTTAATTTCCTTTATTTTTATATACTTGTTATGATATTGTGATTTTATATATATTTATTATGATTTAGTAACTAATATAAAGTGTCGATGTTATATTTATTTATTTTATAATTTCAAATACTCTCTAATAATGATAGTATTTTAATATGAGTATTTGAAAAGAAAAAAAAAAGGATAATTATAGTGATTTACTTGAATATGAGAATCTTAATTATTAATGTATTTATTAATTACTTTATCTCATAAAATATTTGTTTTGAAATATTAATAATATTGCGCTTAATTTCTTTATATGTGTACTTGTCAAGTTGTGCCTATTTTATACATATTTAATTGATTTAGTGGCTTATATAAAATATTGATGTTATATTTTTTTATTATCATTTTAACTATTCTCATAATATAATAATCTTTTAATTTGATATTTTGAAAGATATTATTTTAGTGAAAAATAAATAAATTAAAATAAGTATGTAATTAGGTGGGTTTTGTGAAAAAAATAAAATAAAATAGAGTCCAATAAGTTAGGATAACAATAACTAATATGTTAAAAAAAATAAAAATCAAATATACCCTAACATACGCTACAGTAGACCAAATTGAAAGAAGCAGCCGCACCTTCACATAATAGGAAGAAAAAATTGATACCGATGATCGATAACTGTTCCAGAAAATTTTCTCCGTTCTCGTCCAAATTTCGTTATTTTATTCATTTAGGTAGTCAAATAAACATACTTCCTCAGATTTTTAACCATCCCAATTTCTCTCTAAAATACCCGATTTCTCCATTTATAAAATTCCTTATTTTGCACCGTTCTTCTTCACCGTAAGTCCGATTTGAGTGAAACCAACGCCAAAACGATCGTGTGAAAATTGGCTATATTATCCACTCATTAGTTTTCTGATTTATGGTAATTTTCCTTGACCGAATTTCGAATTTAGTTTTTAGAATAGTTTCTCATAATTTATTTTTAACGTTTACCCATAAACTATCGAGTTAGATCGATTGAAGGATAAAGAGTCAAAGAAAAAAGGTTGTTTGCTCGTGGAATCTTATTCGTGTGTAAAAGCGTCGAAATAAGGTAAGGGGTGAGAAAGCGTTTGAATTCATGAGTGTAATATATTGTGAGATAAACGGGAAAACCGTATTTCCCAACTATTCATCCGGGGCTTGCTACGTACGGCAGTAGCCCTTTGAGGGATAAATTAATTAATGTGCAAATATGAAAATTGTGAGATTAAAATATAGAATAGAAATATTTGTAAGGTGTTGATTGATTTAATTTCTTTAAATGTGTGGTATTTGATGTTATTGTGATATTGAGTGTCGTATTAATTTTATGTATATGTTTGATTAGATGAGTTTATGTGATATGATGATAAAAGATGGATGTGTTGTGATAATTTTATGTGATGATGATGATGTATGAATAATAATTGTGATTTCATAAATTTGTGATAAGTTTATGTGATGAGTTACGATTGATGATAGTGATGTCCTAAATTTGTGATGAGTTATGTAATGATGATGATGTGTGATTTATAATAGTGATGTTATGAATTTGTGATGAAAATATTGAAGTAACCCCTGATGAAATGATTGTGATTCCAATTTGTGTTTGAGATGACGGTCTTAATGGAGTATCATAGGCCAACGAGGGGAGAAAATAAATATTGTGAATTTGTGAAGTGGAGATTATTTTGTCATCATATAGGTAGGGCCTGACAAGCCTAGTGATTCTGAGGAAGTACAATTGAATTGAGCCTGATCGTGGCGGTCTGCTATTGAGCCTTAAGGCAAGATTGTTAGACCTTGGAGGTATTCGAGTGGGGAATTCCTAGGTGACTTGGAGGTAGCACTCCAAATATCGGGAGCTACCATGCAACACACGTTTACCTCGACTGTCGCGTATATGTGTCTCAGGTTGAGTTGAGGGGATCTATGAGGACAGGGCCAATTTGAATTGTCCGTCCACCAGAATGGTGGCATAGTATCATGGCCTCCTAACCAAGTACTTCAGAGTTAGAATGGTACCACATTGTGAAGTAGAGTCTAGACTCATGCATAGCATTGCATTTTCTTGTGATTAATATGTATCGTGTGCGATAATAATTTCTGCGATGATTTGATGTTATAGTGAAGTGTATTGATTTTCCTTGATTTTGACTATATAACGTGATGTTTTTCTTTGAAGAATGTTTGTGTAATGATACGGTTTATTGATGATTAATTGCGTGTTCTTCTTACTTGTATTATACTATCAACATGATTTCAAAACTCACCTCCTTCGTTGTTTGTGTTTGACTGGCTTGGCCCTGCGTTTGCGAAATCGCAGTTATTACAGGTTAATGAGTCTTGAAGTTCAAGTTTGGGAGAAACCCCGCTCTGATAGGTGATACCGAGAATTAAGGGTTGTAATGTGTATTTTACTTATGTAATTATAAATGACTTTTTATATGAAAACCTTAGTACCAGTAAGTCTTGGGAATTAAATCAAGAAATTCTAGTTAAATCAAGTTCATTGAATTTTAATTGAGGAACAAAGTTGAATTGTTACATGTGTATTTAGAGAAACATGATATCCTAAAATAGATATAAAAGCTTTTATTTTCTTGAACAGATTTTCTTCATCCGCTGCGAGTTTTCTTCAAATAATTTAGTATAAATTATTATAAATATTATTTTGGGGTTTAGGGTGTCACACTACATGTTTAATTAGTGTGTCACATCATAATCTTTAACAGGTAAAGTTTATAGAGGGACTATTTTGCTAGACATTTTATAATTTTAGGAGTGTATTTGTCAATTTACAAAATTTGTTGACTAATTTTACCAACACTTGAAATTTAAAGGACCAAATTGCTCATAGAGAACATCAGAGAAACCATACACAAGAAACAAATATTTAAATCCATTACAACTTAAAAGAAGTAAAATAGAAATAACCTAAGTTGAACCATAAAAAAGAACTAATGATTTGTCAACAGTAGTGCTTTAATGAGAGATACAACACTTTGTTCTGGTTCTGCTATTGAAGAATGAAAATTGAATGAAATTTAGAGGTATGTGAAGCAACCCCAATAAGACTTGGGATAAAGAGATTTTGAATGTTATATTTACACTCTATCTCTTTATAAGATGAGTCAACGCTAAAACGACAATGAAAGAGAAAAGACCCAAAGAATTTATGAGTGAGGTACAACAAAGAATTTATGAGTGAGATACAACACGGGACCACACATTTTTATCTTATATGTCATGTTTTCAACCTCTCAACTTCAGCTCAACATAATGCAATTAGGTATGACAACAAGGCGGGGTTTGTCTCCCCACCCACACCCGACTAGTTAAAAAAACCACATCCGCTCCCATTTTTATCGGGTGTGAAATTGAAGTTTTTATCCTCGCCCTCGATGGAGTTCAAATTTCTCGCCCTGCACATGCACTCATTCATATATATATAAAATAATAAATTTAAAAATCATATTTTTGTTATAATTAATATGATAAAGTAATTATTATCAAGCAATAAGAAAATTAAAATATTAAAATCATATTTTCTATATAAAAGAAATTATAATTTATAATATTTAAAAAATATTAAATATCAAAACCCCAAATCTACCGCAGCCCCAAATTTTAATTTCAGAGAAAACCATATTCGCATCCAATCAAAGTTGATTTTCTCTGTCCAAATCGAGACGAGTTTGAAGTACCCGCAAATGCAAGTTTTGTTCACTTAGATTCAAGATTAACCATCACGCATTAGTACTATAGCACCCCACAACACCTTGCAAAACATTGAACTGGTTGAATCCTTCACATTACACATAACACGTAAAATCTAATAAATAAATGCACAAAGTTGTACTTGACTCTAATTAACGCTACAACTTAATATTCTTAAATAAATTGACAAAAATTACCCATATATCTAATAACAACTCAATATAAAAATGCTAGATAATTTTTATTTTTATTTCTAAGAGTCATCACAACACATGATTTCTATACGGTGTTTAACATAAAATTAGATAACACATGGTTCCTACATAGTGTTAAACATGAAATTAGATAAAAATGTCCAACACACATTATTCAAATACAAAACAATCAACAAATTATTGCATGTGACAAACTCTCATATTGAAGTTGTGGATGTGACAAAGGTCTCTCATCCTGATTCATTTTTTTCTTCTTTCTTTCTTACTTTTTTTCATACAACCTTGTGTAGGAGGTCGTTTGCATGTCTCTTCATAGTAACCAGCTTCACCACACACATTAAGCAAGTCACTTCACTTCATGTCTTTTTATAATAAGAGGCGGATCTTTTTTTGGGGACATAGGGTGGCCACGGCTACCCCAAAGTTTCCAATAAGTTTTTAAAAAATACTACTATTTTTATTTTTTTGTTTGAATAATGTTATTAAAACACAATTTGACACAAAATGAGACACAAATACAATAATGTGTATTAGAATACAAATACAAAATGTAATCCTCTTTATTTTATACAATATTATATTTGTATCATATTTTGTATTAAATTTTATGTTCCAATAACATTACTTTCTTTTTTATAAGATTCATTTTACTTATAATTTGATCAACAAAAATTGAATCAAATACATTAATTTTTGTTGACCAAATTATAACTCAAATGTCTATTATAAAAAAAAATTGACGGGAATTATTTATAAAAACAACTACTATGATTATAAAATAAACTAAAATTTTCAACCTAAATTCCAAATATGTGAGTTGTGAATTTTATCTAGAGATATAATTATAAATTTTATAGAGATATAAAAATCAAACTAAATGATTCTATGATCCCAAAAATGTAACTATAACTAATTAAGTTAGATTGATATTTTTTTTATAAATTTGAGTCCAAGTTGAACTAAACCAATAGATTCGACCTTTATTGATTTGAGATATAATTTCACATAATTTTAAAATAGATCGCATAATACTCAAATCAAACACTTATCTTTTAGGCTAAATACCACACGTTGACGTGGTCCCTTAACTTGATTTCGGCTAACGATTTAGTCCTTTATCTTTTTTTTTTCCCGATTTGGTCTTTTATGTTTTTAAATAATTTCAACGTTACCCTTTAAGTGGGGTTCCGTTAAGAAAAAGTTAAAAAATCCCTCCTCTGGATCATTGCATATGTTCATCAAACCTCTAGGAACGATTGTCACTGATCTGAATTGATGTCTATGTAGTATAAATACCTCATAGCTTCAGTTTTAACGAATCAATCCTACTAGCAAACTTAGAACAAACTTTGAACATTTTTCTGAAATATTTTCAAAACATAAAGGTAACTTTTTCTAAAAACGGAGGATGGATTTTCTTAACTTTTTCTTAATAGAACCCCACTTAAAGGGTAACGCTGAAATTATTTAAAAACATAAAGGACCAAATCGAGAAAAAAAAAAAGATAAAGGACTAAATCATTAACTGAAATTAAGTTAAGGGACCACGGGTGGTATTTAGCCTATCTTTTATTAATACTATGTCAATATTAATATCTTAACAGTCAGATTAATAAAAAGTTAGATTTAATTTGTACGCATCGACAATGTAAAGATATTTTACATTGTCAACCAAAATTTGATATGTTAGCTCTATCTTATAAGCGTTAAGAGTTTGATCATCAATGTATTTTTATAAATTTACAATTTAAATTTTTTATATACAATACTATATTATACCTTTTTATTTATGTATTAAAACTATAAAAATTTGGCCACCTCAAAATTTTTGTTCAAGCTCCGCCAGTTTATAATTACTCTCTACCTTTAATTTATCTATCTTATTTTGTAGAAGTGAACCTATGCTAGTTTAATTTTGCCAAAAGTCCAAAAAAAATGTTTTTTAATCTGGACTTGTTTTTCTTGGGACCAAAATTAGTTTTTGAGTAAGTTTTGCATTGTCGCCGCTGTAAAGTGTATTTATTTTGATATTAAATAATAAATACATTTGGAAAACCCTAATCTATATAAAAGCCCCACGGATTTGCAATTCTACGTAACATATTACAATCCTTCTTCTCCCTGGCGTAGGTGTTCTGTTTGGGGGTTTCAAGCAGAACAACGGAAAACATGGATGTACAATCAGCCACGTACTGTATGACTCCGTCGCTGGTGGTCCTCTCTTACAATCTAATACCTGAGGTACTGTTATTTTTGAATTTTGAAAAAAGTTTAAAAAAACAATTTATGCTATAGAAAATATTATTGGGTTGAGTCGCGGACTAGGTCGCTCTCTTTAACACGTTTCGAGGGCAGTCACGTAATTAACGCAACAATTAGAGATAAAACGCAAACATTCAATTTTAAAAATTAATTAAATAATTTATTAATTTTTATTTACTAAAAAATAATAATACACCAGAAAGCCAAAGCCAAAGCCAAAGCCAAGGTCAACAATCTTCCATTCATTTTATCATTTCCAATAGGTACTTTCCTTATTATCCGTAAAATCTCTCTCTGACGATCTAATACCTGACGATCTAATACCTGAGGTACTTTCCTTATTATCCGTAAAATCTCTTCTACGATTGAGGTGCGTGAGTAAGTCTTGGAGAGCACTCATCTCCGATCCCATGTCCGTGAAATTGCACCTCAAGAGATCAGCAACACGAAAAATGCTCTTCACACTAATGAAGCGGCATCCCGACACTCACCAAAGTGATGGTGAGGTGTATTGCGTTCTATACCCCAAAAGTCGTTACTCCATAACCCGTCTTTCAAACTTTCCGTTGATTCTTACTACCTATCGAATGAAAAGTACTGCTCTCATAATATAGCAGGTTCCTGCAATGGATTGATCTGTTTGACCGGTTTTTCTTACACCTTTACATATCGAGAGTACTGGCTTCGTATATGGAACCAGCCACAAGGACACTGTCTCCAAAAATTGGGTATTTTCGCAATTCTGCCAACTCTCCACATGAATATTACTTGTATCCAGCTTTCAACTTCAACTTTGGCTATGACAATTCAACGGACACTTGTAAGGTGGTGGCGTCTAATATCTATCGCACAAATAATCTCACAGGCATCGTAAGAATTCTCACTTTGGGTGATAATGTTTGGAGAGATATTGAAAGTTTTCCACTGGAGAGAATATACGAGAAGAGTGGAGGTGTGTATAATTAATCCACTTTCTTCCTTCCTACATCTTGCTATAATTAATCCACTTTCTTCCACTGATTTTGCTTGTAACTTAGGAGGAAGACCAGCCGCTAATGTAGTGTTGGAATTCAGATTTCGAAAGAGCAACAGTTAAGGCAATATCAGAGAAAGAGGAATTAGGAGTAACATGGTTTGAATTAGTTAGGATTTTAGAATGAAATTTGTTGAGGTATTTTGGTACATTATTACTATTATTATTATTTTTTTTAATGTATTTTGTCATAAACTTTATTTTGAAGATAATTTTTGTTGACTTAAAGGGGGAAAGGATTTATTGAATGAAATGTCTTATTGCCTTATATTGGAGTGTGTTTCAAAGGTGCCGCCAACATTAATTTGTTTGGTATTTTTTTTGGCTTTTAATCATTTCCAAATAGGCATATCATAGGTGCTTTTATAGTTTTCATCACGGTTTTAAATTGCAGTCGCAATTGCTGTTATACCGCAAATCTTTATATTGTAAGAAACTGCGATTGTTGTTGCGATGCCGTTGTGGCGACTTTTAAAATCTGTAATATTAAAGAATGCAATTGTGGTTGCTAACAACAATTTAAATTTTATGGTTAATATAGAAAAACACATTTGAATTACATTGTTAATTAATTATTTGTTTCGGTTTTAGTCTTTGGTGTGAAAAGATCATGGGTTTATTGATACCGACCTATAAATGGAAAATCTAATATTTGAAGTTTGTATGATGAATTGGATTGACAAGCTCTAGTTTTGGATTGTAGCTTTCTTTGTTATTTAGTAGATCCATTTTTTAATGGACTTATATGTTTTTAATGTGACTCATAATGGATTTTTTCTGTTTTTAATGGAATAATAGAGGGATATTTTAATTTTTTTGGTTTAAAAGTGATGGGAATTACCATTATAATTAAAGACCTATTAAAAGTTATTAATCACGTATTTAACATATATTTTATTAACTATTTACATTAAATAAAATATTTTAAATGTTTTATATTTTAGTAATTGATTAATGTTTTATTAACTAACCCAATTTTGAAAAAAAAAAATGATAAAAATACTCTATTTTGAAAACTATATATTAAACTACCTTTTTTTTTCCTTAATTATATATGACTTTTGCAAACTCAAGTTTCCAAAAGGCAACTTCCTTAAGGGAATATTTCAAAAAAGAAAAATTCAATTTTAGTTTCAAATTAAGAATATATATATAATTCATAAAAAACATCACAAACTTGACAATGCCATGGTACATCACGAGTTTGTTCTTCTTTTTGATCTTCAACTTCTTACTCTTGAGGATGTCGAAGAGGAAGAGTCGATGAGGAAGTGTTGTACAAGAACTACTTCCACCTTTGAGTCCAGTTGGATATTTAACAAAGTAAATGCATATTTAATTCCTCTTCGCTTGATGCAAATGATAGTCGACGATTGTCTTCTTGTTGTGGTTGTTGGCTGTCAACATTAAATTGTTTCCCTGGCGTGAACACGCAAGATTGATGTGGTGTGTGAGAATAAGTATGACGAGACAGTCGAGTGTTAGGAGGTGTTGGTATATAATATTGATTTTGTTGTGCTGTGTTGGGCATTGATTCTTGGAGTTTCTGGAAAAAATGTTAGGTAGATTGTGGTGGAGGTTGGGTGGATTGGCACGAGGATCAACCAATTGGTTTTCTACTGAAATAAATCATTTGGAATTTTTGCAAAACCGAACCATGTATTCATAACTTGGTTTAAGAAATTTAAGGATTAGATTATAATACTTGATAATTTTTACATCATTTATAACATGATATGCATTATGTGAGGCATCCTTCAAATATTACCCCAATGAAATCAGGATGGCAAATCTAGAGGCTTTAAGATGGGTCGATAATATCCCCATAACAATTAACTATGGCGTATTCTCAAGGTCGACGATGGGAACACATGACAACAAAAATTGTCGAATCAATCAACGCAGTGCTCAAGAGTACACACAATCTTCCAATCACTGCTTTGGTCTAATCAACATACTATAGATTGAGAGTTTTATATACAGAAAGGGGACAACAACATCATGCATCATTAACTTTTAGTCGAGTATACACAAACGATTGCATGGACAAGATTAAATATGAAGTTGGTAAGTCTAATACTCACTAAATCATGCAATTCAACTAAAATTGTTATTCTTTCGTGGTGCATGAAACAGTAAACCCAAGAAAGGTGCGACCAATTGGTCATTTTGAAGTCAACCTTCAAACAAAATGGTGTGATTGTGGAAAATTAGGCTACACACGTGCGTTGTTCACATGTCATAGCTGCATGTTCTTACGTTCGTCAAAACTATTTAGTGCATTTGTCTGACGTGTACAAGATTGTTAATGTATTCAACATCTACAAAAGAAGAGTTTCCACTTATACCCAATGAAGGATATTGACCCACATATGAAGGTAAAATATTGTATCACATTCCTGAAATGCAGAGAATTAAAAAGGTCGTCCAAATAGTACCCGTATTAGAACTGAAATTGACATTAGAGAAAAAAGTGTCAAGAAAATGTGAACTATGTCAGTTAACTGGTCATATTCGAAACCATTGTTCAAATGTTACAAACAACTCTAGTCAATCTATGTAATTTATTAATTAAAATTTTAAAATTTTGGCTATGTATACTTAAATTATGTTCAAGCTTTGCCACTAGAAAAAAAATTTGTACTTGTGAGTATCCGTAGATAAAATCAACGCCAAACACAAGTAGGTTAGTGGGTGCGCGCGGATAAAATAAATAAATATTTTAAGGTTAAATTGCATCTGTGGTCTCTTAACTTAATTTCACTTAACGTTTTAGTCCTTTATCTTTTTTTTTCTCCTCGATTTGGTCCTTTAATATTTATTTGATGTAGTTAGAGATGAAAATATGAGTTTATTTAAAGATTTAAGTTATGAATTTGATGAAATTTGCATTATATTGAGGATGATAATTAATTTTATGGGTTTTGTTTGAAATTTTTTATGAATTTTTGCAAAAAAAAAAAAAAGATAACATTGTTAACATTTTAAAACATAAAATATCAAATTGTCACTTAAATTAAAATAAAAGACCAAATCGGAAAGAAAAAAAAAAGATAAAAGACTAAAACGTTAACTGATATTAAGTTAAGGGACCACAGACGCAATTTAGCCATATTTTAACTATCAATTAGTTAATAGATACAATGACAAATACCTTATCCGTTAGTAAATTAATAAAATTACTACTGTATTTTTGTTTCCATGTTAAAATGTATATACTTTTTATGATGAAATTTAATTTGTTATGCATTATGTTTGTATGCTAAATATTTTTATGTGAATATTTTTGTGTGACAAAAGAGAAGAAAACATTCTATAAAAAAAGTTGTTACATAAATAATATTTTTTTTGAAATATGATACTCGTACATATCTAATAATATTCACGGATATTTAAAAATATACTAAATACTCATTACGTAAACATCTTTACAGATATGGATAAAATACAAGTGTAATTTTATTTAGGCTAAATACCACTCGTGGTCCCTTAACTTAATTTCGGTTAACGATTTAGTCTTTTATCTTTTTTTTTCCCGATTTGGTCATTTATGTTTTTAAATAATTTCAGCGTTACCCTTTAAGTGGGGTTCTGATAAGAAAAAGTTAAAAAATCTCTCATCTGGATCATTGCATATGTTCATCAAATCTCTAGGAACGATTACCATTAATCTGAAGTGATGTCTATGAAGTATAAATATTCCATAGCTTCAATTTTAACGAATCAATTCTATTACCAAATTTAGAACAAACTTTGAACATTTTTATGAAATATTTCCAAAATATAAAGGGTAACTTTTTCTGAAAACGGAGGAGAGATTTTTTAACTTTTTTTAACAGAACCCCACTTAAAGGGTAACGCTGAAATTATTTAAAAACATAAATGACCAAATTGGAGAAAAAAAAAGATAAAGGATTAAATCATTAACTGAAATTAAGTTTAGGGACCACGAGTGGTATTTAGCATTTTATTTAATATAGTGGATAAAAAATAACTACTATCAATCAATATTTATAGAAATCTATTGTCATCCCTACACTATCCTATAATTAATGTTGCATTGATTTATTTTATACATATTAAAAAGAAAAATATATGTCAAAAAAAAGAAAGAAATAAAATATTAAGTTTATCAAATTATTCATATTACACATTGATATATCTAGTAATAATATCATAAATATAAAGTGAAGTATTTAAGACTATAGTTAGAAAATAATTACTGCTACATTAAGAATTGTAAATAATGTAGTATTTCTTTAAGACAATTTGTTTTTGAAAGTGTGACTAATAACATTGGTGCAACTTATTAAAGAAAAAGAGCCGCGTCATGACATCTTCACACCTAATCTTTGTTTAGGGGTACATTAGGTGCTGCCATATTGCCTAAGACCCATGGGAATATATTAAATAAATAAAAAAGTATCCTCCGCAATTTCCAATTTCTGCGTTCCTAATCCAACATCTTGGTTATTATCGGTTACTTTTGTCGATCATCGCATTACCTATCACATTTATCATAGTAGTTCTTTTTTCTCTTTGTCATAGCTAATTTGACGTAATCACGCTCTCCTATCTACTATAATTAGGATTTTTAATATAATTTAGATTTAATTGTAATTTTGTTCCTTTTATTTTTAAAAAATTAGTCCATTTATTTTAAAAGTTGACAATTTTAGTTCTTTTATCAGATTTTTGAATTAAAAAAATAATAATTTGACATTTTTTAAATAACCTGACATATAATTCCATGATGTACAACCATCTAGATACATTAATTATTCATTTGACATTATTTAAATTACAAATATGAAAAATGTCTAAAATTAAAAATTAAGATTTTACGGTGTTTTATTCCAATTTTATGGATGTTAAACATTTTAAATGTTATTCTCTCTCCTCATAACTCTCGAAAGTCAAAATAACAACCAAATTCTTAAAAATAAAATAAAACAACAACCGAATTAAATTTCACCCACTTTATCATAAAACTTTATAATATTATATATTATTACGTTTTTTTAATTTTTAGGAGCAATTAAATTTTCATTTTTTCTTAATTATGCCAAAAATATTATACATAATTTCTTGAAAATTTCAAAATTATGTTTTCATTGTTTTTAAAAATACAATATGATTGGTTTTTCAATGTGATTGCATACACATTCAGCACTCGAGTTTTCAATCTCTTTATTATCAATTTAAAATGACCATAAATTTTAAAGAATCAAAGTAGAAAATATTGTAAAAAGGTAAGAGAGACATTAAAGTGTGATTGGTTTAGAGAGTCAAACGAGAGAAAAAAAAAACAAAAAAAACAAAAAAAATATTGAAGAGAGAATTAGTAAAGTCAACTTGATTAAGTTGTGTGAAAATGAATTAGACCAAAATAAAAATAGTGAATCCCACCCGTTTTTCATTGAGATAAGAAAGAACAGTGAAGTTAGATACTATGGATTGCTCCCTTCTAAAATAAAATATAAATAAAAGTAGTAATTGAAAAATTAATTGTTTAAAACTGAAAATTAAATATATCAGTTTTTCAATTATCTTTTTATTTATATTTCATTTTAGAATAGTACTTTTCGATCTTATCTTTCGAGACAGTAAAATTGGCGGCTTTATTTTGAGTATTAAAACTATTCAATGATATTAAAAATAATTTTTATAAAATAGTAAAAACTATTTTGAATTTATTTGTTACTGATTAAAAAAAATAATTTTGATATTCAATAATTTAAATATTTATTATTAAAGATTTTTACATGATAATTTTTTTAAAAAAATATATCTCAGAAATAAATTTTATGAAAAATAGATTTTCAATTAATCATTTTTTAAAATTTTATTATTTATAACAATTAATAAAATATTTAAAATGTAATTTTAAGACAAACTAATTTTTTATTTGAAACTTTATTTTAATTTTTTTTTAAGAAAGTTACAACAAAGAGAAATAAAACTATAAAAATCATTTTTTAACAAACCGTAACAAACGGATTCATTATTTAATTTAATAGGATGTTGCATTTTTTATAGTGCAATGGCCATATCTCCTATATATCTTCAATGGAAAACCACCATATTTTCGTATCATATAATCAATTTCAAAAT
>JBBPBQ010020321.1:45035764-45051411 GCA_037974755.1 Cicer yamashitae
TATTCCATTCTTTATTCTCTTTTTTTTTTTGTAGGGACATGTTTTATTCTCTAAGTTTAAGTAGAAGGAGATTTTTTAGAATCGAAAAATTGTAACTAGTTGGAGGAAATTTCTAGACTTAAAAAATAGGTAGTTAATTTATGGCTCGTTAACTATGTGAAATTTAATTTAATGTTAAACTTACTTGTTAATACTCTTTGAAATTTAATGTTAATTTTAAAATTTAAAGTTAAGTTTATTGTTATTAAAAAAGATAAAAGATTTTTAAAATTACCATTAAAAATTCATAGAGTAAGATTATAAATTCAAACTTGAAATATAGAGTTCAATTTAAAAATTTCAATGTTGTCAGTTAAATTAAGAATTAAGAATTAATTGTCTATATTTCTTAAAACAATTAAAATATCAACAAATTGTTTTCATTATTTTTTAAAATGTATTCATTAATTAATATTTTATTTTCTTTCATATCAATGATTTACGTCAAATGTCTTTTATCAACACAATGTAAAATAAACACATTTAAAAAAAATAAAACACACTATTTTCATAAAAGTAAACAGAATCTTATAATTCTCTTCATTATGAAATCAAATTGATCTTTATGAAGCCACCGCCATGGTGGAAGACAACGATGGATAGCTTGAAGTGTGCAATGGTGAGGTCTTTGGACATAGCTGGTGTGGGAAGATTGGGGGTCTAATCAGAGAGGACTTTGTGGAGGTGTTTCCAAGTGTGTGCTGGTTAAGGATTATCTGGAGGGATTTATAGATGAGTTAACAAGCAAGAGAAGGAGATGCAAGGAAAATGCACTATAAATTGTTGCTCATGCCTCTTGGCAGTTGTTGTGTGGCTATTCATGAAAGTATCATTAGTAAAAAGTTAATTGATGTGTTGTACCCGTAGGTGCTAGCGCGATGTTTAAAAGCATCTAAGTCTCTAATGATAATCGGCGGTATTCTTCAAAAATATAAGTTAACGACTTTCCCCGTCTTTACAATTGAGACGATGACTTAATTGATATTGGTTCGAAGAGTTATATGTTTAGGGACACATTCATTTTCCCTCATTTTAATTAAATTGACATTGTTTGAATCATTGTCTCAGCCATAAAGATTAGGAAGATCGTTAACTTCTGAAGAATATCGCCAATTGTCATTAAAATTTCGAACAACTTTTAAGCATTGGTCCACACCGTGGCATCCGCTACCTTTGTAACTTAATGGGGACAAGGTTTAAATCTTTATTGTGGAATGTATGGCCTAGTGTCCTCCCTCCGGGTAAATATATAATAATATAAATAATAATATTCTTCTTTCCGTGTTAAAAAAGAGTTCTGCTATTTTGTACGAAGCTTAAACTTCGTGAATCAATACGTGTTTTCTCTTCATTGGTCAATTTGGTATTTAACAGAAAACATGAGGCTGATGGCCTAGAAGTTGACCAATCATAAACCTTCGTGAGACAAGTTTTCGTGATAAAAAGCATTTTCCTTACAAAAATTGAAAATAAAATTTTAAGGGATATTAATCTTTATTTGCATTCTCAGTATTTGAATAATGTTTTAGAGCTTCTGTAGAAAGTAAATAGTTTGGAAGATCCTTCAGTTTTAAAGATTTATTTGAATCGCACTGAATTGTGTGTATCATATTTGCTAATTCTAAACTGAATGTGGACTTGTTTTATGCTAGAGGACAAAATGTTTAGTTTAATTATAAATTATAAATACAATACGCGGGCTGACTTGAAAAGTCCGCTATCCATATAGGGTTGAGCTCGCACTAATTTTGTAGTCGATATTTAATGTAGGCTTTATAGTCTGACCCAAAAAAATCCGCTACCCGGATGGGCTAGCTCGATTTGACACCTCTACTCCAAGATGTACACAAAATGTTCCCCGATGCCTCCTAGACAGAACCCTTGTAAAATATAAGTTTTTAGCTTAAATAGGGTTTTGGGACGTGTGCTAGCACATTGCTACAATTTGGGTGCATTGCTCTAAAAAATTGTGCGACCAAATGCATTATAGTGTGTGGTTGGGCGCAATGCTCTAAATTGTTAGATAAACACATTTGTTCTTCCAAAATTGTTATCCCTCTATTTGACTTGCAATTTTCACCCCTTTACAATCCAAATTGAATTTTCGTGTGTTCATGAAAGTTGTACCTATGGATATTAGTTTTTATTTGCAACTTATATGACTCCATTTGAATGTCTACACAAATGTTGTGTTGTTTTTCACTAAAATTCAGCATTACACTAAACCAATGAAACAAAACCAACTACACAAAATAGATGGTTAATCATGAAAATGAAAGCATAAACATCTTATTTTATCGAATGTCCATTTATTCAAAATAACTCTAAAACGAACATTAAATTAATAGAAATAAACTAAACAATTGACTGAAAAAACAATGACTAATGAAGATTCATATACCCCGCCCCCGATCCCGTCTCGCTTATAATTATCATTATTAAATTTTATATACTTATACATATTTGCCATATTTAATATTTTTTAAATATTATTAATTATAATCCCCTTACTATAGTTATTTTATTTTATTATTATATGATAATAATTTATTTTGTTATATTAATTATAATAAATATGAAACATGAACTTCGTCAAAAGTAGAAATAAAAATTTAAATTTTACACTCGAATAAAAATAAAAATGGATGTAAATTCTTTTCTATTAATCGAATGCGAAAGTAAGAGATAAAATCCACCTATAACTCGATGCCATATCTAAATCCACAGGGCCCCAGTTTCATAATTTAAAAAAAATAGACACAAACGAAACAGAAAACTAGCAATCATATTGGACTCCTAAACCCTCAATCCATAGAAAAATTGAACCCGTACCCCCACAATTATCACAGTACCCCCACAATTATCACAGTACCCCCACAATTTTTAAAAAATGCCCAAAATACCCTCAAATTTTTTTTTACTTTTTTTCAAAATCCACTTTCACTTTCACTTTTTACCAATCGACCATTTACGGAACCATAAAAAAAGATTTCCGGTAACTTCCGGAAAACTTTTTTGAAGAATTCTAGTACAGAAGGTTGTTCCGGAAAACTTGTTTCAAGAATTCCGGTACACAGGGTGTTACCGGAAAACTTTTTACAAGTTTTCCGGTACGGAAGGATGTTTCCGGAAAAGTTAGAAAAATATTTCCGGTACAGAAGGAAAAAATGTGTGTTCCAGAAAACTTTTTCCAACTTTTCCGGTACAGTAGGTGTGTTCCAGAAAACTTCATTGGCAAGTTTTCTCGTACAGACCTTTATTTTTTTTTTAAATTTAAATTTTTTTAATTTTTTAAATTTTTACAGATATGGATAAACCCCTGCTAATATTGGATAGAACATGCATCGATACTACAAACATTTTTGACACATATTAGGTATGTATAATTATATTTAATATTAAAATTGTAAAAATAAATTATTGTGATTAATTATAATTTATTAAATATTTTATTTCAGATATTTGATACAAGGGACGCTGTTGTGAAATGGGCAAAAGAAATTGGTATAAAAAATAAAGTTATTGTTATCATCAGAAGATCAGATATAGAGACAGGAGAGAGAGGGAGGAGAAATAAAATAATATTTGATTGTGACAAAGGAGGAAAATACAAATATGCTGATAGTTCAACTTGAAGTTCAACAAAAAAGTGTGATTGTCCTTTCAAGCTTAGATCAAAACCATTAAAAGATGGTTCAGGATGGACAAGTAAAGTAATTTGTGGAGTTCACAACCATGAATTACCTGGTACTTTGGAGGGTTATGCATTTGTTGGACGCTTAGATGAAGAAGAAAAAAAGCATGTTAATGAGTTAACAAAATATAATGTTGCACCGAGACACATATTACTCTCATTGCAAAACCGAGATAAGAATAATGTTACTAAGATCTCACAAGTATATAAATAGAGGAGTACAATTCGATTGCACGTGAGAGGTAATAGAACAAAGATGCAACATTTATTCAAGTTAATTGAAGATGCAAAATATGTGTGTTGGAATAGAAAGCGTGAAGACTCAGATGTTATGAGAGATATTTTTTGGGCGCATCCAGATTCAGTGAAGTTGTTGAATTTGTTTCCGATTGTGTTGATTATGGACATTACCTACAAAACCAATAAATACAGGATGCCATTGCTTGAAATTGTTGGTATGACATCAACAGAGATGACATTTGTAGTTGGATTTGCTTATTTGGAATGTGAGCGGGAAGAAAACTTTTGCTGGGCATTAGAGAGGCTAAAAGAACTGATTGAATACATTTGTATCAAGAGAAGCTCAAAGACGTATTGTTGTAGAATACGAGAAAGTTGAGTGGGTGGGTACTGATTCATCTGTATGTGGGGTGCTATCTGAAAAGGACATACGAGTTACCTTGTGCTTGTGAATTGGCACAATATAAATTGATGGGTGAACCAATTCCTCTAGATTCTGTGGATATTCAATGGAGAAAATTAAGCATGGAATGTGAACTCCAAGACACAAAAGATGGATCAGAGTTAGATATGTCTACAGAGATGAATGCCTTATGGAAATGGTTTCGATCACTTGATGTTATTGGAAAACGAGTGTTGAAGGGGAAGGTGGGTGAACTTGTTTTTCCAACTATAAGTTCAATGTGTCCACCACCTGAAAAAGTTAAAACCAAAGATCGAGTGAAGAAGAGTAAGGGTAAGAAGTCGGATGGATATGATGTATATTGAGACCCTTCTTACATTGAGCATGTTAATGCAACATATTGTGAAGATCTTGGTTCACAACCATCTCATTCATCAAAGAAGAGACAACCCTCTCAATCAAAGAAACAACCCTCTCAGTCATCTCAATCCTCAAAGTATAAGTTGTGGAAACAATTTCCCGAAGTTATTCTGCCATACATTGATGACATATTTGATGTGGCAGCGGATGGAAATTGTGGTTTTCGCGCTATTGCATTATTGCTTGGATACGGTGAGGAATCTTGGTCTTTGGTCCGCAATATTTTGGACCAGGAAATGCATCGCATTTAACTCCGTATGATAGACTGTTCCCAGGACGCATAAAAGAAGTAAGAGATTCGTTGAAGATATCAAGCTTGGGTGTTCAACCCATAGATAAATGGTTGTCCATACCTGATATGAGTTACGTGATAGCGACAACATATAATATTATTCTCGTCACGTTTGGTCAGACATTTTCAATGACTTTCTTTCCTATGAGGGGTTCACATTCAGGATCGACAACAAATGATCGTACGATATGTATTGGTTTTGTTAATGGAAATCATTGGGTGCCGGTAAATTTCTTTAATTTTTTTATATATTAATTTTTTGTTATTTTATTTTTATGTATTAATTTTATAATAATCACATGATCTTATTTTGCAGTTAAAGATGAAAGATGGATTCCCAATGCTAGATATTGCACCAGGTTGGAAGAAATATCGCACTGATGAAGCAACTTCTTGGGCAATAGCATATACAGGGCGTCTACAATATTGGGGCTATTTATTAGGTCATTTACCACAAAATCCACCTAGAGAATCCGTAGATGCAATGTCATTAGATGAAGCTTAATGCTTTAAAACTGTTACAAATTTACTTGTTATTAGTTAATTTCATATTTTAGTTTACTGTCGCTCTATTTCATCTTGTTATTATATATTTTCGTTATAGTTCATCACAAATAATAGAAAGTAAACGACATAACAATAATGCTAAAAATAGACAGATATGAAAACAAAATAAATAACAACCCATAGATGAAAACAAACTAAATTAAAAGACATAAAGTATTTATAATAGATGTTCAAAATAAATTAAACGACATAACAACCCATAGGTGTTCAAAAGCACAGTGTCAACAACCCATATCTCATCCACTACTCACTAGTATGACGACGCGACAAATACAAAGCTTTGTAAAAACACTTATACAACTCATCATCTGGAGTAGCTTCAACTTCATTCAACCTCTGCTGTATTAGATCAGCGACCTGATGTAGAATAGATGGCGGTTGTGAAGTAGAACCATCTGCAGCAGTTGTTGGGACACCATAATCTAGGACCTGGGGCACACCTGATGGTCGCACTAGTAGTGGATGAGATATCCGATAGAACCACTCCAAATATCCCTCCTGACACACTGATGGATATGTAGCATCATGGAGCCTGTGAAATAGCTCAGTGACAGTATGCATATATCCCAGCCATTCGACATCTGCATCAGATAATCTAGAAAGAGCAGGAAGTGGCGGTGGTGGAATATGCTAGATATAACCAAACTATCTAAGACACCTCTCTGGTTGATATGCCACTGCTGTGCTGCATAGTCGGAGGTGACCAGTGTATAACATGATATGATCAAAGGGAACCACATCCCTATGATTCTCCCATGGTCTCCATATGACTTCAGCAAGTGTTAGTGCGTCAATCATACGTCTATACTCATGGGTCTTGTGCTTGCCTTGCTTATAGCTCCATCTATTCATTCGGGCAATGCACTGAACATTAACACCCATATCACCTCTTTTACAAATATCTGGAAAATATTCGTATATCCAACCCTGTTGCAAATAAAAATAAATAAATTAATTATAAACATAAAAATAAATAATTATGTAATAAATTAATTATAAAATTAAATAAAAATAAATCATAATTATTTATTACATGCAACAGAGACATGTATCCATCTAACTGTTTCGTGTCGTAACAGCTAGCATCAGAGAGGTACTCATAAAGAACTACCAGTGCAGCACTACCCCAAGCGTATCTACTGGTACCGTCTAGATCTCTGAACATAGGAAGGTACTTCGCATCGATCAGTGTATGACTCTTATCTGCCAAGATAGTACTCCA
Organism: Cicer yamashitae; assembly: GCA_037974755.1. Lineage (NCBI taxonomy): Eukaryota > Viridiplantae > Streptophyta > Magnoliopsida > Fabales > Fabaceae > Cicer > Cicer yamashitae. Next base: position 45,042,642 of record JBBPBQ010020321.1, read on the forward strand.
TACTAGATTCAGCAAATACGCCTGAACTGCACAATCAAATCGTTCGGCTTGACACTGCCTTATGAACACATCTTTCAGCCAATCTAGTCTGTAGTGTGCACCCCTGGTTTTTTTAGTTTCCTCTCATATCTCTTCAGGAGGCACCCCTAATAAAGTAATGGCAAGATTACATGTCGATACTCTATCTATGTCAGCTGGTGGAGTGTAGAACTTACCCCTAACAAATTGGCAACATCATCCAAAGTTATCATCATTTCACCAAATGGCATGTGAAATGACGAAGTCTCTGGGTGCCATCTTTCCACAAAAGCAGAAATCAAGTTGTTGTCAATCAGTTTCAGACTCCCCCACTGTAGTGGTCCTAACCCAGATACATTCACCCACGTCTCTATACTTCGCGGGAGAACGGGTGGAGTAAATTGTTGCAATTTTTTTCCATGTGCAACAATTTTTAACATTGGCCGCTCCTGCATATAATATTGAAATGCACCATAAATATATAATATAAATAATAATTAACTTTAATACACCATAAATAATAATTAATTTAACGTTAATTAAATATATAACATAAATAATAATTAATTTAATACACCACAAATAATAATTAATTTAACTTTAATTAAATATATACCATAAATAATTATTAATTTAACGTTAATTAACTATATAACATAAATAATAATTAACTTTAATACACCATAAATAATAATTAATTTAACTTTAATTAAATATATACTAATTTAACTTTAATTAAATATATATCATAAATAATAATTAATTTAAATTTAATGAAATATATAACATAAATAATAATTAACTTTAATATAACATATATAATAATTAATTTAACTTACTTCGTCAAACCATAGTCCCGCCGACACATGATGCCGGTATTGACTAAGGACCGACAGATCATCTGGCCCTCCAGGGAACCGTGTCAACACAAGTGCCTCCCTCCGCACAGGTACCTCGGCCTGTACAGGTACCTCCTCATGCTCCTCCTCCTCCTCCTCCTGTATAGGTACATTCTCATGCACCTGATGCTCCTGAGGTACCGCATCATGTACCGCCTGAACCTCCTTAGCAATAGAGATATCAGCCTGCTCCTCCATATTATCATCTTCCATCATAAATCGCCGTCTTCTACGCGAGGCAGTCGGACAAACTCTATCAGGAGCAACGTACATAGATGATGAACCTTCTAAATCATGTGGTCTTGCAATAACTTTGCTGTCTTTATCTCTAGCCCTACCCACTAAAAAAAAATAGTTAAAATCAGATAAATTAAATAAATACTAATATAATAAAAACAAATTAAAAAAATTAATTAAAAAAAAAATCACAAATTACCGGAAAACTTGTTTGTAAAGTTTTCCAGAAACTTCCGGAAAAGTCACAAACAAGGTTTCCAGTAGTACATTATTTCCGGAGAACTTGAAAAAAGATTTCCGGAAACTACCGGAAAACTTTTTTCAACATTTCCGGTATTGTGCTCTGTACCGGAATTCTTTTTTCAAGTTTTCTGGAGTAGCGTTCTATACCGGAAATCTTGAAAAATGTTTTCCGGTAAAATAGAAAATTTTGACTTACTCTTGTGTACCAGAAATGTAAAAGTGAGGAAATGAAAAATTATTGTAGCTTTTAATATATACGAGGGTATTATGGTATTTTTACTGCCTTTTTTGGGAGTATAAGGTTAATTGTGGGGGTACGGGGTCAAATTTTCCGATCCATATTGTTTAAAAAAAGCTGCCCATGGGCCAAAGAAAACCTGCTCGTAACATGTAAAAAGAGAAAAGCACATATATAAAGTAAAATGACACAAAAGTAATTTCTCTTGCTTTCCTCTGTTATTTAATTTTCTTTTTGGATTGATGTTTGTTTATCTTTTTTTTCCACATTCATTGTTTACCGAATTTTTAAAAAATAAAATTTGTTAAAATAAAATTATCAAATCATAGATATTCTATACCAAAGTTATATGTGTTTTGATTGTTGCATCAAAGGATTTTTTTTCTTGTCAAACCAATTGAGCAATGTATTTCTCATGTCAAACCAATTTATTGTTATGTTTATTGTTTTTATTGTACTTTTACGATAAAGTCAACTTTATTGTACTTTGACTAAGGAAAATCCATGTCATATACCCAAATATATATTTTAAAATGACTGATTTAATATATTAATATTTATTTGTTCATTATTCAATTTGTTATTTTTTATTTATTCCAATTTTAATTGAGGGGTATTTCTGGACTTAATATATTAATGTTTATTTGTTTATTTTGAATTAGTAGTATTTATTTATTTTGGAAAATTGGGGTTTAGGCATTTAAAACATAAATCCCCAAATTTCAATCTGACTCTGTTTACTATATTTGGAATATATATATAAAAGGAGGAATTAATTGTTTTGAATAAAAAAAATTTTAAATCAACCAATAAATTAAAAATTAATATCATATAAATTATATCTATAAAATTTTGATATTATTGTATAATTAATTTATAATCATTTATTATATTATTAAGATATATCAAAATTAACGTTATATATAATTACAACGCAGTAGAGATTAGAGAACGCGTCGTGGAGATTTAAAGAAACATATAGATAAAACGCAGATAAAATGTGTAGTTAAGGAACACAATGGGGAGGTATAGAGGAACACAGAGAGGCTAAGGAAGATTAAACGCAGGTAAAAGGAAGATTTTTAAGTGTATCCGATTTTATTTTTATTTTTTTCCATCTTCTTTAAATCAGTTTCTAATGTAATAACATTAAATAAGTTTACGTATTTACAAAATTATCACCTCAATGCATTAAAAATGTGGCGTAGGATTGCAAGAGCTGCTATTACTGCTTAAGTTGAATTTCTATTTATTAGGATTTTGTTTCTTCTATTTGATCTTGTTCCTGATTTTGTTTAAGGTTAAAACTTTTTATGAGTAAATGAGAATAGGAAGTTTTTAACTTTAAGTGTCTGAAGATATTAACTCTTAGTTAAAAAAGAATATTTACTATTTAATTATTTTGGAAATTTGGGGTTTAGGGATTTAAAACCCCAAATTAGATTTTAATTTTCTTTAAAATTAGGTTGACATTTTGTTTATTAGATTTTAATTTTCTGGACTTAATATATTAATGCTTATTTATATATTTGTTTATTATTTAATCAGTTATATATTATTTATTTATTTTTGAAAATTGAGATTTAAAACTTAAATCCCCAAATTAAGTTTTAAATTCTTAAATCTCGGATCACTTTAACATTCTATTTCCTGAACTACAATCACTTTGTTGCTTTGCTACTAATATTTTCATCTATTTTGTTGTATGTTATGATCATCATATCTGTTGTGTAATTTTCCTCTTTTTGTCTTCGTTTTTGCTCCAAAAGCTTCTTGTATTGTCTAATGATAACACATGATTGAGATTCTTCTTCAACCTTTCATTGAAGGTGAGGATAGTGGCAATTTTTCATCTTTATTGGTTATATTTCTAAATGTGTTTAAGAGTAAGACCACCTTATAGCAACCCATGTTGGCCCTCAAGAGACCAATGGTATAATGCCTAGCATGATGAGCTCCTATTAATTTTAATTCACTAGTGTAAGGCTAAGAACGTTTCAATGACTTGTACTTTATCCAATTCTCAAGCTCTCATACATGGTCCCTATGCAACCTCTATGCATGGTGGTAGAGTGATACCATTTTATGATGTGTGTTCGGGTTTTTAATATTGAAATCCTATCAATTTAATTATAAAAATAGATATAGGTTGAAAGAGGTTAATTCTTTAACTAGATTTTAATACTTCAATAAATTACTTTCCACCATTGGGTGGAGATATCTTGGTTTATCCATAAAAATTTATAATATGTTAAGAATTTATACTTCTGAGTGTTCGAATTGCAAGTTGTTGTGTTTAAATAAATATGTCGAATTTTTTTTTTCTTAACTTTTTTAAAAGTAAAAAGAGAATTTGGAGCAATATATAGAAATAGGAAAAAATATAGAGTCAAAGTAATGATATATGGACGATCACATCAGTTCTTTAATTTAGTTATATGGACTAATTTATTGTTTAGATTTTTTACTGTTACAAGCCCTAACTCAAGAAATAAATGTCGATATTGTTAGATTTGACATCTTGTTTCATGTTTGAATCTAGAATCTGAGTTAATTATGGTAGAATTTACAATTTCTTCTAAAAAAAAAGTTTATGTTCAAAAAAGAAAAGAAAATTATTGTGTTAAAAATTTAATTGAAGGTCTAATGTAGCACGAATTATTTTTGTTAGAAATTAAAAGTTATTTTTTTTTTTAAATACAAAATCAAATTATATTATTTTATTGGGAATGAAAATGAAACTTTACTCTTTAAGAAAAATACTTATATATTGTTAAAAATAATTTCATAAGATTAATTAAATTCTAAATAAATTTATAAAAATTGATGTATTCTATTTGAATGATTGAATATATATTAAAAACAAAATTTGTAAAAAGCAAGAAGTGTCATTTGAATTCAAAATCAACTTGATATATCGTGATAGAATTTGATGTAAATTTCTAAATCAATTAGGTCCTGCTGATTCAACTAATTTATTTAAATATCATTATGATATTATGATATGATATTGTTATTGTTTTTCTCTCAATTGTGTTGTCTAATATTGACCTAACCATGCTAACGCTACACGCCAAATTTTACACAAGTTTTTTATTTATTTATTTTGATGGTTGTTTATTTATTTTTAATATTTATTTAAAATGTGTAAAAAATACTATTAAATTGAAGTTTTTAATAAATTTAATAATACTATTTTTACTATCGAATGGATATTTTTCACTATCAAATCATAGAACATCAATAATTATAACCATCACCTTTTATTTTCTCTTTGGTCCGTCATCTTTGACATATAGTAGCCACGGCCATTCCAAAATTTTCAATAATTTTTTAAAAAATACTACTATTTTTACTTTAATTTTAGAAAGTGGACTAAAAAAAATTAATAAAATTTAATTTTTTTTTAAAAAAATAAGAGTGTGTACCGGAAAACTTGTCGATAAAGTTTTCCGGAAATACGTTCTGTACCGGAAAAGTTGGAGAAAGTTTTCCGGTACACACATTTTTTCCTTCGGTACCGGAAATCTTTTTTTTAGTTTTCCGGAAACATCCTTCTGTATCGAAAAACTTGTAAAAAGTTTTTCGGTAAAACTCTGTGTACCGACATTCTTGAAAATAGTTTTCCGGAAGTGAAAGTGGATTTTGTAAAAAAGTAAAATAAAAAAAAAAACTGAGTGTATTTTTGACATTTTCAAAAAACTATGGAGGTATATGGATAAAAAGCAAGGTCAATTTTTCTGATAAGAATCACAACGCAATATAATAAACGGGCCAATAGGAGGAATTGATCTTCTCCGTTTTAAAAAATTTACTCCATACCCCCCACAATTATATTCCTATATCCATAAACCTCTTTAATTACCCTTTATCACAATAAATAAAATAAAAAGTTCAAGAAACAAATTCCTAAATAGAATTTGTTTTGAAAAATTCAAATTTTTAAAGAAAAATTCAAACTTAAAGAAAAATTCAAACTTTTAAAGAAAAATTCAAATTTTTAAATAAAATTTGTTTTGAAAAAATCAAATTAAATTTTCGGAACACATTTAAAATTTCGTAGGATGAAAAGAGTTTTGTGTATCAATAAATTTAAATTAGATTTTTAAGATAAAAAAGTTAAATTAAATTTTCTAAAATGTAAAAGTGTTTGAAATAAAAAAATCTGGATCATGTAAGAGTTTTACATTATAACAAACTTAAATTAAATTTTTCAAAACACATGCACAATCTCATTTAATAGGAGTGAGAATTTTTTTTTTTAAAAGACTTGAATTAAATTTTTTTAAAACGGGGTAATATTTTCCTCCATTTTCATCCGAGTCCAAACTTTACAGGTGAAACACTTTACCTATAAAAATTAATAGGCTAAATACCACTCGTGGTCCCTTAACTTAATTTCGGTTAACGATTTAGTCCTTTATCTTCTTTTTTTCCCGATTTGATCCTTTATGTTTTTAAATAATTTCAGCATTACCCTTTAAATGGGGTTGCGTTAAGGAAAAATTAAAAAAATTCTTCATCTAGATCATTGTATATGTTCATCAAACCTCTAGGAACGATTGTAACTGATCTGCAGTGATGTCTATGGAGTATAAACACCCATAACTTCAGTTTTAACGAATCAATCCTATACCAAACTTAGAACAAACTTTGAATATTTTTCTGAAATATTTTCAAAACATAAAGAATAACTTTTTTTGAACACGGATGAGAGATTTTTTTTAACATTTTCTTAACGAAATCCCACTTAAAGGATAACGCTGAAATTATTTAAAAATATAAAGGACCAAATCGGAAAAAAAAAAAAAGATAAAAGACTAAATCGTTAACTGAAATTAAGTTAATGGACCACGGGTGGTATTTAACCAAATTAATAATATCACATTCCGACCAATCAAAATATCAGATGTATAAAACAATGAAAAGCCTTAACATTGGATTAGGGTCAAGCTTTCCCTTCATGATACTATAAAAAAAAGGAAGAAAACAATGTGGATTATTCATCACAAGATACATGCTGTCCTTCTTAAAATTACAAACAATGTCCTTCTTAAAATTACAAACAATCTCAAAATTTCACCCATGATAAAAACAGTCTTTGGTCCCCCTCCCCCCAAAACCCCTCTTTCTCAATTTGATTTAAACCCAATTTAGACACCAAACACTACTCAGACCGTTAGGGTGGCCTATGGTCTTGTGGTTTTGTACCTTTCTACGGACTTATAGGAAGGGGACCAGTTTCAACCATTACCCTCAAAACTTTAGGCAAAGTAGCAAAGGCTCATCTTCTCACCATATATGATTTTAGGAAGAAATAAAAAATGTACCATATCCATAACTTTGATGCCATTATATTTTTTGCACCTGAGTAATGTAATAATTGTTCCAATTATGTTCCCAATGTAAATTTACAAGATTAGTAATCAACATTAATTTCCATATATGATTATTGTACATTGTGTACCAATATGATCATTCATGATTCGAAGCTTTATGGATATCAATTTGTCAATTTCAAATTCTAGTCTTGGTCACTAGCAATCTAATGTGAAGTTCATTTTTCCCCTCTTAAATATGTCTTTAAACATCTCTGGATGATATTAGTCCTAGCAAAGATAAAGTTTTGTTTATCATCTCCAAAGAAAATAAATTTTTAATTTGACATAGAAAGTGACAGTGATCAAAGTATATGATTTATTTTTGTTTACGATTTTTTAAACTGCTAATATCATTATCAAAAGGAAAAAATATTTTTAATACCAAGTGTACTAAGAAATACAAGAGTTTGTTACATCAAAACAACCAACTAAAATTCTCTACAAATTACACTACTCAAGCATGTTACCCAATCAACACAAAACACTCTCTAGAAATTACTACATCCCAAACATACTCAGGAGTGGAGGCACCAAAAATGAAAATCATATCAAAACTAGCATCCTTAGTTCTAAACCAAATTCAAGAAATATAGTCGATAATAATTAGCTCATACTTCACAATGGCATGAATTGGCATGAATTCATCTCATCTATTTTTTTTGGTTAAAAATAGTGAGTACTTTTAGTCACTCAAATTGTCTCCACTCCCTTTTCCGTTTTCCTCAAATATTTTTCTCATGTTTGTGTCTTTCCAGATTGCACGGAAATCCATTAGCATTATTTTTTTTAATAATAACAATAAACATTACATATAGAAGAAACTTATACACATATTATTTTAAAAGAAAAATAATATAACATAAAATATTTGATTACACATATAAAAAATATTTTAGGATATTTTTTGGGACGGGAACTTTGTAAACTGGGAATATGATCCCTACCCCAAACCACCTAGAAGGACTTATTCCCTACCTCCGTCTCCAAGAGAAAAATTATCCATCTACATGATTACAAATAAGACATTTTTTTTAAAGAAATCCTTATTTACAAGTACAAATTCACTTAAAAAAATATAATATAATTTTATCAAATAACTTGTAAAAAATATACTATTATATTCTGCATTATGGGAATCTATTGTATTTCATTTCACTTCAACTGGTTGAAAATTGATTACTTTTTTTTACCTAAAGAGACCTGACGCATCAAGAGTTTTGGAAGAAAATGATGGACATATAGAGTGATAAGGCAAAAAAATATACCTTGATTTTAGCATTAATTATTTTGTATTTTTAAATATACAGAGTATAAATAATCTACTATAAATAATATACTAGGAACAAATAATCTTAATTATTAATATAAGAAATTAGGACAAATTGATGTTTAAATTATAACTAAAAAAAATAACAGTGGGTGAGTTTGTTTCAGATTTTTTCATGAAAAAATTTATTTTTTTAAACCAAAAATCATTTTGTAAATGAATTGATTTTTTTTTGCTTTTGTGTGTTTATTTATTGCTTTTTGATGAGTACGTAAGGTACATTAATCAATTTTAAAATTTGTATAAGAAATGGATTAAACTTATAAAATTTGAAGTGTCTACTTTAAAATATTTCAATTGTTCTATTATAGTTATATATAATATTTATTATCAGATGACATACATGACTTTAAGAGTCATGCTTTTTTTTTACTCATACTTAAAAAATGAAGAATGAAGAATAATGAATTTCTATGATACATGCCAA
>JBBPBQ010020321.1:45057663-45077836 GCA_037974755.1 Cicer yamashitae
TTTTAATAACCCTATTTTGAAAAAAAAAAATAGTGATATGCCCCCCTTAAAAATTTTATCAAAATGACCTCCTTTTGAAACCAAGCACCAAGTCGCCATTTGAAATGGCAACTTCCTTAAGGAATCCAGCATTGCAAATGGCGACTTCCCAAAGGAGTTTTTTAAAAAAAAAATCAGTTTTTTTTGAATTTTTATTATATATATAATTAATATAATTCATAAAAAAAATAACAAAAATATATATAATTAATATAATTCATAACATAAATAATAAATATATATATATAATTAATATAATTAATAAAAAAATAATTTCAGTTTATTTTTGAATTTTTATTAAATATATAATTAATATAATTGATAACAAAAATATATATATAATTAATATAATTGATAACAAAAATATATATATAATTAATATAATTCATAAAAAAAAATTTAGTTTTTTTTTGAATTTTTAACATATATATATATATATATAATTAATATAATTCATAACAAATATATATATATATATATATATATATATATATATATATATAATTAACATAATTCATAACCAAAATATATATATATATATATAATTCATAAAAATAACAAAAATATATTATATATAATTATCATATATTAATTATATTAATTAACTACACAATCACCTATTGAAAGGCATGGATGGCAAAGAACAAAGTTATCGAAACGATTTATGGAAACTGGGAAAAATCTTACAATGACCTTCCAAGGTGGTTGTTGGCTATGCAAAAATTTCTGCCAGGAACTATTGTGGAAATGGAAGTATCACTTCCATATTCTGATAATACTCTGTTACAAGGATCAAAAAATTTCAAACGACTATTCTGGGCTTTCCCTCCGTGCATATCTGTGTTTAAATTTTGTAAACCATTTGTCTCAGTAGATGGAACTTGGTTGTACGGCAAGTACAAGAGGACTCTTTTGCTTGCTATTGCACAAGATGGAAACAAAAATACAATTCCCATTGCTTATGCACTTGTGGAAGGTGAGACAGGGGGTGCTTGGAGCTTCTTTTTGAAAAATCTAAGAAGGTATGTAACACCTCAAGTCGACATTTGTTTGATTTCAGATAGACACGAATCTATTAAAAGTGTTTATAATAATCCAAATAATGGTTGGCATGATCCTCCGTCAACACATGTGTACTGCATCCGACACATTGCACAAAATTTCATGAAAGAGTTCAACGACAAGGAACTTCAAATAAAACTTGTTTGTATGGGTAATGATCTAATTCTTGTTAGTATATTTTCTACTTATCACTTTATCATATTTGATAATTTTTACATCATTTATAACAGGATATGCATTAAATGAACCATCATTCAAATATTACCGAAATGAAATCAGGATGACAAATCCAGAGGCTTTAAGATGGATCGATAATATCCCCCTAGAACAATGGACTATGGCTTATTCTCAAGGTCGACGATGGGGACACATGACAACAAACATTTCAGAGTCAATCAACGCAGTGCTTAAGGGTACACGCAATCTCCCAATCACTGCTTTGGTACAATCAACATACTATAGATTGGGAGTTTTATATGCACAAAGGGGACAACAACATCAGACATCATTAGCTTCTGGTCGAGTATACACAGACGATTGCATGGACAAGATTAAATATGAAGTTGGTAATTCTAATACTCACCAAGCCATGCAATTCGACCGAAATCGTTATTCTTTCATGGTGCATGAAACAGTAAACCCAAAAGAGGTGCGACCAATTGGTCATTTTGAAGTCAACCTTCAAAGAAAATGGTGTGATTGTGGAAAATTTCAGGCTATACATATTCCTTGTTCACATGTCATAGCCGCATGTTCTTACGCTCGTCAAAACTATTTAGTGCTTCTACCTGACGTGTACAAGGTTGTTAATGTATTTAACGTCTACAAAGAAGAGTTTCCACCTATACCCAATGAAGGATATTGGCCCACATATGAAGGTGAAACATTGTATCACAATCCTGAAATGCGGAGAATTAAAAAAGGTCGTCCAAATAGTACTCGTATTAGAACTGAAATGGACGTTAAAGAAAAAGTACCAAGAAAATGTGGACTATGTCGGTTAACTGACCATACTCGAAAACATTGTCCAAATGTTACAGCCAGCTCTAGTCAATCTATGTAATTTAAAATTTATATTTATGTATTATTATGTATTTTTATGAATTATATTAACTATATATATATATATTATTTTTGTTATTTGAATTATATTAATTATATATAATATATTTTTGTTATTTTTATGAATTATATATATATATATATATATATATTTTGGTTATGAATTATGTTAATTATATATATATATATATATATATATATATATATATTGTTATGAATTATATTAATTATATATATATTTATTATTTTTGCTATCAATTATATTAATTATATATATTTTTTTGTTATTTTTGTTATGAATTATATTAATTATATATTTAATAAAAATTCAAAAAAAACTGAAATTATTTTTTTATGATTTATATTAATTATATATATAATAAAAATTCAAAAAAAAACTGACTTTTTTTTTAAAAAAAAACTCCTTTGAGAAGTCGCCATTTGCAATGCGAGTTTCCTTAAGGGAGACATTTTGATAAAAAAATTTCAAGAGGGGGCATATAGTATATTTTTTTTCAAAATAAAGTTATTAAAAAAGAAAACCGGAAATAAAACTATAAAAATCATTTTTTTACAAACCGTAACAAACGGATTCATTATTTGATTTTATAGGATTTTGCATTTTTTATAGTGCAATGGCCTTATCTCCTATATATCTTAGATGGAAAACTACCATATCTTTATATCATATAATCAATTTCAAAATAATCATAAAAAAAGTAAAATGACGTAGCAGAATCATAGTTTCTATTATACTTTTTTAATTCCTTTTTTATAAGGCAAATATTGGAGAGGAAACAACCGGAGGCATTTTACATTTTTATCATATATTATTAAATTATTATAATAATAATTTAAAAGTAATTAAATTAATCATTTTGCATAAAAAAGAGAATTAAATTAATCAGTAAATTTGATTAGAATAAAAAAATGAAACTGGGTTATTCCATTCTTTATTCTCTTTTTTTTTAAGGACATTCTTTATTCTCTTTTTTTTTAGGGACATTCTTTATTCTCTAAGTTTAGGTAGAAGGAGATGTTTTAGAATCGAAAAATTGTAACTAGTTGGAGGAAACTTCTGGACTTAAAAAATAGGTAGTTAATTTATGGCTTGTTATCTATGTGAAATTTAATTTAATGTTAAACTTACTTGTTAATACTCTTTGAAATTTAATGTTAATTTTTAAATTTAAAGTTAAGTTTATTGTTATTAAAAAAGGTAAAAGATTTTTAAAAATACCACTAAAAATTCATAGAGTAAGATTATGAATTCAAACTTGAAATATAGAGTTCAACTTAACAATTTTAATGTTGTCAGTTAAATTAAGAATTAAGGATTAATTGGCTATATTTCTTAAAACAATCAAAATATCAACAAATTGTTTTTTATATTTTTTAAAATGCATTCATTAATTAACATTTTATTTTCTCTTCGTAACAATGATTCTCGTCAAATGTCTTTTATCAACACAATATAAAATAAACACATTTAAAAAAAATAAAACACACTATTTTCATAAAAGTAAACAGAATCTTATAATTCTCTTCATTATGAAATCAAATTGATCTTTATGAAGCCACCGCCATGATGGTGTTGGAACAACGAATAATGCGCAGCGGGTAAGAGGAAGAAGAAAGAAAACGATTTTGCAGAAAAACCAGATTAATCTGTCAATCCAGGATTGATCTCTGCATTAGTTCAGGATTGATCTTCAATCAATCTTGAGAGCCACAGATTTATTATTTACGCATACTAATACACATTTTTAACATATTAGTTATATAGGCCTTTTATAGTTTTATGCAAGGCAACTAACTAACTAACTAATTAACTATGTATAACAACCCTCTAAAATGGCAGTTATGGATTAAACTCAACACTTCCCCTTAATTCATAACTGTTGTACATTTATAATACCAAGCTTCTTTCTCAAAAATTCAAATCTGTCAAGCTTCAGAGCCTTTGTAAAACCATCTGCTAGCTGCACTTCAGTTGGGCAATATTGTACCTCAATCATTCCATTGTTCACTTGCTCTCTAATGAAATGGAACCTTGTATCAATATGTTTACTTCTGCCATGTGAGATTGGATTTTTAGCAAGGCTGATTGCTGATTTGTTATCAATTCTGAGTTTAAGAGGCTTCATCACTTCACACCTTAGTTCCTTCATCATTGAATCCAGCCATATTGCTTGACAAGTTGCAAATGTTCCTGCAATATATTCTGCCTCGCAAGATGAAAGTGCAGTCACTGGTTGCTTCTTTGTACACCAAGATATGGCTGCTTCATTGAACTTGAAAACATAACCAGATGTACTCCTTCTATCTGTGATGTCTCCACACCAATCACTATCCGAGTATCCAATGAATTCACTTCCTTCACCTTGGCTGCCATTAGGGAATAGCAGACCAAACTCCTTTGTGCCTTTTACATACCTAAGTATCCTTTTAGCAGCTATCAAGTGATTCTTCCTTGGATCGTTCATGAATTTGCTAATTACACTGACTGAGTAGCATATGTCAGGCCTGCTGTTGCACAAATATCGCAGTGAGCCAACCATTTGTCCGAACATTGTTGGATCGACCCTTTCTTCCTCACTGCACTCATCAATCTTTGAGCTTGTCTCTGATGGATTTGAAACTGAATTGCAGCTATTCATTTCAAATTTTTCCAGCAATTCACCTATATACTTCTGCTGATGCATAACTGTTCCTGTTTTCAACTTCAGAAATTCCATTCCTAGGAAGAATGAGAGTTCACCTAGATCAGTCATTTCGAATTGAAATTTCAGCTTGTTTTTCACCCTTTCAATCTCTGATGCTTTGCTTCCAGTAATAAGCAAATCGTCCATATATAAACAGATTATCATTGTTTCTTCTGCACTTGAACTCTGCACATAGACACCAAACTCTATTGCACACTTTGTGAAGCCAATTTGAATTAGGAACTGATCGATCCTCTTATTCCAGGCTCTAGGGGCCTGCTTCAAACCATACAAAGCTTTGTGGAGTCTATACACCATGTTTTCCTTGCCTTGTATTTCAAATCCAGGAGGCTGTGACACAAACACAATTTCTTCAAGTGGACCATTTAGAAAGGCTGATTTTACATCCAAATGGTAGAGTGACCACCTTCTCTTGCAAGCTAGAGCCACCACTAATCTTATAGTCTCAAGCCTTGCAACTGGAGCAAACACTTCATTGTAGTCAATACCATGTTTCTGTAGGAATCCTTTAGCTACCAGCCTGGCCTTATGTTTTGAAATTTTCCCATCAGGATTAATCTTCAGTTTGAAGACCCACTTCACATCAATCTTCCTTTTCTTGTCTGGCAGGTTAACTAGTTCCCATGTTTGATTCTTCTCAATTGATTGGAGTTCTTCCATCATAGCTTTCCTCCATACATCTATCTTCAATGCTTCTTCATAATTGAGAGGTTCAGAGTCTGCCAATAATGCAAAGTGAATGATATCACCTTCATCATTTACTGCATTATCAGAAATTAATTCACAATCATTCAGCCTGCTTGGAATTTGTCTGACTCTTTGAGGTCTCACTGCTGCTGCCACTTCTTCTGGTTCACCTGCATCATTATTAATCACTTCTTCATCCTCTGATTCATCACTGGAATCAGGATAAATGCAGCCTTGTTGATTCTCTTCGCTGTACACTGGTTCCTCTTCCCATTTCCACTTCTCAGCCTCATTCACAATTACATCCCTACTGATATGCACCTTTTGAGTTACAGGATTATAAAGCTTATAGGCACCTGTGGGATGATAGCCTATAAGTATCATAATCTCACTCTTATCTTCAAGTTTGCTTCTCCTAACATCTGGTACATGCTTATAGCACAATGAGCCAAAAACCTTGAAATGCTTCACACTTGGCTTTCTGCCACACCAAGCTTCCTCTGGAACCTTCTGATTTAGCTTCTTTGTAGGGCATTTGTTTAAGATATAGGCAGCTGCAGTGACTGCTTCACCCCAGAAGTTGTGTGGTAGGTTTTTCTGCTTGATCATGCTTCTTGCCATATTCAATAGGGTTCTGTTTCTTCTCTCAGCAAGTCCATTATGCTGAGGTGTATATGGAGCTGTCACTTCATGCACAATACCTTGATTGACACAGAAATCTTCAAATTCTTTTGAGGTGTATTCTCCTCCACCATCAGTTCTCAAGATCTTAATTGATTGGTCACTTTCTTTTTCAATTAAGCTCTTGAATTTTCTGAATACCTCTAATGCTTCACTCTTAAGCTTGATTGTATACAACCACATCATTCTTGTAAATTCATCAACAAAAGTGATGAAGTATCTGCTTCCCCCCAATGAAGATACTTCAAAAGGACCACATATATCAGAGTGGACCACTTGCAGTGCTGCAATAGCTCTTTTAGGTGCTTCAGACACAAATGGGAACCTGCTTTGCTTACTCTTCACACATACTTCACAAATAGTTTTTCTTACATTCAGCTTTGGCAGCCCATACACCAGTTCTTTGGAATTCAAATCACTAAGACTTCTAAAGTTTAGATGACCGTACCTCTTGTGCCATAAGCCTTCAATATCTTCACTAACTGCTGCAGACAAACACATCATTTTCTCACTTGAAATGTTGCATTTGTAGGTTCTATTTTGCGACATGTTTGATTTGAGCACCAACTTCTTCTTTGCATCAAACAGCTTCAAGGAGTCACCATCCATTGTCACTGAGAATCCCTTCTCCACCAATTGACCAATGCTCATGAGATTACACTTCATCTCAGGAACATACATCACATCTGCAATAATGATTTTTCTGCCATCATTGCCTTTGATCACTATATTTCCACTACCTTCAACCATCAAGTTTCTGCTATCAGCCAGTTTTATGCTTGTTTTCTTGCTAGCATCAAAGCTTGTCAACCATTCTCTATGTGATGTCATGTGGTTTGAGCATCCAGAGTCAAGAAACCACTCTTCATTCTTGATCTTCTCATCACTGGTAGTAGCCATCATCAACACTGTACTGGAATCATCTCCATGAGCCAGATTTGCTTCTTCATCATCCTTTTGATCTTTCTTGAACCAACATTCATCTGCAAAGTGCCCATACTTCTCACAGTTGAAGCATTGTACCTTACTTTTGTCAAAATCCTTCTTCTTGTTCTGACTTTTGCCAAAACCCCCTTTCTTTGAAGATTCAGCTTTGTCTTCAATCTTGTTCTTGCCATTGTTGGACCAATTTGCTCTTCTCTTTCCCTTTTTCTTGAAGTCCTTCTGGTTTCCCTCCTTCTTGGTAGTTTGAACTTGAAATGCTTGTTGAACTGATCTTTCAGAATTTCTATCAAACACCAGGAGCTCATGTGCTTCCAATGAATTTTGCAGCTCTTCAATTTTCATAGTTTTCACATCCTTTGCTTCTTGAATAGCTACAACTATGAAATCGAATTTTGGACTTAAAGATCTCATCACTTTTTCTACCACCATCTGATCTGTAATGTTCTCCCCACAAGTTCTCATTTGATTGACTATGGCTGTTAATTTTGAGAAGTAATCACTTACTTTCTGATCTGCTTCCATCTGCATCATCTCATACTTTCTTCTATAGGATTGTAGCTTCACTTGCTTCAACTTTTCTCCACCAGTGTGATAGTTTTCTAAGATGTCCCATGCTTCTTTGGATCTTGTGGCTTTCGAAATCTTCTCAAAGTGCTGGTTGTCAACATTCTGCTGAATGTAGAACAAAGCTTTGCAGTCCTTTTTCTTGGCTTCCTTGAATGCATTCCTCTGTGCATCAGTTGGATTCTCTACCAAGTCCTCATAGCCATCCTGCACAATTTCACTCACTTCTTGTGCTCCAAATAAAGATTTCATCAATGCACTCCATCGATCCCAGTTCTTGCCATCAAGAACCAGAATATGTGATCCAAAACCATTGCTATTCATTATGCCTATCAAGAATCTATCACTCTGTGTTTCCCTTGATTGTTCCACTCACTTTTCTCTCGTGTTTCCCTTTATTTTAACCCAGCTCTAGATGCCAATTGTTGGAACAACGAATAATGCGCAGCGGGTAAGAGGAAGAAGAAAGAAAACGATTTTGCAGAAAAACCAGATTAATATGTCAATCCAGGATTGATCTCTGCATTAGTTCAGGATTGATCTTCAATCAATCTTGACAGCCACAGATTTATTATTCACGCATACTAATACACATTTTTAACATATTAGTTATATAGGCCTTTTATAGTTTTATGCAAGGCAACTAACTAACTAACTAACTATGTATAACAACCCTCTAAAATGGCAGTTATGAATTAAACTCAACAGATGGAAGACAACGATGGATAGCTTGAAGTGTGCAATGGTGAGGTCTTTGGACATAGCTGGTGTGGGAAGATTGGGGGTCTAATCAGAGAGGACTTTGTGGAGGTGTTTCCAAGTGTGTGCTGGTTAAGGATTATGTGGAGGGATTTATAGATGAGTTAACAAGCAAGAGAAGGAGATGCAAGGAAAATGCACTATAAATTGTTGCTCATGCCTCTTGGCAGTTGTTTGTGTGGCTATTCATGAAAGTATCATTAGTAAAAAGTTAATTGACGTGTTGTACCCGTAGGTGTTAGTGCGATGTTTAAAAGCATCTAAGTCTCTAAAGATGATCGACAGTATTCTTCAAAAATATAAGTTAACGACTTTCTTCGTCTTTATAATTGAGACGATGACTTAATTGGTATTGGTTTGAAGAGTTATATGTTTAGGGACACATTCATTTTCCCTCATTTTAATTAAATTGACATTGTTTGAATCATTGTCTCAGCCATAAAGATTAGGAAGATCGTTAACTTCTGAAGAATATCGCCAATTGTCGTTAAAATTTCGAACAACTTTTAAGCATTGCTCCACACTGTGGCATCCGCTACCTTTGTAACTTAATAGGCACAAGGTTTAAATCTTTATTGTGGAATGTATGGCCTAGTGTCCTCCATCCAGGTAAATATATAATAATATAAATAATAATATTCTCCTTTCCGTGTTAAAAATAAGTTATGCTATTTTGTACGAAGCTTAAACTTCGTGAATCAATACGTGTTTTCTCTTCATTGGTCAGTTTGGTATTTAACAGAAAACATGAGGCTGATGGCCTAGAAGTTGACCAATCATAAACCTTCGTGAGACAAGTGTTCCTGATAAAAAGCATTTTCTTTACAAAAATTGAAAATAAAATTTTAAGGGATATTAATCTTTATTGACATTCTCAGTATTTGAATAATGTTTTAGAGCTTCTGTAGAAAGTAAATAGTTTGGAAGATCCTTCAGTTTTAAAGATTTATTTGAATCGCACTGAATTGTGTGTATCATATTTGCTAATTCTAAACTGAATGTGGACTTGTTTTATGCTAGAGGACAAAATGTTTAGTTTAAAGGATCTCCTTTCTTTATCGCCTAATGAATTTTTCTTAGATTTTACTTAATTTAAGCTCATGCTATGTTGGTTTTACATATAGAGTTTTGATGTTAACAAAAGTATTTTATGAGAACAATATATTTGACTTCAAAGAGTATGAAAGAAGATTCATGTTTTTGAAGAAAATCTAAAATAAGATTTGATTCAAATTTATAATTGAATAAAATCTTAAATAAGATTTGATTCAAAATTATAATTGATGAAAATCTAAAATAAGATTTGATTCATATTTATAATTGAAGAAAATCTTTGACCAAGTTGATAAGAATATATGGTCAAGATTTGAAGAATATTTGATTAAGATTTGAAGAATATTGGAAGAAGATTTAGTGAAGATTTGAAGAAGATTTAGTGAAGATTTGATTAAGATTTGAAGAATATTTGAAGAAGATTTAGTGAAGATTTGAAGAAGATTTAGTGAAGATTTGAAGAAGATTTGATTAACATTTAATGAAGATTTGAAGAATATTTGATCAACATTTAATGAAGATTTGAAGAATATTTGATCAATATTTATTGAAGATTTGAAGAAGATTTGAAGAATAATTGATCAACATTTTAATGAAGAATTGAAGAATATTTGATCAACAGTTAATGAAGATTTGAAGAATATTTGATCTGAAGAATTTACAAAGTCAATCTACACAAAATAGGAACATAATCAATTTGAAGAATTTACAAACTCAATCTAAACAAGATAAAATTCACAATTAAATAAGGACTAAATTGAAGCCCAAATTTTCATTATAAATAGATACTCAAGGCTGAAGGAGAAAAGCATCGAAAAGTAGAAAAGAGTAACTCTAGCTCAAAGTTCTCAATTCATCTTAGAGTTCAAAGAGAGAAACACTTGTTCAGGTTAGAAATATTTTTTGAGTGTTCTTTTCTTAAAGTGTGAGAGTTATTATTATTATCAGCTTTGTTAGAAGCAACTACTCAAGTTTCAATCTCTTGTATCCAACCCGATAGTGGTTTAGTTCCTTCTTCAATCTGGGTTCGTCAGGTTGTTAGGAGAAGACTTGGCTTGTAGGGTCAAGGTGGTTAGTTCCTCAAAAGTCTGGGGTGTCAGGCTGTTTGGGAAGACTGGCTTGGAGGGTCAGGTGCTTTGTAATTCAAGGTTTTTGAATTAGTGGATTAAAGCCTTCTGAATGAGGGGACTGGATGTAGCCAAGTTAGTGGTGAACCAGGATAATTCTACGCGTCAAATTATTTATGCTTTCATTGATTGCTGCTTCTAAATTCGATTGATTCTACTCCAAGTCACCAAAACCAAACTAATTTTAATTATTTATAAATTATCATAAAGGTATCAACTTTGTGCAAACACAATTCAACCCCCCCTTCTCGTGTTCGCACCTTCAATTGGCATCAGAGCTCGGTCTCAAGGCTAAGCACTTTACAGTGTTTGAGAAAAGATCCAAGGGTTCAATATGTCTGGATTCCGTGAAGAAGCTGCTGGAGGAAATATCAACAGACCACCTCTGTTTGATGGAGAATGTTTTGAGTATTGGAAAGACAGGCTGAGAAGTTTCTATATTTCACAAGATCCTGAACTTTGGGACTTGGTGGAAGATGGCTATATTGCTCCGAAGAATACTAATGGTATTGAAATTCCAAGAAAGGAGATGAATGCTGATCAGAAGAAGATGTACAAGATGCATCATAAGTCCATAACATTCATGATAAATGCAATCACCTTCAAGGAGTTTGACAAGTGCACCAACAAAGAGACAGCAAAAAGTATTTATGATAGTCTAATTCTAACCTATGAAGGAAGCAAGCAAGTTCAAGAAGCAAAGGCCAACCTCTTAATCAAAAAGTATGAGTTGTTCAAGATGGAAGAAGACGAAGACATTGAAACAATGTTTTCCAGATTCCAGACCCTGGTCTCAGGATTAAAGGTACTTGAGAAGAGTTATATTACTGCTGATCATGTGAAGAAAATTGTTAGGAGTCTGACAAGTAATTTGGAGACCTAAGATAACTGCCATTCAGGAAGCAAAAGATCTGAATACTCTAAAGTTGGAAGAATTAATGAGCTCTCTTAGATCACATGAAATTGAGCTTGAAGAAGATGAGCCCAAGAAGAAGAACAAGACTCTGGCTTTGAAATCTAAGCAGAAGAAGGTTCTAAAGGCAACATCAGATTCAGAGGATAGTGATTCAGATAATCAGAATCTGAACTTAGAGGAAGAGGAGATTGCTTTCATAACCAGAAAAGTTCGAAAGATGTGGCACAACAGAAAGAAGAAATTTCCCCAAAGATATTCCAAGCAATCCAACAAAGGAAATGATGATAAAAGCATCATCTGCTATGGATGCAATGAACCTGGACATATCAAGTCAGAATGTCCAAATATGGAGAAAGGAAAAAGGAAAGATTCTAGACCCAAGAAGAAGAGTATGATAGCTACATGGGATATATCTGAGGAATCCTTTGATGATGAACAAGAAGATTTGGGTATGATGGCTCATACCAACTCTACCTCTGGATCCAACACAGATTCTGACTCTGGAAGTGAATCAACAGATGAAGAAACTGAGGTATTTTCTGAATTTACTCGATCTGATTTAATTACTGCTATAAATGATTTTTTAAATATTAATCACAAATTGTCTTTAAAACTGAAAACACTTAGGAAAGAAAATACTAATCTAATTGAAAATGTTAATATTTTAAAGAATCAAAGTACTGAATTTAAAATAGAAAATAAAAATTTGAAAACTAATATTACTGAACTTAATATAGAGAATGCAAATCTGAAAACTGATATTACTGAACTTAAGACAAATAATGCAACTCTGAAAATTGATATTATTGAACTTAAAACAGAAAATGCACATTTGAAAACTGATATTGCTGAACATAAGGCTGCAAATCTAACTCTAAAAAGTAATTATAGTTCAACATCAATTGAAAATACCATATGTAACTCTGATAAGCATGAAGAAGTATTTCAAGATTTTATTGATAATGGTGGAAAGAAGCAAGTATGCATCTATGATTTATGGAGTTAGTAGGAATGGTAAAAGAGGAATAGGATTTCAAGAAAAAGTAATTGAATCTAAGTTTATTCCCTCTGATGATTTATGTATTATTTTCTATAAGAAACGTCACACTAAAACATCTTGTCCTATGCTAACCACATGGAAAGACAAGAAATCTTTAAGATCTAACAAACCAGAACCCAACCAAATTTGGGTACCAAAAGACAAAATTGTTTATGTTGCAGATGTTCTAAGCAATCAAATTGAAACACCAGTCATGGTGCCTGGTCAATGGATGCTTGCAATATATGAAGGCAAAAAGGTCTATGTTCCAAGACTTAACAAACAAAAGCCAACTGACTCTGGTGGAAGAAGGATTGGTAAACACAATACATATTAGAACCAAAACCAAATGATGAACCAGAAATATCAGAGAAATCACACATATCAACAAAATCAAAACTGGCAGATAAATCACACATATCAACAGAACTGGAACTACCATAAGAATCAGAATTACCATCAGAGAAACCCGATACATCAGCAGAAACAGAAGTGGCAGATTAAAAGTTAGAATCAGGAGACTTCTTTGAACACTCCAATCAAATTCATGAAGACTACAAACCTGGATGGGAATTCAAATCCCTTCATCCAAACTCTCTAATCAGAGAATATGCAAACTCAGAATCTGAAAACCAGAAAAGAAGAACTAAGAGGGTTTTCATAGTGAAACTGAAATTGTTAACATATAGGTGATATCTTTCTTTAAATTTAATTATTGTTTGATATTATGTTTACTGTGATAACAAGAAGCTTGATCATAAAAATCAAAGCTAGATAAGTATTTTGCAGGTTCTCAAGAATTTAAGAGGAATGATGTTTGGGATCTAGTACCTAGACCAAAGAAGAACATTATTGGAACCAAGTGGGTTTTCAGAAACCAGTGAAGTGGTCAGAAACAAGGCAAGACTTGTCACAAAAAGGCTATAGTCAGCAAAAGGGCATTGATTACACTAAGACATTTGTTCTAGTGGCCAGGTTAGAAGCTATTCGTATTCTACTTTCTTTTGCTGCAAATAATAACATTACATTATTTCAAATGGATGATAAAAGTGCTTTTCTAAATGGTTATATAAGTGAAGAAGTGTATGTTAAACAACCCCCAGGTTTTGAAAGTTCTGAATTTCCAAATCATGTTTTTAAACTTAGGAAATCCTTGTATGGTCTAAAACAAGCACCTAGGGCGTGGTATGATAGACTTAGTAACTTCTTGCTTAAAAATAACTTTGAAAGAGGACAAGTAGATAATACACTTTTTAGAAAATCAATAGGAGATAACATTCTTATTATTCAAATTTATGTTGATGACATTATTTTTGGATCTACTAATGGCACTCTTTGTCAAGAATTTTCTAAATTGATGCAACTTCAATTTCAAATGAGTATGATGGGAGAACTTAAGTTATTCTTAGGGATACAAATTCAGCAAAGTCAAAAGGGTATATACATTCATCAAACCAAATATACATAAGAGCTTCTTAGGAAGTTTAAGATGAGTGATTGCAAACCTATGGCTACACCAATGCACCCTACTTGTTCACTTAAAAAAGATGATTCAGGCGAAAAAGTTGACCAAAAAATCTATAGAGGAATGATAGGATCCCTACTTTACCTTACCGCTTCCAGACCTGACATCATGTTTAGTGTATGTGCAAGATTTCAAGCTGACCCTAGGGAATCACATTTAACTGCTGGTAAGAGAATCCTTAGATATCTAAAAGGCACTACCAACCTTACCTTGTTCTACAAGAAATCTCATAAGTACAAACTTATTGGATACTGTGATTCTGATTATGCTGGAGATAAACTTGAAAGAAAGAGCACTAGTGGCAACTGCACATTTTTAGGTGACAACTTAATATCTTGGTCAATTAAGAGACAAAACACCATTGCAATGTCAATAGCAGAGGCTAAGAACATTTCAGCAGCTGGCTGTAGTTCTCAACTACTTTGGATGAAACATCAACTTGAAGACTACAACAACCTAGAATCCAACATTCCCATCTATTGTGATAACACTTCTGCCATTTGTCTAGCCAAAAACCCTATCTTACATTCTAGAGCTAAACACATAGAGATCAAACACCACTTCATTAGGGACTTTGTTCTAAAATGGGTACTAAACATTCAATTTATATACACTGAACACCAATGGGCTGACATATTCACAAAACCACTACATGAAGAGAGGTTTGACTTCATCAAGAAAAACCTAAACCTTACATTCATACCTGACTGATGTTGTGATCACTTCAAAGTAGTTTAGTTTTACAATAGTTATTATATTTTCTTATGTTATATTTATTTTATTCAAAAATAAAAGGCAAAAAAATAAAAGGCAAAAAAGAAAAGCAAAAAAAAAGGCAAATAAAAAAAATAAAAAAATAAAAAAATAAAAAAAAGGAAAGAAGCAAAGTTTCACATTCAAGTCTTTTTGTCTGATGACAAAAGGGGGAGAAAGATATTTGATAAAATGGAGAGAAAATGATACTAAGACTTATGGGGATCCCTAAGTTAAGGGGAGTCAAAGAAATATAAAGAAAAGTTGTTATCAAAAATACAAGTTTTGTCATCATCAAAAAGGGGGAGATTGTTGGAACCAAGTTGGTTTTACATATAGAGTTTTGATGTTAACAAAAGTATTTTATGAGAACAATATATTTGACTTCAAAGAGTATGAAAGAAGATTCATGTTTTTGAAGAAAATCTAAAATAAGATTTGATTCAAATTTATAATTGAATAAAATCTTAAATAAGATTTGATTCAAAATTATAATTGATGAAAATCTAAAATAAGATTTGATTCATATTTATAATTGAAGAAAATCTTTGACCAAGTTGATAAGAATATATGGTCAAGATTTGAAGAATATTTGATTAAGATTTGAAGAATATTGGAAGAAGATTTAGTGAAGATTTGAAGAAGATTTAGTGAAGATTTGATTAAGATTTGAAGAATATTTGAAGAAGATTTAGTGAAGATTTGAAGAAGATTTAGTGAAGATTTGAAGAAGATTTGATTAACATTTAATGAAGATTTGAAGAATATTTGATCAACATTTAATGAAGATTTGAAGAATATTTGATCAATATTTATTGAAGATTTGAAGAAGATTTGAAGAATAATTGATCAACATTTTAATGAAGAATTGAAGAATATTTGATCAACAGTTAATGAAGATTTGAAGAATATTTGATCTGAAGAATTTACAAAGTCAATCTACACAAAATAGGAACATAATCAATTTGAAGAATTTACAAACTCAATCTAAACAAGATAAAATTCACAATTAAATAAGGACTAAATTGAAGCCCAAATTTTCATTATAAATAGATACTCAAGGCTGAAGGAGAAAAGCATCGAAAAGTAGAAAAGAGTAACTCTAGCTCAAAGTTCTCAATTCATCTTAGAGTTCAAAGAGAGAAACACTTGTTCAGGTTAGAAATATTTTTTGAGTGTTCTTTTCTTAAAGTGTGAGAGTTATTATTATTATCAGCTTTGTTAGAAGCAACTACTCAAGTTTCAATCTCTTGTATCCAACCCGATAGTGGTTTAGTTCCTTCTTCAATCTGGGTTCGTCAGGTTGTTAGGAGAAGACTTGGCTTGTAGGGTCAAGGTGGTTAGTTCCTCAAAAGTCTGGGGTGTCAGGCTGTTTGGGAAGACTGGCTTGGAGGGTCAGGTGCTTTGTAATTCAAGGTTTTTGAATTAGTGGATTAAAGCCTTCTGAATGAGGGGACTGGATGTAGCCAAGTTAGTGGTGAACCAGGATAATTCTACGCGTCAAATTATTTATGCTTTCATTGATTGCTGCTTCTAAATTCGATTGCTTCTACTCCAAGTAAGTCACCAAAACCAAACTAATTTTTAATTATTTATAAATTATCATAAAGGTATCAACTTTGTGCAAACACAATTCAACCCCCCTTCTCGTGTTCGCACCTTCAATTGGCATCAGAGCTCGGTCTCAAGGCTGAACACTTTACAGTGTTTGAGAAAAGATCCAAGGGTTTAATATGTCTGGATTCAGTGAAGAAGCTGTTGGAGGAAATATCAACAGACCACCTCTGTTTGATGGAGAACGTTTTGAGTATTGGAAAGACAGGCTGAGAAGTTTCTATATTTCACAAGATCCTGAACTTTGGGACTTGGTGGAAGATGGTTATATTGCTCCGAAGAATAAAGATGGTATTGAAATTCCAAGAAAGGAGATGAATGCTGATCAGAAGAAGATGTACAAGATGCATCATAAGTCCAGAACATTCATGATAAATGCAATCACCTTCAAGGAGTTTGACAAGTGCACCAACAAAGAAACAGCAAAGAGTATTTATGATAGTCCGATTCTAACCTATGAAGGAAGCAAGCAAGTTCAAGAAGCAAAAACAACCTCCTAGTCGAAAGATGTGGCACAACAGAAAGAAGAAATTTCCCCAAAGATATTCCAAGCAATCCAACAAAGGAAATGATGATAAAAGCATCATCTGCTATGGATGCAATGAACCTGGACATATCAAGTTAGAATGTCCAAATATGGAGAAAGCAAAAAAGGAAAGATTCCAAACCCAAGAAGAAGAGTATGATAGCTACATGGGATATATATGAGGAATCCTCTAATGATGAACAAGAAGATTTGGGTATGATGGCTCATACCAACTCTACCTCTGTATCCAACACAGATTCTAACTCTGGAAGTGAATCAACAGATGAAGAAACTGAGGTATTTTCTGAATTTACTCGATCTGATTTAATTACTGCTATAAATGATTTTTTAACTATTAATCACAAATTGTCTTTAAAACTGAAAACACTTAGGAAAGAAAATACTAATCTAATTGAAAATGTTAATGTTTTAAAGAATCAAAGTACTGAATTTAAAATAGAAAACAAAAATTTGAAAACTAATATTACTGAACTTAATATAGAGAATGCAAATCTGAAAACTGATATTACTAAATTTAAGACAGATAATGCAACTCTGAAAACTGATATTATTGAACTTAAAACAGAAAATGCACATTTGAAAACTGATATTGTTGAACATAAGGCTGAAAATCTAACTCTGAAAAGTAATTATAGTTCAACATCAATTGAAAATACCATATGCAACTCTGTTAAGCATGAAGAAGTATTTCAAGATTTTATTGATAATGGTATGGAAAGAAGCAAGTATGCATCTATGATTTATGGAGTTAGTAGGAATGGTAAAAGAGGAATAGGATTTCAAGAAAAAGTAATTGAATCTAAGTTTATTCCCTCTGATGATTTATGTATTATTTGCTATAAGAAAGGTCACACTAAAACATCTTGTCCTATGTTAACCACATGGAAAGACAAGAAATCTTTAAGATCTAACAAACCAGGACCCCACCAAATTTGGGTACCAAAAGATAAAATTGTTTATGTTGCAGATGTTCCAAGCAATCAAATTGAAACACCAATCATCGTGCCTGGTCAATGGATGCTTGCAATATATGAAGGCAAAAAGGTCTATGTTCCAAGACTTAACAAACAGAAGCCAACTGACTCAGGTGGAAGAAGGATTGGTCAACACAATACATATCAGAACCAAAACCAAATGATGAACCAGAAATATCAGAGAAATCACACATATCAACAAAATCAAAACTGGCAGATAAATCACACATATCAACAGAACTGGAACTACCATAAGAATCAGAATTACCATCAGAGAAACCCGATACATCAGCAGAAACAGAAGTGGCAGATTAAAAGTCAGAATCAGGAGACTTCGTTGAACACTCCAATTAAATTCATGAAGACTACAAACCTCGATGGGAATTCAAATCCCTTAATCCAGACTCTCTAATCAGAGAATATGCAAACTCAGAATCTGAAAACCAGAAAAGAAAAACTAAGAGGGTTTTCATAGTGAAACTGAAATTGTTAACATATAGGTGATATCTTTTTTTTATAAATTAATTATTGTCTGATATTATGTTTATTGTGATAACAAGAAGCTTGATTATAAAAATCAAAGCTAGATAAGTATTTTGCAGGTTCTCAAGAATTTAAGAGGAATGATGTTTGGGATCTAATACCTAGACCAAAGAAGAACATTATTGGAACCAAGTGGGTTTTCAGAAACCAGTGAAGTGGTCAGAAACAAGGCAAGACGTGTCACACAAGGCTACAGTCAGCAAGAGGGCATTGATTACACTGAGACATTTGTTCTAGTGGCCAGGTTAGAAGCTATTCGTATTCTACTTTCTTTTGCTGCAAATAATAACATTACATTATTTCAAATGGATGTTAAAAGTGATTTTCCAAATGATTATATAAGTGAAGACGTTTATGTTAAACAACCCCTAGGTTTTGAAATTTCTGAATTTCCAAATCATGTTTTTAAACTTAGGAAATCCTTGTATGGTCTAAAACAAGCACCTAGTGCATGGTATGATAGACTTAGTAACTTCTTGTTTAAAAATAACTTTGAAAAAGGACAAGTTGAAAATACACTCTTTAGATGACATTCTTATTATTCAAATTTATGTTGATGACATTATTTTTGGATCTACTAATGGCACTCTTTGCCAAGAATTTTCAAAATTGATGCAACTTGAATTTCAATTGAGTATGATGGGAGAACTTAAGTTCTTCTTAAGGATACAAATTCAGCAAAGTCAAAAATGTATATACATTCATCAAACTAAATATACAAAAGAGCTTCTTAGGAAGTTTAATATGAGTAATTGCAAACCTATGGCTACACCAATGCACCCTACTTTACCTTACCGCTTCCAAACCTGACATCATGTTTAGTGTATGTGTATGTGCAAGATTTCAAGCTGACCCTAGGGAATCACATTTAACTGCTGTTAAGAGAATCCTTAGATACCTAAAAGGCACTACCAACCTTACCTTGTTCTACAAGAAATCTCATAAGTACAAACTTAGTGGATACTGTGATTCTGATTATGCTGGAGACAAACTTGAAAGAAAGAGCACCAATGGCAACTGCACATTTTTAGGTGACAACTTAATATCTTGGTCAAGTAAGAGACAAAACACCATTGCAATGTCAACAACAGAGGCTGAGTACATTTCAGCAGCTGGCTGCAGTTCTCAACTACTTTGGATGAAACATCAACTTGAAGACTACAACATCCTAGAATCCAACATTCCCATCTATTGCGATAACACTTCTGCCATTTGTCTAGCCAAAAACCCTATCTTACATTCTAGAGCTAAACACATAGAGATCAAACACCACTTCGTTAGGGACTTTGTTCAAAAAGGGGTACTAAACATTCAATTTGTAGACACTAAACACCAATGGGCTGG
Organism: Cicer yamashitae; assembly: GCA_037974755.1. NCBI lineage: Eukaryota > Viridiplantae > Streptophyta > Magnoliopsida > Fabales > Fabaceae > Cicer > Cicer yamashitae. The sequence goes on from JBBPBQ010020321.1 coordinate 45,077,624, forward strand.
GACATATTCACCAAACCACTACATGAAGATAGGTTTGACTTCATCAAGAAAAACCTAAACCTTACTTTCATACCTGACTGATGTTGTGATCACTTCAAAGTAGTTTAGTTTTACACTAGTTATTATATTTTCTTATATTATGTTATATTTATTTTATTCAAAAAAATAAATAAAAAAAAAAAGAGAAAGAGAAAAATAAAAATAAAAATAAAA
>JBBPBQ010020321.1:45077846-45128225 GCA_037974755.1 Cicer yamashitae
AAAAAAAAAAGAAGAGAAAAAAAGAAAAAAAAAGCAGAGTTTCACATTCAAGTCTTTTTGTCTGATGACAAAAGGGGGAGAAAGATATTTGAAAAAGTGGAGAGAAAATGATACTAAAACTTAGGGGAGCCCTAAGTTAGGGGGAGTCAAAGAAATATAAAGAAATGTTGTTATAAAAAATACAGGTTTTGTCATCATCAAAAAGGGGGAGATTGTTGGAACCAAGTTGGTTTTACATATAGAGTTTTGATGTTAACAAAAGTATTTTATGAGAACAATATATTTGACTTCAAAGAGTATGAAAGAAGATTCATGTTTTTGAAGAAAATCTAAAATAAGATTTGATTCAAATTTATAATTGAATAAAATCTTAAATAAGATTTGATTCAAAATTATAATTGATGAAAATCTAAAATAAGATTTGATTCATATTTATAATTGAAGAAAATCTTTGACCAAGTTGATAAGAATATATGGTCAAGATTTGAAGAATATTTGATTAAGATTTGAAGAATATTGGAAGAAGATTTAGTGAAGATTTGAAGAAGATTTAGTGAAGATTTGATTAAGATTTGAAGAATATTTGATCAATATTTATTGAAGATTTGAAGAAGATTTGAAGAATAATTGATCAACATTTTAATGAAGAATTGAAGAATATTTGATCAACAGTTAATGAAGATTTGAAGAATATTTGATCTGAAGAATTTACAAAGTCAATCTACACAAAATAGGAACATAATCAATTTGAAGAATTTACAAACTCAATCTAAACAAGATAAAATTCACAATTAAATAAGGACTAAATTGAAGCCCAAATTTTCATTATAAATAGATACTCAAGGCTGAAGGAGAAAAGCATCGAAAAGTAGAAAAGAGTAACTCTAGCTCAAAGTTCTCAATTCATCTTAGAGTTCAAAGAGAGAAACACTTGTTCAGGTTAGAAATATTTTTTGAGTGTTCTTTTCTTAAAGTGTGAGAGTTATTATTATTATCAGCTTTGTTAGAAGCAACTACTCAAGTTTCAATCTCTTGTATCCAACCCGATAGTGGTTTAGTTCCTTCTTCAATCTGGGTTCGTCAGGTTGTTAGGAGAAGACTTGGCTTGTAGGGTCAAGGTGGTTAGTTCCTCAAAAGTCTGGGGTGTCAGGCTGTTTGGGAAGACTGGCTTGGAGGGTCAGGTGCTTTGTAATTCAAGGTTTTTGAATTAGTGGATTAAAGCCTTCTGAATGAGGGGACTGGATGTAGCCAAGTTAATGGTGAACCAGGATAATTCTACGCGTCAAATTATTTATGCTTTCATTGATTGCTGCTTCTAAATTCGATTGATTCTACTCCAAGTAAGTCACCAAAACCAAACTAATTTTTAATTATTTATAAATTATCATAAAGGTATCAACTTTGTGCAAACACAATTCAACCCCCCTTCTCGTGTTCGCACCTTCAGATCTCCTTTCTTTATCGCCTAATGAATTTTTCTTAGATTTTACTTAATTTAAGCTCATGCTATGAACAAATGTCCTAATTTCAATTGCATCCTCCATTTCTTTGGTGAAAGAAAAGTTTTCTGACTACAAAAATGTAGGTTCAAACTCTGACGTGAAAACTTTGTTGGTGAATCATACCTAAGTATCTCACTTCGTTGGTGGATCATACATAAGTATCTCTTTAAGTCTGAGGCTTTCTTTAGTTTCGGAGTATCTTCAAATGCAACTTATCTGAACCATTTAGTATAAAAAAACAATGGTAAAAATTTTCTTGCAATACTTAGATTTTAGCTGTGTTTGACCCAGCAAATTATGTTTTGCAGCCTCCCAAAAAAGCGCTTTTTGTGGTTAAGTTACTTTTTTCCATTCTTTATGTTACTGTTATCCATAATTCATTAAATGGTACCTTTTTCTCCTCTAGGCTGTGTGTGCCTACCTCCAAAGGTCTGATGATTATGGTATTGAGCTTTTCAAAATAGTGAGGAGTACAACATGATTGAAAATCACTTCATTGATCATGTGACTTCTTTATATTTATGCTGGAAGAACTTTGGCTTAATGCAAAGACAAATATGAATTTAGAGAGGTTTTCTTTTCAATAGCAAGAGATGTTAGAATAATATAAACAGAGTTACTTATTCCTAATTGACATGTAATTCTTTACACATTCAAACTTTTTTTTTTGTTAGAAGATCAAATATTTTTATGTGAAAATATTATAAATTATTTTCACCCACTTCATTATAAAACTTTATAATATTATATATTATTACTTTTTTAATTTTCAAGAGCAGTTAAATTTTTATTTTTTTTAATTATTCAAAAAATATTATACATAATTTATTGAAAATTTCAAAATTATGTTTTCATTGTTTTTAAAAATGCACTTTTTCTAATTTGTTTTTCATCTTCTTTATGTTATAATTATTCAGTACTCAGTTTTTAATCTCTTGATTATCAATTTAAAATGACTATAAATTGTAAAGAATCAAAATGGAAAATATTTTAAAAAGGTAAACGAGACATTAAAGTGTGATTGGTTTGAGAGAGTCAAACAAGAGAAAAAAGGAAAAAAAACAAAAAAAAGTTAAAAGAGATAATTGAAAAAGTCAACTTGATTAAGTTGCGGGGAAATGAATTAGTTCAAAATAAAAAATAGTAGATTCCACCCGTTTTTAATTGAGATAAAAAAGAGTTGGGTATTTGCTCTTTCTAAAATAAAATATAAATATAAATAATAGTTAAAAAATTAAATAATTAAAAATTAAGATTAAATATTTTAATTGAAATTTACCTTTTTTTATTTATATTTTATTTTAGAATAATACTTTAGGTCTTATCATTCGGTGCAGCAAAATTGGCGGCTTTAAAAAAATATCAGGACTATTCAATGATATTAAATTATAATATTTTATACTCATAAATCGATGATATACTATTTAATTTATTTGACATTCATGCTTGATTAAGACATTATGTTTGGTCTGAATACGGTTTGTTTTATACATTTTTTTTAAAAATAATTTTTATGAAAAAATATTTTAAAAATAGCAAAAATTATTTTGAATTTATTTATTACGGATTAAAAAATGTAATTTTGATAAACGGATTCATTATTTGATTTAATGGAATGTTGCATTTTTTTATAGTGCAATGACTATATCTTTATGTATCTCCATATAATTTTACCATATCTCTGTATCACATGATCAATTTCAAAATAACTATAAAAAAAAGTAAAGTGATGTGGTAAAATAATGATTTCTATTATATTCTTTTAACTCCTTTTTTACAAGTCAACTATTGAAGAGGAAACCGGAGTCATTTTGCATTTTTATCATATATTATTAAATTATAATAACTATAAATTAAAAATAATTAAATTAATCAGTTTGCATGAAAAAGAGTTATATTAATAAGTTAATTTGATTAGAATAAAAAACAAATGAAACTGGGTTATTTCATTCTTTATTCTCCTTTTTTTAGGGACATTCTTTGTTCTCTTAGTTTAAGTGTGAATTGATTCTTGAAATTAGAAGGAGATTTTTTACAATTGAAAAGTTGTAACTAGTTGGAGGAAGCTTCTAGACCTAAAAAACAGGTAGTTAATTTATGGCTCGTTTATCATGTGAAATTTAATTTAATGTTAAACTTACTTTTTAATATTATTTTTAAATTCAAATTTAAGTTTATTTATAATAAAAAGGTAAAAGATTTTTGAATGAAATAATTGTTTATATTTTTTTGCTGTAGATGAGATAGTAAATATCATCAGAAATTCACACAGTAAAATTATGAGTTTAAACTTAGAATATAGTGTTCAACTTAACAATTTCGATGTTGTCAGTTAAATTAGAAATTAAGGATCAATTGTTTATATTTCTTAAAACAATCAAAATATCAACAAATTATTTTCATTATTTTTAAAAATGCATTCATTAACTAGCATTTTATTTCTCTTCATAATAATAATTCACATCAAATATCTTTTATCAACACAAGATAAAATAAACACATTTAAAAAAATAAAAACACACTATTTTCATAAAAGTAAACAGAACCTTATAATTCTCTCGTTATGAAATCAAATTGATCTTTATGAAGCCACCACCATGGTGGAAGACAACAATGGGTAACTTGAAGTGTGAAATGGTGTGGTGAGGTCTTTGGACATAGCTGGTGTGGGAAGATTGGGGTCCAAATTAGAGAGGACTTTGTGGAGGTGTTTCCAACACATGATTTTTTGTAAATATGTTTAGAACATTATAAAAATTTTCTCAATAAAAATTTAAAAGTTATTGATATGAGATGAATTATATATGAATGATATAAAAGTTATAAACTCAAGATAAAAGTAACGATAATATAGACCCAGAAATCGAATTTTAAAATTTCATTATAAAATAAAACTACTACATGATAATTTTGTAAAGACTAAAAAATGTAATGTTTTTTACAAAAACTTAAAATAAAATTTTATATGAACTAAAAATTTATTTAACCGTATCTTTTTCTAACTCCAATGCCACTTTTAAGCCATTTTATATTTTTATTTTCCACAAAATTATAAATTTAAATGCGTATGTAATAGTAGAGACAATTACCAATTTTTAATTTGTATGTTGTTTACCCTATTTGAGCAATTATTCTAAAATATAATTTAACAAGTAGCTTTTTTCCTAGGAAATGACAATTTTTGAGTTAAATATAACAAAATTGAATGAAAATACAATATCCCCATGCACCACTAGTATAAATACTTTCCCACCTTAAATGGCACCTTAATGTCAATATGGACATTATCCATTTGTTGAGATTTGAGAAATAAGAGATCTTTTACGTATTGAGTTTAGACAAATTTTAATATGGATCAGAGTCTATCATATATTAATATTTAAAAAATATTTAAAACACTAACAACTATAGACGTCATTTTGAAGAAGACGTTAATGTCATTTTTATTTTCATTACTCAGATAGTGACTTAAATAAATTGGTTCGATAAAAAATAAGGGAAAACAAATATATATCTTATATTGAATCAATATCAATCAAATCATCTGTCTTAATTATAAAGACGAGGAGAGTCATGAACTATTATTTTTGAAAAATATTGTCGATCATCATTAGAATTTTTGGTTATTTACTTAATTAAAATATTTTCTTTCGGTTTAGTTAAACTCTTGATTAAAGTTGTTTGAAGAAAAGATATTAGAAAAACATAGAAGTACCAAGATAATGGAGCGAGATCACACAATGATTTTTATACTAGTTGACAATCAATTTGTTGCTACATTTCCCTTTATAGAGAGAATTTACCTTTCAACTGAAAAGACTTTTCTACTACTATCAAATAGTATAAAAGTATTCTTTGTGCCTTTTCCAACCACAATTATTCAGTACTTTGTCTCTTTAGGGTTTGAGAATTCTATATTCCACCTTTCCAAGATTTTAGGATTTTTTTTAGTCTGCCTTTCGAGGCTTTGAAAATTCTTTACATTGCCTGTTCAAGCTTTAAGTATCCTCTAAGCATATCAAGGCTTCTATAAGTATTCTATAAACCTCTCCATGCTTCCACAAGTATTTTCTATGTCTCTATGTTAAAGAGATCCATTGATAGTCATTGTGAAAAGGAGTCATTTGCATCAAGTGGCTACTTTTTAGGCTGTTGTGTATGAAGAGTTGAGTCTTCAAAAGTTATTCTTGATCTTCGTGTTCAGACTTCGTACTTCATTGTTTTCTTTCTTCTAGTGACTTTGTTCATTTTGATGGAAGTTAATGATGATGTTGTCTTCGCATTAAGAGATTATCAAATGATGATTAAGTTAGGTCAAATAATGTCGTGTACTAGACCTTGAAAGGCTCTTCGTATCAAATTGCCCTTTGTACTTCACTTAGGTTAGCAAACAATTAATTCCAAATCCACTTTGCTTTTTTGACTCGTTTAGTGCTTTGCTCCAATGTTGGTTGATGGTAAGTTTCAGACAGACTTGGTATTGACTATGATTGACTCATTATGTGCTACTCATTCATTATTAGACAATGAGTACCAAGTGGTCTACTCTTTTGTCACAAACTCAATATTTGCTACTTGTGTCATTTAGATAGTGAACACCAAATGATCTTCTTATCTTTTTCTTTTCTTTTCTTTCTTTGGTTTGCTATCAGATGATATGCTACATGCAAATTTTAGCAAACAACAAAGGATAAAAATTGTTCATTTATATTTGTTATCATTGAAACACCAAAAGTTACATTGTTCTCAAACAAAATTTGGTTCTTACATATAGCACATAAAATATATTTATAAATTTTTGTTTTGTACTAAAATAATTATATCATTATTTGATAATAATGACTTGAAATTATATTGTAAATATCTCTTGGTGGCAGAATGTTATTTGAATAATTAGAAATCATTAGAGATATTTCAACAATTGAATTAAAAATAAACTTTATGATATTGAGTTTTTTTAAAGATATTTAATTATTTTAAACAAGGAACTGGATAATACAACTTCAGTTATAACATGTTTAATATTAAAACTAGTCAAAGAACTGGACAAAAACAAGAGGCAAGACACTGGACAAAATAAAGAAATCCTTGTCCCTTATTGAACTATATTGACATATTTTTGTCCCGAGTACAAAATATCTAAAATATTGAAATACCCTTTAATTTTCTACTCAAAAATTATTTTTCTCATATTCTCTTTACCATCTCTCCACACTCTCTCTCGTCTTTGTATCTCTCTCACTATCTTTTTTCTTTCTCTCCCCTCTCTACCTTCCCAATTCTATTACACTCTCTTCCAAAATCTCTTGTCATCCCTCTTTCTATCTCTATCTTCTCTCTCTCCTATAAACATATTTCTTTCTCTCCCTCCCATTCTCTCCTTTATTTCTTACTCTATCTCTCAATGACTTCTCTGTTTTCTTTTCTACTTTGTCTGTCATATATATATATATATATATATATATATATCTCATATCTCATCATCTGCTATATAAATATATCTATATGATTATCTCCTTTCTTTCCCCTCCCCTTTCACTATCTTCTTATATTCTCATTCTTTCTATCTCCTCTACATATTTTTCTCTTTGTCTCTCCCTTATTAATTTTTGCATTCAAGACCTCCCTATATATAAATATCATAAAGGGTATTGTAGTTAATTATACATAATTTTTTTTTGTGTTGTCCATCTTCCATCAAGTATCGTACATGGCCAAAACATTCGACAACAGGAGAACTACATCAGAACGCATTTAGATTAGGGAGAGGCGAAACAAAATTGTGTTAATTTATTTTACAAATTTTCCATAAAGTTATCTCACGAGGAGTTCCGAAAGGGTTTTGAGACGTGTGCAATGCTTGAGGATGTATTCATTGCAAATAAACTGAATGAATGTGGTTACGTGCATGGTTAAGTTTTTAGTTTCGCCAGATAAAAAAAATGTTTACGATCTTACTAAAGTGGTGAAAGCTCTTCGCAATGTGTGGTTTGGTAGTTTCATGATGTGGGCAAGTGTGGCTCATTTTAAAAAGAGAAGTAGCAAGGATGGCATGAAGAAGTAAGACACACAAGCTCCTTAACAAGTGATATAGTGACTAAGAAGTAGAATTCATCTCTTATGCTAAGACATTGATAAGCAACGGGAACAAGAATGGTGTCTGAAGGTACGTTGTCATGATACAACTAAAAAGGAATGGATTTTGAAGGTAGTAGTGCAAGACGAGAATGAATTTTTTAGCTACTTATTTGAATCTTTTAAGGAGTGGTATCCTGATGCAGTTGCGTGGGAAAGATGTGTGTGTTCGATTATGTTTGATTCCCATTCATGCATGGAGAAAAGAATGTTTCATACAACTAGTAGGATGCGTTGAGAAATTCTTAAAGAGCAACGTGTGCATATGAAAACGAGCACTTAGATCTCGCACGGGTTTTAGTTTAGAGATCAATGTTGGAATTGTTAAACAGAACACCAAAAGTCATGATAGACGATTATATTTTCACTATATGTGTGATGGAGGAACCATGTTCTGACCAATTATACGAATTCAACTATTTCGATGAAAGTTGGAAGGAATGAGATTAAGGTGATTTAGAGAGTGATGATACCATTTGTCCATATTCATTAGGATCCACTGATATGGGAGGAAAAAAATATCCTAAAAAATGGGAGGAATTAAGGGGGAGTTTTAATGAAGATTGAAATATTAATGAGGTAGGGGTGATTTTGAAAAGAAATATAGGTGGTGGTATTGCTAAGGGGAAGGCGGCATGGAATATGATTTTGAGGATAAAGATGAACACAAAACGTTGCAAGTGGGAGAAGTTAGTGGTAATTCAAATTGGGTCAATGATTTAATTGATATGGTGGAATGATTTATTAATGACTTCCACAAAGCAAAAAGAGTAGAGCCGAGATTATATGCATCAGGTCTAGTGGGCCAAGCTCAAACTAGTGGAAATGAATGTGAACTTTGTGAAGCCAACATGTGGGCCACAATATTACAAGTGGGGTTACAAAATTTGGGGTATGAAGTTAGTATATTATTGGATAGAGTGCAAAATATCATAGGTGGTCAACAATCAATATATGCAGTGCTAAAGCTAGTGGGCCAAATGGACTTAAGTGAAAAATTACTCTATCATACCATAGTTCCTCTAATAAACCAAGTAAATGGGTTTGGCAAGCTTGTTAATGGAGGACCGTGATAATGTTTGTTCTTCTAATTAGAATATTGAGAGACATTATAATAATCAAAGTGGGTCTATTGAGGTGTCGCAACATGAGGTTAAAGGAGGAAAGAAGGAAACTTATTCTAAAGTAATTTTTTTAGGCAAAAAATCGTAATGCAAAAGCATCACATGATTATCCAAACATGCCAACTATGTTGGCACCTTCAGATAATCACCTATCATTTGCAACACCTTAAAAATTTATTGAATAACAAAAATGACAAATTACAAAAAAAAAAAATGGGAGGACTAAGCCAAAACCCATCGTAAACAGCCAATGACGTAAACAACATTTGCCTCATTAAAAAACTTATTATAGGTGGTGTGTATTAAAAAAAAATAGATGTTATAGAGCAAGGTGTGTGTGAAATGTTATGCGGTGCGAAAGATGTAGGTTTTCTTTAAATCTTCCATAGGGAGATCGAGCAGTATTCTTGTTTTATGGGACCAAAAGGAATTTTTGGCAGATTATTCAATGACTATATAACACATGTTAGTTGTGGTGGGTACATTGATACAAAATAGGGTTGAGATGGTGCTTGCCAAAATTTATGCACCTGGCGATGGTAAGTTAAGCGTGTGTTTTGGCTAACACTTGGGAGTAAAAAATTCATAATGGAGTGAGATTGAATTGGTGTGTTTATAGATACTTTAATTTCATCAGATTTGAATCAAAATGTAAAAGAGGTACATATTTTTCTAGAAAAGACGAATTTATTCATTTTAATAATTTCATTGTAGGGACATAGATTTTATTGTTGAGTGGAGGAAAATTTACATGAAAAAAAAAACTTGATGGGCTAATGATGAATAGGTTGGATAGATTCTTATAGTCATAAAACTTTTGTTATGTTTGGCTGTATTGTTCTCAATTTGCATCCTAACAAATTTTTTAGCTACAAATTTGAATTTTTCGTGGAGTTGTATCTAGATGCAATTATGTAGGAGAGATGTTTGTGGGTTCGATTATGTGAGGTTCCCATTCAAGCATGGAAGAAAAAAATTATACAACTAGTAGTTGACAAATTCTTGCAGACTAGTGTGTACACTCTAAATAAATGCTTAGATTATGCACTCGATTTAGTTCAGACAACAATGTTGGAATTGTTAGGCATCATAGATGATGATATTTTCACTGTACATATGGTGGAGGAACCATTTTCTTATCCGTTATACTAATTTTAATAGCTTTGATGAAAGGTGAAAGGAATGAGGTTAAAGTGATTTAGAGAGTGAGGATACCATTTGTCCATTCATTTGCATTTGTTAATTTGGAAGGGGAACACGATTCTAAAAAATTGGAAGAATTAATGGAGAGTTTTAATAAAGATTGGAATATGGTAAGGTACTGGTGATTTTGGAAATAAATATAGGTAATGATATTGTTAAGGGAAAGGCGGTAATGGAATGTGAGTTTGAGTCAATTATCAAGTGAGAGAAGGTAGCAGTCATTCAAATTGGGTCAATGATTTAATTGATATGGAGGAATGAATTATTAATGAATCTCACAAAACCAAAGGAGTGGAACCAAGATTATATGCATCAAGTCTAGTTCGCCAAGCTCAAAATAGTGGAAATATGGAAATGTAATTGAAGCTAACAAGTGGGCAATATTAATTACAAATGGGATCGCAAAATTTAAGGTATGAAGCTAGTATACTATTGGATGGGGTGCAAAATGTCATAGTTGGTCATCAATCAGTTTGGATAGCACCTAAATCTAGTGGGTCAAATGTACATAAGGGATGAATTACTCTATCATGCCATAGTTCCTCTTGTAAAACAAGTAAATGTAAAAAGGTACTTAAGCGTCAATTTAGGCACATGAGTTTGACAAGTTATGCATGTTCTTCTAATTCAAATATTGAGAGGCATAACGATAGTCGAACTGGATCTATCGAGGTGTCACAGTGTGGGGTTATAGGAGGAAGGGAGGAAACTGATTCTAGAATGATATTGGAGAAACTTAAAAACGAGAATATGAGTTTGAAGAAGATCACGAGAATGAAGGAATACATGCGCAATCATTGGTTACATGTTAGGGAATATATGTAACACTTCAAGAATGAGATTAGTGTGACCTTTAAGGGAGGAAAAAGGTAAGATTTGTCAAGAATTAATTAATATGGACAAAATAGAGAGAAATAGTGTAGAGAAAGGAATGGGAGAAACAACTTCTAGTTGATAGAAGGGGTGTTTTTGTTAATAAGGTAAAGGAGTTTTTAATGAAGATAATTAGTTATAACACAAGAGGTTTGGGGGTTGGCTAAGAAGAAAGAAGTACAAGTCTTGATTCGAAAGCATGGGGCAGGGTGATGTGTATTCAAAAAACAATTAGGTGTTGTAAAGAAAGGTTTATGTGAGATGTTATGGGGTGAGAATGATGTAGATTTTTCTTTTACACCTTTCATAGGGAGATCAAGCAGCATCTTTATTTTATGGGACCAGAAGGAATTTGTGGTAAATTATTCAGTGACTATACAACACATGTTAGTTGTGGTGGGCACATGGATACAAAATAGGTCCAACGTGGCACTTGCCAATATTTATGCCCCTAACAAAGGTAAATGGTAAGTGTGTATTATGGCTAAAACATGAAAATAAAATTAAGAATTGAGTGGGATTGAATTGGTTTATTTGTGGGGACTTTAATTCCACCATATCTAAATTAGAACGTAAAATAGGTACACCTTTTATCTATAACAAATGAAGTTATTCATTTTAATGATTTCATTGCGTAGAAATTGTTGGTGTATTTACCGCCGAGCAGGAGAAGATTTACATGGACAAGACTTGATGGGTCAGTGATGAGTAGGTTGGATAGATTTTTATTGTCAAAAAACTTTTTCTATGCGTGACTTGATTGTTCTCAATGGCCGTTAGATAGATATTTGTTAAATCATTGCCTCATTGTCCTAACTAGATTTTTTTAGTTGATTATTTGAATGTTGAGGAGTGGTATCCGGATGTAGTTGTGTGAGAGAAATATGTGTGGGTTCAATTATGTGGGGCTCCCATTCATGCATGGAAAAATAAACTTTTTATATAACTAAAATGATTCGTTGGGAAATTCTTGAAGACTGATGTGTTGACCTTGAAAATGGAGTTCTTAGATTATGAACACGTTTCAATTCAAAAATTAGCATCGGAGTTGTTAAACAGAACAACAAATATATATATATATATATATATATATATGGTGGAGGAACCATTTTCTAGTCTATATATGAATTCGACGGGTTTGATGAAAGTTGGAAGGAAAGAGATGAAGGTGATTCAAAGAGTGAAGATACCATTTGTCCAAATTCATTTGCGTTTGTTGATTTAGTAAGGGTGATTTTGGAACGAAATATAGGTGATGATATTGTTAAGAGGAAGTTATGGAATGTGATTTTGAGGCTAAAGATGCACACAAAATGTTGCAAGTGAGTGAAATTATAGGTCATTTCAGTTAGGCGAAAAATTTAATTAATATTGAGGAAGGATTTAAGATTACATGCATCAAGTCTAGCGGGTCAAGCTCAAAATAGTGGGAATGTGGAAATGTATGTGAAGGAAACATGTGGGCCATAATAATTACAAATGGGGTCACAAAATTTGGTGGATGAAGCTAGTATATTATTGGATGGCGTGCATAAAGTCAAGATTATTAAACCATCAGTTTGGGCAACACCCAAAGCTAGTGGACCAAATAGATATAAGGAACAAATTACTCTATTAGGCTATAGTTCATCTAGTAAACCAAGTAAATGTAAAGAGGCGATTGAGCGTCAAGTTTAGCATAGGGGTTTGACAAGCTTGTTAATAGAGGATTGTGATATTGCTTGTTTTGTTAAATTCAAATATTTAGAAGCATTACGGTAGTCGACGTGGGTTTGTTGAGGTGCTATATCATGGGGTTACAAGAGAAAGGGAAGAGATCAATTCTAAACTAATCAGAGAGAAACTTATAAGAGAGAGTATTAGTTTGAAGAATATCACAAGAATGAAGGAAGCAAATCGGTGTCATTGGTTGGAGGCTAGTGAATATAAGAAATATGGAGGGATGCAATCATTCATTCAAGGGACCATCTCAAACGCATGTAAGTTTTCCTACTAATTTCTCTAGCAAGCATTTGAATAATGGGGATTGAAAGAATTAGATTATGCTTCAAAATGATGTTAATCGTGTGGTGGAAGATACAGGGCACTTTGGGAACGAAATTGGTGTGACTTTTGAGGGAGAAAAAAACATGATTTGTAAAGGCTTAATCAATACAGAAGAAAGAGATAGAAAGAATGTTGGGAAAGAAATGGGAGCGGCCACTTCTAGTTGAAAGAATGGGTGCTTCGGGAACGAAATTGGTGTGACTTTTGAGGGAGAAAAAAACATGATTTGTAAAGGCTTAATCAATACAGAAAAGAAAGAGATAGAAAGAATGTTGGGAAAGAAATGGGAGCGGCCACTTCTAGTTGAAAGAATGGGTGTTTCTTTTATTAGAGTGAATGAGTTTTTAATGAAGATAATTAGATATAATATAAGAGGTTTGAGGGGTTTGGCTAAGAAGAAAGAAATACAAGCCTTGGTTTGCAAGTATATGTCAGGGGTGGTGTGTATTCAAAAAACAAAGTTAGGTGTTTTTGAACAAAGTGTGTGTGAGATTTTATTGGATGGAAAAGATATAGATTTTTCCTTTAAACCTGCCATAAGGAGATCGAGCAGTATCCTTATTTTATGGGACTAGAAGGAGTTTGTGCTAGATTATTTATTGACTATACAACATATGTTAGATGTGGTGGGTACATGGAAACCAAACAAGGCTCTAATGGCGTTTGCCAATGTTTATGCCCCTTGTTATGGTAATGGTAATTGTGTAGTCACAAAGTTTTGGTGATAATGGGCCTAATGAAAAATTAGTATTCAACTTTTTTGTGCTTTATGTTTTGCATGGTTTATTTAATAAAAAAATATTAATCACAAATGACAAAACAAAACAAATTAATAGTTTTAGTAAAGTGATTGATAATTGAATCAAAAGAAAGGAATTCAAATAAAATTAGAATCTGTGGTAATCAAAGTTACAAGTGAAATCGTGATCATAAGCTTATCTCCATTGATTTACAACTTTGCATTTTCACTCTTAAGTACTTGTGATAACTTTTCAGCAAGTGTACTGAATCGTTATTAGTAATAATAAAACGGTAGTACCAAGTGTCGAACTCAAGGATTGCGTTATACTATCGAATTGTGTTTAATTTTAAATAAAAAGTTTCTGAATTGATTGAAATAATTTTTGAAACTAACAAGAGTAATAGTATTCAACTTTTATAATAAGAAAAATGTCAAGAATGAGCTTCACTGTGAATCCAACATTGGTTTCTAATTTGATCCTAATTATTGAATTCTTTTATTGAATTATTACCGAATTATCTTTACTATTCTTACCCTAATTTCTTAGTGACAAAATCTTTAGTTCCAAAGTAACCCTTAACTCCTTAGTAGATCAAAAATTAGAATTATGTTTTACAATACAAGAATTCTCTTATTAAACTATTATCTCTGCAAGTAATTCAATTGGTTTTATGAACATGTATCCATCCCTATACTACAACATCATTAATTTCTCATCTCAATAATTCGTAAAATCAATTTTCATTTCAAAATACGAATTGTAAAACATTTTAAAGTTGATCAAGCAATAAAAAACATTAAGCACATAGATAATAAAAATAATTCAATAAACTCATTCATATAACTAGAAATCAAATCAAACAAATAAGGGTTTCATCTTGTTTCACACATCCTTAACAAAGAGAATTTAGTTACTCATGACAAAGAAACAAAAGATAGAGATTAAAGAAGAATTACAAGAAAGATTCATGAATGATTCTTGATAAAACTCCTTCAATGGTGTTAGAACCAAACTCCTATGAGTTTCTCTACTAAGGTACAAGTCTCCACACCTCAAAATAGTAAAAAAGATCCCTAAAAAGTGAAAGAAAACACACTTTTATGCATTATGTAGCACGTCGTGCGCTCCAATGCTCTTGGATAGAAACAAATTGTCAAAATACTGTAGAAATGCGCTCTAGGTGCAGGCATTTGCGCTCTAACACACAACCTATTGTTAGACTTTAACTGCATTTTCATCATCTTTTTAGTCTAAATTTGGTTTAAGTATCTTCATTAAAGTTGTAGCTATGAATCTTAACTTTTAGTTGGACTTTGTTTGACTCTATTTGGACATCTACAACTCGAGATACGACTTAAATACTCCATATAGATCATACCGATTTTACAACTGAGTTAAGCATAATGTTCAAATCCACTGCAACAATAAAAAACAAAATAGGTGATAAAGGGTCACTCGGTCTAAAATCTCGCCCCATTGGAAACTCATTGGTGAGACTCCCATTTACCAACACTAACACCATAGTTGAGCTCAAACTTCAAGAATCCACCTTTTCCATTTAACTAGAAAATTCATTTTAATCATCACATCCTATAAATAATTTCATTGCATATAATTGTATGCTTTTTTTAAATCGACTTTTAACATGATCATCTCCCTCCTTTTTATTTTTTTATTTTTTATTTTATTTTTGCCTCATCCACCATCTCATTTGACATCAAAATTCCATCCAAAATCTATCAATATTTTACAAAAGTAGGTTGAGTCACTGGAGTACTCAATCTTTGTTCTGTTTAGATATTATTAGTTAGTGATGTTTTAATAACAAGTAGTTTTGTTAGAACTCGTTTAATTGTAATTTTGGTGGCACGTTCTTATTTGTAGCATTTCTTATTTATGAACAGTGTTTATAATAATACAAACTTTTTGGCTTGTTTAGAAAAAACAACAATTTTTTTTTTTTAAGTGTTAGATTATCTTTGTAAATAACCACTCACCAGTCACCGCAAAATACAAAACTATATTAGAAAAAGAGTTTTGATAGGTAAACATCACTTTATAGATATATCCCACGTTTGAAAAAAAATCCCAAACTATCTTTACTTACCTTAAATTGTTCTATTTAGGGTGAACAAATTATTAGTCAAACTTCTTGAAATATATATACTCAATAAACTAGTGTGTTTAAGAAATAATAATTTTGAATTAATAAATTACTTTATTTATCACTTATTGACAAAAAATGTAAATTAAATAAAAATCATGATAAAAATAATTAAAACATTGACTAATTTCAAATAGATCTTAAAAAAAGACAAATAATAATAAAAAATCTCTTATATTTTGAGTAATAAGTTCGAGTAATAATATTTGGAATTTTTTTGTCTTCTTTATTAAAAAAGTTTACAGCTTTTTTAAAGAAAATTACAACTTTTAAAATGTACTGGTATTTAATTATTGCTTAATTTATATTTTTACCTTATTTAAAATGTTTGTTTTTAATCTTGTATCTAATATCCTTAAAATTTCAATCAAAAAAATTGTTCTAGAAAAATATAAAACAATAAATAAATTTATTGATTTTAATATTTTTCTCTTTTAAGGAAACTTTTTTTCTTCCTCTAAATACGATTAAAATAATTCACTTTATAAGTTTAAGATACAATGAATACATCGTCACAAAAAAAATAACAATACAATGAATACTTTTTTTTGTCAAGTAAATAAAATAAATAAATAAGCAAGAAAATATTGTTGTACTCTTGGGAAAAAAAAGAAAGAAAATATTGTTAGAAACCGAGACACAAATGTTAAAATAAAACATGTAAAAAGGGCAAGAAAAGAACACGTTTTGTTCGAAAAATGCAATAATATATCAAATCATCAAAGCGTTGAATTTCCCCTTTTGTTTGTCACAAAATAAAAACTCATTCTCTTTCTCTTACAAACTCAAACGCTTCGCTTCCACGCGAATTTCTCTCTCATGTTCTTCCCCTCAGGTTTGTCGCACACTGCAATCTTTCAACTTTCATTCCCTTAATTTTCATTCTGTTCTTTTTCCATCAATTAATCGTTTATTTCCTTTGATTCCATGTTTTAAATAAATGAATCTGGAAAAAATTGAATCCTCTGGAAAATGTTTAGGGTTTTTTTTTAGATTTCTTTTACACAAAGCAGTAGCATACACAGACGATATCGTTCATATAGCAGTTTTTTGTGACAAGAATTTATTGTTTTAATTTTTTTTCTCAACCATAGTGGCTAGTGTGGAGTTAGAAGCGGCACAAAAAATTCTACCATATTAATATTGGTATTATTAATACATATTAGAGTTTGATTCTTATAGACATGTTCAGATCTTTTAAGATGTTTAATGGATATTAACTTTTTATTTTGATCTTTTATTGTTATTTTACAATTTAGCCTTTTTGTGTTATATTATAAAAAAAATCATTTATTTTATGTCGGGGTACCGCACCGTAATTATTTAGAAAATTTCGTATTTTGTACCTGGTACTGGTACCGTATCTGTACTTATGCATCTTAGATTGCATTTATTGCCTTTTTATGTTAAGAAATTTTTTAGGTGTATGATATGATTGTGTTTGTTGTGTTGTGATTATTATAGATGCTAAACAACATTGAGGATATTGGATTGCTGAAAATTTCGTGGTGATTTTGTTGGATTGAGACTGTGAGTGGTATATCAGTGATGGCATGGTTTAGAGCTGGAGCTAGTATAGCAAAACATGCTATTAAGAGGACCCTTTCTCAAAGTGGATCTTCATATCTTGTTTCTAGGGCTAGAGTGCTTCCTTCATCACATGGTAGAAAGTTTCATACCACTGTTTTTAAGGAGCAAGCTGCACCTGTACCTCGTGCTGTTCCGCTTTCTAGGTTGACCGATAGTTTCTTGGATGGGACTAGTAGTGTGTATTTGGAGGAGCTTCAGAGGGCTTGGGAGGCTGACCCGAATAGTGTTGATGAGTCATGGGATAATTTCTTTAGGAACTTTGTTGGTCAGGCTTCTACATCCCCTGGGATTTCGGGTCAAACAATTCAGGAGAGTATGAGGTTGTTGTTGATGGTGAGGGCATATCAGGTTAATGGTCACATGAAGGCTAAGCTGGATCCGTTGAATCTGGAGGAAAGGCAAATACCTGATGATTTGGATCCTGCACTTTATGGGTTTTCCGAGGCTGATCTTGATAGGGAGTTCTTTTTGGGTGTTTGGAGGATGTCTGGTTTTTTGTCAGAGAATCGTCCTGTCCAAACACTTAGATCCATTTTGACACGGCTTGAGCAGGCTTATTGCGGGAGCATTGGGTACGAGTATATGCACATCTCGGATCGTGAGAAGTGTAATTGGCTTAGGGACAAAATCGAAACTCCTACGCCGGTGCAATTTAACCGTGAGCGTCGTGAGGCTATATTTGATAGGCTTGCTTGGAGTTCACTATTTGAGAACTTTTTGGCCACCAAGTGGACTTCAGCTAAGAGGTTTGGGCTTGAAGGGGGGGAGACTCTTATTCCCGGCATGAAAGAAATGTTTGATCGAGCATCTGATCTTGGGGTTGAGAGCATAGTAATTGGAATGGCACATAGGGGAAGATTGAATGTGTTAGGTAATGTAGTCCGGAAGCCACTACGTCAGATCTTTTGTGAGTTCAGTGGCGGTCTCTCACCTGAGGATGAAGTTGGGCTTTACACGGGAACTGGTGATGTTAAGTATCACTTGGGAACATCTTATGATCGCCCTACTAGGGGTGGCAAGAGGATACATTTGTCTTTGGTGGCAAATCCTAGTCACTTGGAAGCTGTCAACCCGGTTGTTGTTGGGAAAACTCGAGCTAAGCAGTATTACTCAAATGACGTGGACAGGAAAAAAAACATGGGTGTTTTGCTCCATGGAGATGGTAGTTGTGCTGGACAGGGTGTGGTCTATGAAACCCTACATTTAAGTGCTCTTCCAAATTACACTACGGGTGGGACTATTCACATTGTGTTAAACAATCAAGTTGCATTTACGACTGATCCAATGTTTGGCAGGTCTTCACAGTATTGCACAGATGTTGCCAAAGCTTTAAATGCTCCTATCTTTCATGTTAATGGTGATGATGTGGAAGCAGTTGTTCATGCATGTGAACTTGCTGCTGAGTGGCGCCAGACTTTCCATTCAGACGTGGTTGTGGACTTGGTGTGTTATCGTCGATTTGGCCACAATGAAATTGACGAACCATCTTTCACTCAACCAAAAATGTACAAGGTTAGCCCTTTTATATATTATGCTTTTCTTTATTTTTTTTATGCATATTGCTTTTGGACAAGTAAATTAGATTTGCATTTTTGTTGGCTTTTAATATAGGTCATCAGAAGCCATCCTTCAACTCTTGAAATCTATCAGAAGAAGCTCTTGGAAACAGGAGAGCTGACAAAAGACGACATTGATAAGATACACACAAAGGTCACATCAATTCTAAATGAAGAATTTCAAGCTAGCAAAGATTACATTCCAAAAAGAAGGGATTGGCTTTCAGCATACTGGCTTGGTTTCAAGTCACCTGAACAGCTTTCCCGTGTCCGAAACACTGGGTATGGTACATTTTAATATTCTTTTTTGCTCGAGTCTTTTTAATTATATGTTCAATACTTCTGACATACTTGAATTTCCCCATTCAGTGTGAAACCAGAGATCTTGAAAACTGTTGGGAAAGCAATCACAACTATCCCTGAAAATTTCACACCTCATAAAGCAGTGAAGAGGATTTATGAACAGCGCGCACAAATGATTGAAACTGGGGAAGATATTGACTGGGGATTTGGAGAGGCACTTGCTTTTGCTACGTTGCTTGTTGAAGGTAACCATGTTCGATTGAGTGGTCAGGATGTTGAAAGAGGAACTTTTAGTCACCGTCACTCTGTAGTTCATGATCAGATAACTGGGGAAAAATATTGCCCCCTTGACAATGTTATAATGAACCAAAATGAAGAGTTGTTCACTGTTAGCAACAGGTAATCTTCTTATACTTAACTATCGTGCGTATTTCAGCTTTCTTCCTAATCTATTGACCGGTATCCTGGTTTCCATATATATAATAAACTCTGTATCTTGTCTCTGCTTGTCTGTGGGTATGACTTCTTCAACCTACAAACATATATCACCAATTTGCAACTATATTGTGTCACTAAACAGTTGTCATGCATTCCCTTATTTTCAATTACTACTTTTTAAAAAGAATATTGTTTTGTTAATATCATGGTTATTTGGTTATAGCTGTTTCATGCTTTGAATCTATGCCTGTTTTGCCATATTTTAATTCCTTCTGTTGATTATGCAGTGCTTCCATTTATTTCCCAATAACTATTCTAGTTTTTATCTGTGAAATGTGAATTATATTGTTCATAATTCTTTGCTAAAACTGTATTAGCCATTTAAACATTTTTAGTGAAATTTTAATGGTGTAGGAAAGTATTGGGTTACATTTCATTATATTAGTTGGGAAATTTGAATAATATGGGAACAGTAAGACACTTGGACTGTGTTTGCAATGTAAGGTAGTTTTTTAGGAGTTAGATCTTGTTCACTCAATAATGATTGGCTTTCATTTCCCCCCCTCTAAAACTTATTAAATTGTAAGTATGTTTGCACTTGGGATGGGTCATTTTGTTCATTGCACTTGATTAAAAATGTAAGGTCATTTTGTCTAAAGAATTCAGTGAAGTTAATAGAAAACAACTTTATTTTTATTTTCTTGCCTTTTCTCTGTTCTGTTGAACTTTTTGTATACTATCAATAATTGTTAATGGGTTTATGTTTCTTTAATAAGATAATTTGTATACTATCAATAATTGTTAATGGGTTTACGTTTCTTTAATAAGATAATTCCTATTCTATGCTTCCAGCGTCTACTTTGGTATACATATTCATGGCTTAATTCATAATGTGCCTTCTTTTGCATAACAAGATTAATCAAGTAATCATAAAAATAGAAGTGTAACTAGATACTACACTTATGGCAAAAAAATTCTTGATACTACTTATATTGAACAAATCATGAATTATTTTATATTTTTAGTCTCTTCTCTAATTAGTTTTTGAAACAATATCCAGCTCGCTTTCAGAGTTTGCGGTTCTTGGATTTGAATTGGGTTACTCAATGGAAAACCCCAATTCCTTGATAATTTGGGAAGCACAATTTGGAGATTTTGCTAATGGGGCTCATGTGATATTTGACAATTTCTTGGCTTCTGGTGAGGCTAAGTGGCTCCGTCAGACTGGGTTAGTTGTGTTGCTTCCTCATGGTTATGATGGCCAGGGCCCTGAGCATTCAAGTGCAAGATTGGAACGCTTTCTTCAGGTTCTTGTGAATCAATTTTATAATTTCTTGAAATTACTTTTTAGTTTTTTTTACACTTTCTGGTTGAATCAGCTTCCGAATTCGACTATTGTTTGTCTACCTCATTTTTATGTGTTGAACGTTTTGATTGATGATATTGATGACCAACATATTGGTGGTCCTAGTGAACTCTATGTATATGTTGCTACTTTGAAATTGATGTACCAGCTTGAATTAAATGGCGTTATGATAAAAAAAGACCTTGGTGATCAAGTATTTCGTCTGTTTTGTCATACGATGTACTCGCTCCGTAACAAAACATAAACAAAATTGACCACTTACACACTAATTAAGATAGTTTGTCATTCATATTAATTATTGTTAATCTCATTTAAAAGTTCAACTTCATTACCAAAATTACCCTTCATTTCATTTTATTGCATAAAAATTGGACATCAAATGAAGGACATTTTTTTAATAAAAAAAAATTGAAGGATATTTTTGATTTACTATCATTAAATAGGTTGAAAAGAGTCAACTTTTGTTTGTATTTTGTTACAACTTAAATGTGCCCAATTTGCTTATATTTTGTTACGGAGGGAGTACATGTGCTTCATATGTTATAAGTAGATACTGAATAATGATTTATGCATAATTGCAATAGTTTGGTATACTAAGGGTAATAATGTCAATTGAACAACACTGAAACTGAAACTAGACTAGTTTGATTTTGCTAACCCTAAATGTAGGAATTGGGCAATATGACAAAGGGGAAAACAGAAAAAGAAAAGAGACAACTTTTCCGAAATTTAGATTGGTGGTTCAAATTATTTATTTGTGCATGCAAGCAAAATAATTAACTCAAGCAATACCATTTTGATGCCTACTCTGGAACTTCTTTTTAGGCTTGTTGCTCTGTTCATCTTTCAAATTTATCTGTATGGTATTTATTTATCTGTATGGTATTTAAATAACAGATGTGTTGCTCGGACCATTTCTTTCAAATTTATCTGTATGGTATTTATATAACAGATGTCAAACAATTTTTTTTTTTTCATTTAGTTAGTGGTCAAATAACATATTCTCTCCAATTTCATGGCAGATGGCTGATGACAATCCTTATGTTATCCCTGAGATGGATCCAACTCTTCGGAAACAGATTCAGGAGTGTAATTTGCAGATTGTGAATGTCACAACTCCTGCCAACTTTTTCCATGTTTTAAGGAGACAGGTCGGTACAATTAATTAGTTTAAAGTTGGTTTTTTAAAACAATGTTCCATATTTTTATCTTATCCTGCTGCTTTTGTTCTTGCAGATACATAGAGAATTCCGTAAACCTCTCATTGTAATGTCCCCTAAGAACCTGCTTCGTAGCAAGGCTTGCAGATCAAATCTATCAGAGTTTGATGATGTCCAAGGACACCCTGGTTTTGACAAACAGGGAACCAGATTTAAGCGCCTCATAAAAGACCGTAACGACCACTCCAATGTCGAGGAGGGTATTAGACGTTTAGTACTCTGCTCCGGAAAGGTGCGTGGTTGTCACATATTAGAACCAACTGTCTTCATATTAACTAGTTTTTTGTGCTATTTCATCTTGTGGATTTTATAACAATGTTTTTGAACTATATATCTGGTCCCTCAATTTAATATACTAGGGTTTTAATATTTTTTAAGAATGCTGTTGCTGACTATAAAAACCAACTCTTTCCTGCAGGTTTACTATGAACTTGATGAGCATCGATCTAAGGTTGATGCATCGGATGTTGCAATATGTAGGGTGGAACAGCTTTGTCCTTTCCCTTACGACCTTGTCCAACGAGAGCTTAAACGATATCCAAGTATGTATTTTTCGTTTTAGAACACATTAAAGTATTTATCTTTACAGGTTGTCAAAGTATATATATCCAAGATGTCCAATGATACATTGTCTTTCTGTTAGGAAATAAAGATTTAAAATTTCTCATTTTCATGTTGCATCTCTTACCTTGTCATAATAATAGCAAATAGTAGTTCTGCTAATAGAGAGATAATTCTTCACTTTTTTCTAAAATTGGTCATCATAATATTTTTGGCAAATCTGTTTTTTTGTTCCTTTTTCCTAAAATGTTTGAGAGAAGGGGACACAACAGGATTATCAGTATAAACTAGTTTTACATTGACATTCAATAAGAATTAAATATTTTGAAGTTATATTTAAAATGAGGTAACAAAATGGCTTATGTGACTTTGATGAGTTCTCTCGATGTCGGTGACAAACAATTTTACACCGACATTTAATCCCCCGTTAAACCCAATGTTTTAACTTTTAAGCATTAAAGATGGTAACATTATATTTTCATATTTTTTATTTTTTCGCTATATGTCTTACATTGTTTTTCT
The DNA here is from genome assembly GCA_037974755.1 of Cicer yamashitae. Lineage (NCBI taxonomy): Eukaryota > Viridiplantae > Streptophyta > Magnoliopsida > Fabales > Fabaceae > Cicer > Cicer yamashitae. The sequence goes on from JBBPBQ010020321.1 coordinate 45,101,193, forward strand.
GTTTTGTTTCTTATAGATGCAGAGGTTGTTTGGTGTCAAGAAGAACCAATGAACATGGGTGGATACACTTACATCTTACCGCGACTTGTCTCTTCCGTGAAAGCTGTAGGTAGAGGTGGTTTTGACGACGTCAAATATGTCGGTCGTGCTCCATCTGCAGCCACAGCCACTGGTTTCCTCAAGGTTCACCAGAAGGAGCAAGCCGAGATTGCCGAGAAAGCCCTTCAACGGGAACCAGTCAACTTCCCATTCTGAAAGGTTTTGCATATGAATGTTTTTTGAGGATTATAGTTCACTTGATTTATTTATTTACATAAGGTGGCTTAACTATATTTGCTTTTGAGTTATTTGATCTTTATGTTTCTCATGCAAAGCTTATAAAGTTCATACATATACTAAATGCTGAGATAGTTTTGTTTCTTTGTTGAAGAGGTAATTGCTATGTAATGTAACACGGAAATGCGTGTTGCGTTTCCAAGTGGAATCGGTTACCTTGATGGTTTCACTTTTTTTTTGTTTTGTTTTCCATACACTAGTACAATGTAATTTTGAAATGCCTCAGTTTATTCAATAAATCATTTTTTCTCTAGATTGAATTATTTACTACTTTAAATACTGTCTTTATACGCTTTTTAAATAATTTTTGAGTGACATTGCACGGTCCTTTTAAGTTATTTTATTGTATCAGATTAGTCTTTTCCGTTTTTTTTATTCCCTTTCTTCACCATTTTATCTTCATCTCTTGCAAAACAAAACCCTAGCAAGAAGGGTGAATAGTGAAATCCAAGAATTTAACGGTATGATTTTTTCTATTGCTTTTGAATCTTTTTCTGCAAGCACAAAAGAGATTATAAACTTTCCATTATTAAATTAGTTGGGATCTTCTCATTTTTTTCAAAAGAAATAGAGGACTCAATTCGCAGAGAGAATGATACAAAAAGTAGACACCTATCTATGATCTCAATTATAACAAAGGATCTAATTTCAAATTTGTTGTTAGGAATGATAGCTCAATGTATTTTAGTTTTTGTTGATTTCATGTAAAAAAAGAAATACATACCCTTAATTATATTGATCATCTTCTCACAACATTAAGAAATTAATGTAAGGACATTTTTGAAATAATGACAATAGATTTAGATAGATTAGTTAACATTTGTTTATATTTGAGTCTAATAAATTGATTTTTATTATTTAATTATTTTTAAATCTGTGTCTTTCTCTTTGTATCATCGTTGCATCAAACCCATAAAATCCTATTACCCCAATTACTGCATAATTATGCAGGAAATTTTGTGCACAACTTAGCAGTGGCACATGATAATGCAGGCCACCCCTATCATATCATAGATGATTTCACTTCATAACCCCAAATTTTTACTTCTATCCCATATTTAAAAAAAAAAATCTATTTTTTTTTAAAAGAAAAACATTGTGCTTTGTTTTTTTGTAAATGTTTGTGTTTGAAAATCTTAAAAAAAGTTTTTCGACCACAACGTTTAAATTTTTTGAAAACATTTATGTTTCAGAAAATTTTTATTTAAGTTTTTTGGAACAAATTTGTATTTCAAAAAACTTTTTTTAAAAGTTTTCTGGTACATAAATGTGTTTTGGAAAAAAGTTTTCCGGTACGTAAAGTTTAAATTTTCTAAAACATATTTGTTTACTGAAAAACTTGAAAAAAGTTTTTCGGTACACAAAGTTCGATTTTTTAAAACATATATATGTACTTAAAAATAATTTTTTTCTACGTTTTTCGGTATACAAAGTTCAAATGTTCTAAAACACATTTGTGTAGTGGAAAAATTGAAAAATGTTTTCCGATACACAATTTAATTTTTTAAAACATATTTGTGTATCAAAAAACTTAGAAAAAAAATTCCGGTATACAAATATTAAATTTTCTGAAACACAAGTATTCTGGAACGATTTTTTAGTTTTCCAAAACTTAAGTTGAATTTAGTGGTGTACAAATATATATTTTTTTAAAATAAAAAAGATAAAATAAGTAGTTTTCATAGAATATGGAGATAGGATATAAACATGGCATATAAGAAATGATTTCTCATTAGATATAATTACCCCATTCAAATATTCCATATAGGTGAGTTATAACTTTGTTATCAAACACTGTTTGCATATCCAACCATCTGACCACTTTGGACCAAATTTGGGAAAAAGTTGGGACAAACAAAGAAGAAATATTGTAGTGGAAAAATTCTAAAATATTCCATTAGGTCACTTTTAAATATCTCAGCTATATAGTTAGGCTATTTACGTTAAACAAAAACAACTCACTTTTTAACAAAAAATAATTTCTTTTTTCTATGAAAATTCTCTCTAATATTTCTACATTTACTCTCATCATGTATTAAAACTCATTCATTCATTGAATTTTCTGCTCTTTAGATTGAATTTTACTGAAGTAATCCCTAAAATTCAAATTTTCCGTTTCATTTCTTTTCTGCAACATCTTCCAAACAAATTTATGCCATGTATCTCATTAATATTTTGTACACCGATTTAATCATGTATTTCCCTTAAGAATCTCCTTTCCAAACCACTTTGTCATCCAAATCCACATCCAAACTCTGAAATTTTTCTCTCATTGAATCACTTCTCCTTCTTTATGTCCACTCTCATTCCCACACCAATCCATCTCCAAAGATCTACTATTTTCACCTCCATATCAATTCATAACAAAAACAATATACTAAACTGCCTATTTAGACAACCCTCTTACTGGTTGAAAAAGAAAGACAACTCTCTTATTTCCACTTATATATTTTTATTTTTATTTATTATATTATCAATTGATCATTAATAACTTTTTTCACTTATATATCGTGGGAATTAAGAAATTTTGTATTAATATTATTTATCAACAATTAATATTGTTTTTCCAATTTACCAGTAATGAGAGATAATTAATTTATTTTTCCAATATCATATATTTAATTCTTTATTTTAAATATCTCTTTGGTCCTTTAACTTATTTTACAAATTCATATTCATTCCATAACTCTAAAATTAGTTAAGTTGGTCTCTTAACTTATACTATGTTAACGCATATTGGTCTTTTTTGTCAATATGATACTAACATCATTAATTATCATCTATGTCCTTTGAAAAACTTAACAACTAAAATTTTGAAAAATTCTAAAATTTCAACAAAAATTCAATCTCAAACATAGAAAAATTACAAAATATCAATGAATCGTTGAAGAGACTTATTCCAAAACGCCCAAATATTTAATCTCAAAACCTAGACTTATATTTCATATACTAAATTCGTTTTTTTCATCCGACTTGTCAAAATCAATGCTTTAAAGTTGATTTCCTTTGTCTAATAAGTTTGTTTTTTTTTCTTATAAAACAACCACCATCTTTTATAGAATACAAGAAAGATATCAACATATGTGACCCTTCAAAAACTTTAGAACAAAGTTTTTTAATGTTCTTTTCAGTGTGGTCACAACAAGAATTTTGTGATCTTGTTAGGGCCAAAAGCTCTACGAAATGCTAAAACGCCGTTGTAAATAAAGCATTTCCGAGGACCAAAGGATCCTAGTTATAATACAGGTCGAAAGTGAATACCAAAGGCTACAACCCTCGCCAACTGACATATTTTAAATAAAAATTTAGAACTGATCCTAGGGCCAAAGCCCTCAAAAACCACCTAGGGTTGAGGCCCTCACAAATTACGTAGGGCTAAAGTCCTCATTGATTTGAAGTTTCAAAAAAATTCTCAAATCTCAAACCTTCACTAAAGTCTCATATCAAATTGTTTTCCAGGGCTATGACCCTCACTATTCTCACGCGTGACATCATTTCCTAAGGCTAAGGCCCTTGGAAATAATCTCAGTAGTAAAAAAAACTAAATAATTTTATTTTAAATTCATATTAAAATAATTATATTATTTAATTTATTTATTAAAAATTATAATAAAATTCATTTAAATTTAATTATATGAGTTATTTTTGTTAAAAATTTAATTATATATTATTATCACGGCCTAAAATTTCGAGTGTTTCTCGAATTCAATGGAGTCGCCACCAAAGTTTATTTTAAAATAAGGAAAACATTGGGAAACCCTTAAAAAAAAGGAAAAATGGTCTTTGAAACCAATTTTTGAGTTCGGGAGTCAATTATGCGTAAGGAAGGTATTAGCATCCTACGACATCCATTAAAATACAGTTACCTATAATAAATTGTGCAAAATTAATGTTAACTTATGTATTTATTTCTCCTTTTTAAAATGCAAATATAATCCTTTTTATGAAAAAAATCTAATGATAAAAAGTATATTTAAAATATAGAGAATTTTTTTATTTATTATTATACTTGACAAGAGTGCGATTTTGCTCCTATGTATCTCCCGATGCGATAGAGAAATCAAAACTACATAGTTCTTGATAGAAAATGTTTGTGTGTTGGTTGCTTTTAAAGATAGTTTGTTTTGTTTGTTGATAATAAATAAATAAATTGTTTTGAAGAAAGAGGAAAAAAATGGGTTTGTTCGATTTTTGAACGATCTTTTTATTAAAAAAAAAAAAGATAGTTTTAAGGCCATCGCATCGTGCAATTTATGTCTAAAAAAATTTCAACGATTAAAAAAGATGTCTCATCTAAGAATATTTTTATTATGTTTGTTATCAGTATGAGTTTTAAAACCAAGTTGTACAACACGTGTCTTAAAAACTCAAAGTTAAAAAAGCTATCACATCTAATTAATCAATTTTAAAAGTCGATATTTGGTTAACTTATATATATATATATAAATGAGTTTTATAACTATCAAGTTGTACAACTTATGTCTTAACAACTCAAAGGTTAAAAAGATGTCACATCTAGTTACTCTTTAATAAAATATTTATTTGTGTTTTATAAAAATTTGATATTTAGCTAGGGAACAAATTAAACTCAAAATTTAAAAAGAATTATGACTTTAAATGGGCTGAACTCTCAAATGAACGGATTTGTTTATTTGTTAAGCCCAACTTAATTTTAATCTAAAATAACAAGAAAAAAATGTTATTAAAAATTAATAAAGTAAACCTAAAAAACAATTCTCAATAAAACATAGGGAAGACTACTTTACAGAAAAAGCACACGCGACCCCCCTTTACAGCAGGAGAGTAGGATCACGGTACCTGAACTAGCAACACAGACAGGGGAAAAACTAAGAGAAATAAAAGGAAAAAAAAAAATAAAAGGGAGAGGAAGAGATTCAAAAATGGAGAAGGAGGGTACCGAGAGGGAAAGGGAGAAAGCGGTCGAGAATGGGAGAGTGGAAATGAGAGGCTGAGCACGAGACCAAAGAGTATGGTCGGCTTTCCGGTGACTGTGACGGTGTCTCTGAAGGTTTGAGTTTTTTGTTTTATCTGTTCTATTTTCTCATTGTTTTTGGTCTTATCTTTTTTACTTTCTCATTCATAACTCATCTTGTTTATATTTTTACAAATCGGAACATTACAAGAAAAAGAAAAGAAGGAAAAGAAGAAAAAAAAAAAACAGTTGGAGAATTCAAAAATGCATTTATTGATAATAAGTATAGAATTGAAATACATGCGCCCTAATTAGTTATCCTTATAGCATTGGGCAAAGCAAAATGAGTTGAAATACATAATTACTTTTGAACATGAATTAACAAACACGGGAAACTCGATGATCTTCCAATTGTTGAGACTGGTATTTGGAGGACAAGGGTACACTAGCTTGAGGGTATCATCATCAACATGATCTTGTTCCGCAACAGCCCCCTGATCAGCATATACTATTTCGGCGCTTTGAAAGGTTTAGCGAATGTTACAAATAAGAATATTCTGTGAATTCGGTGCCCAGTTTTCCAGACGAGTCCTCTTGCTTTCCCTTTTTTCTCTCACAACCCTTTCCTTATCAGCTTTGGTAGGTACATATCCTAACCCGTACCTATCGTTCTTTTCTGGTATCTCTAAAAATTTCCCCAATTAAACAAAAACCCCCCTTCCAACATGGCTTTGGTAGACTTCAATGATGTGATAAACGGTTTTGGTTCCATTAAGCGAGACCCTTCATCCATGAATACAACATTTTCAATTTCTAATGCTTGAAAGGAAGTCTCTATGGCTTCCTCTGTGTCTTCAATGTAGCCCATAGAAGATAAATGGCTCACTATCATATCTTCTTCCCCAGATATTATTTCCAGTTTATTGTTCACTATAAACTTTAGCTTTTGATGAAGAATGGATGTCACCGCTCCAGCAACATGAATCCACGGTCTTTCTAAAAGACAACTATATGCCGGTTTAATATCCATCAATTGAAAGGTTATTTCAAAATTATGGGGTCCGATTTGAATTGACAGGTCAATCTCACCAACAACTTGTCTCCTTGATCCATCAAATGCTTTAATCATCATAGCACTGGGCTTCAAACAGGCTCCATTAACAAATAGTTTTGAGAGTGTTGATTTTGGCATGACATTCAATGATGAACCATTATCAACTAACACTTGTGTGAGAATATGATCATAACATTTCACAGAGATGTGTAGTGCTATATTATGCCCTGTCCCTTCAGTTGGTAATTTACCATTGCTAAAACTCAGACAACTACTAGCGGTGATGTTAGTGACAACTCCATCAAATTGGTCGACAGTGATATCATGAGTAACATGGGCCTTGTTTAAAACTTTCATCCGTTCCCTTCTATGTGCTTCATAGTTCAATAACAAGGAGAGAACATGTATCTTGGAAGGGGTTTGATTTAGCTGATCCACCACCTTATATTCACTTTGCTTGATAAACTTCAAAAATTTGTTAGCTTCTTCTTCAAGCACTGTCTTTTTGCTAGTCTCTTGTCCTTTTATAGCATGATACATAGCTTCTTTCCCTTTTTCTCCATGACCCTCCTTTTTCCTAAGTTGTTCAGGAGCGTATACTCGACCACTCTGAGTCATCCCACCAATCCCTGAAATATTGGTGACATCAGTTCCGTCAGGTCCAAAGCTATCACTCATTGATGATTGACTAAATGGGATGTGATTTCATAATTCCATGGTACCACCTTGGTATCTTCGTAAGGAAAATGGGTTGGTGCTTGGACAATTATTGCATTTGGCCCGCTAGGAGTTGACTTAAGATTCTCTTTTCTATAGAGGATTTCCAATGGTCTTGGGAAATATCTCTTATTTTCCACACACGACTTTATTGTCAATACATGATCATCTTTTGCGCAATTTACTTGTTTGAAATTCTTGTCCATTAATTCTTAAAGGAATTCCTTGAACTCTTCACAATTTTTTATGGAGCGTGAATCAGTTGGATGGACGCCACAAATATTAATCTCCTTGTTAATCGTCTCAATTAAGTTTAACTTGCATAGCTAAGCAAAAATCACTTTCATAGGAGTTTTCACATGTTCTATATTCTTAACTGCACATTGGTCTACCCCATCTTCAATGACATTGACAGAGGGATTCCCGTGGCCCGGCAAGGGGTTACTCTCTACATTGAGACTGTCTTCCTTGAAGGTAAGCCATTTTGCATTAATCAGTTCTTGCACTTTAGATTTTAGGGCTTGACAATCTTCAATGGAATGCACTACGGCTCCTGCATGGTATTCACATTTGGCGTTTGGGTTGTACCGTTTTGGGAATGGTGGTTCTAGAGGTTTCATTGGTCTAAGGACTACCATTGAATTCTGGAGTAGGTGAGACAACAATTGGCTGTATGTCACGGGAATCGGGTCAAAATGAGTTATCTTCTTTTCTCGATTGACTGGTGGTTTGTATTGATTTGGCCTTGGATTTTGGTTCCATTGGTTTTGTTGGGAAAACCTGATAGGTGGGGGTTGGACCAGAGGTGGTTGATAAAAAGGTAGCCTTGAATGGTGATATTGGGGGTATGGAGCTTGTGAGGTCGCAGCCACATATGGATAAGGAATGTAGGGAATTTGGGGTATCGGAGGCTGAAAATTTGGAGGTCGATAAGAATTCATGGATGGAGAATATGAGACCCTTGGGTTTACCATTATAGCGTTAGCATCCCTTTCTTTCTTCTTTGTGAATCCCATCTGGGGTTTCTTTATGCCTCTTGCTCCACATACGATCTTACCACTCCATATCCCACTTTCTACTCTTTCTCATATCATGACCATGTTAGAAAAGTTTGATGATATACTCCCAATCATCTTATCATAAAAGGGCGACTGGAGAGTATCTATAAACATACCAACCATTTCTCGTTCAGATAAAGAAGGATATACTTGCGATGCCACTTCTCTCCACCGTTGTGCATATTCTTTGAATGTTTCATTGTCCTTTTTCAACGAATTTTGCAATTGCGTCCTATCAGGGGCCATGTTAATGTTGTACCTATATTGTTTCAAGAAGGCATCAACCAAGTCTTTCCACGAACGGATTCGATTTCGCTCGAGATGCATATACCAACTTAATGATGCCCTATTCAAACTGTCTTGAAAGAAATGAATGAGAAGTTTTGCTTTATGAGCATGAGAAGCCATTTTTCTACAATACATGGTCAGATGATTTTTAGGACATGTGGCACCTTTGTATTTCTCAAACTCAGGTACCTTGAATTTTGAAGGGATAGCCACATTGGGAACCTAACACATATCAAAAGCTTTGAGACCATAAACATTATTCCCCTCAATTGCTTTTATTCGTTCTTCTAAGACATGGAAATTCTCTTTCGATTGTGTATCATCACCAACATGAGGTTGTTGCCAATTTCCATTAGCATCAAAATGGGGTACTTTGGGTGCACTGAATGGAATATTTTTCGAAGGTATAGTGTTTTAGGGTGGCACGTAGCCTAGAGGAGATGGGATTTGTGGTTGGTTTAGGCTTTGGGTGTTGATAGTTGAGTGGTTTGGGTTATTGTCCATGGGGTTGATGACTAAGGGCAAAGTATAACCAAGTGGGAGACCATATATAGGAAATTGTATAGCTGTCGTACAAAACTGTTGGGTAGTTGGGGTGAAGCCTGGTGGATGAGAAGGGGAGGTTTTGTGTTCTTCATTCGCAGTTGGAGGATCCCCATCTGTATTCTTCTTTCTTTCCAAAGCTTGTATAGTCTCTAGGATTTGATCAACCTTGTCCTTCAACTGGCTAACATCCACTCTCATTACTTCTTGGTTTTGCTCAAGTTCATCCATGACTTTGGAGTTTGCGCGAGTCCGATTAGGGTGTCGGGGAAACAACTTTATTGATTTTCTGTTTTTACATAAAAAAGTTTCTATGAGTATGTATAGAACATGAATGGAATGAAGATGAAATCATTTAATTAGTTATCTCTTTTTTACATGATAGTTGGATGTTGGGGAATCATAAGCCTTACGTGAACATTCTTAGCAAAACGAATTATTAGTGAACAAAATATGGGGATCAATAAATAAAACAGAAAATCCTTCATTGATGAGAAAAAGAGTACATCACATTTAAATTAAAAACTACATCGACTATGATATTTCAATCTTCTCTTTTAATAGGACAACCAATCTTTTCCTCCAATTCTTCTACCAAATTTTTGCAATATTCAACGAACTTGTAAACTTTGACCGGAGTATTGAGCGGATGCATTACTGCATCAATCTCTCTTAGATGGTTTGGAATTTTTATGACTGCTTAATTAGCTAGCATTGCCAACTTTGAAAAGCAGACTTTCCAATGCCAACCATTATCCTTCAGCTCTTTATAAATCTCTTCATTCTTCAATTGACCAAGCAACATCATACAACGATCCTCCCAATATATGGTTTCATCCTTTAATTCATTATAGATCTTTTCTTGATAATCAATGTAATTCTTCCACTCACTAGAAGTCTCCATCTCTATTCTTAGTGCATCTTGATGTTTAGAGAGTAGTTCTTCAATTTGTTCCTTGTGTTGCCTCTAATTTTTTACTTGACTCTCGTACTCAGCTACCATATCTTTAAGTTGCTTCTTTAAATCTTCAAACTCCTTTATTACATTCCTCTCAAAGCTTGCTGATTTTGTCCACAATTGTTTCCACATATAGGTCTCTTCAATAGCCTCATCCCTTTCTTGCTTTTACACATCTAATTCTTCATTTGCACCTCTCAAACAATCTTGTATGTCAAGTTTATTTTCCTCATTAATTTTCAACCTCTTGTTACTTCTCTCAATAAAACGATTCTTACAAGTGTTTTCTGATCGTAAGTTCTCGTTCTCTTGGGGTACTTTTTCTAATTTTTCTTGTAGCTCTTTTTTCTCCTCTTCATATTTTAACAATGATGCCTTGAGTTCTTCTACTTCTTCATTTGTAACATAGGTAGGTTCAGGTATCTCTTAATCACTCGAGGGTGTACTGTGGAATGGCAACTTGATTTCTTGGACCCTTTTCTTCACCCATTCTCGATAGGGTTCTTTTGTGCTGCAACTTCTACATCCGAGTACTCTGCCTTTTTTGATGTGGAATCGCAACATTGGTAGGTCTACTATACCCGTATTGTGCAAAACAAAAGCTTCTAGCGACTTATCATTTGGTTTTTTCAACATAGGGTAGCCAAGTTGCCTTAAAGCTACCGTCAGATTGTAATTAATACATCCTTTGGTTCCCATGAGAGGTACATTTGGAAAATCTCCTCATTGACAAATTACTTCTTCCACCCCTTGTTCTATATGATACCATGAAATTGTGTCCCCAGTAAGGTTAGATATACTCTGAGCCCATTCACGATTACTTTTAATTCCAACATGATACCCTTTCTTGAACATGTGAGACACGAACCAAGTATACAACACTGGAAGACAACACAAAATTGTTCCCCCTTTCTTCTTGTGTCGCATATGCAAAGAGTAGTATACATCAGCAAGACCCGCAGGAACTAGATTTTGTTTATTTTTGTTAAAAGCTCGAAAAACATTGATGGCAGCAAAATCTACAAAATTATCAAGATTTGGGAATAAAACAATACCATAGATAATGAGAGCCATAACATCTATAAAAGTACCCCAATTCTTTTTTAATGGCTGAATCTTATGCCTTTTGCTCTAGATATTTTCTTGAAAAACCATGAATAGCTCATTTTTCCTCTGTTTTACTTGCCAACTCTCTTATGTCATTTTTCAACACCTCGGCAATTGTGCTCATATTTGGGGGATGTTCAGTATATCGATAAGGATTTCCTTTCTCTAAGGAGTAACCCAATTTTTTCGAATTCTTCCAATGTCGGGGCCAACTGAAAGTCTTGAAGGGTGAAACATCTTTAAAGAGGATCGTAATACTGAGCCAATGCCGTGAGGGCCCCTGTTTGCATATTTACTGTCAAGAGCTTTTGGATCTTTATTAAAGAAACTCTCACGTTGTATGGTTTTCAATTGATTGTTGATGTCCTTTAAACTTTTCAAATCAGGTTGCTTGAACTTTAAAAGTAAAGTTTTTTTTTTTTTGTTTTTCCGATCCCATTATCCACTTAATTCAACACGTGAATAAGGTCCTTATAATTCCCCAACAATCCTGAAAAATTTATGACAAATGCCATTATATTTAATTTTTTTATTTAGAGAAAGTAAAAATGTCATGAGATAACTCGTACATTCATTCAAAACTATTATATATATAATAGTTTTGAATGAATGTACGAGGTATACTTATATGAATTTTCTTATGATGAAAGGGTCTATTAGTTTATGTAGTGAAGCTCTCACAATGGTGGCTCTATGGTTCTAAACGTGGTTCCTATATCCAATGATCCTATTTTGGAATATGGTCAACAACAATAGGTAAACTATTTGGCGTGACAATACCCTCAACAAAATCAAACTCTAGGTGAGATCTTCATGATAACCAAACATAATGTACATCCAAAACGCTACTACTACGCAATCTCGAAAGCTAAACTTAAGTTTTGCTCAAACCCGAATATAAGGTTTTATCTCATAAGTGTGTGTCTTAGTAAAACTGTTGGGTGTGGGATAAGCATAATTCAATAACTTCCATAATGCTAATAAAACATATATATACATATACAAAAAAAATATAAAAAAATAAAATAAAATTAAAATTAAAATGATCTACTAGCTTAAAAGAATATTATAATTACAACTAATATTTACTAAGAAATAATAAACACATTAAGTAAAAAAAAATGACAAACAAACAAATGTAGGAAAAAGTTAAAAATCTTGCACAATTAATTATGTTAGGCATGACTCTCTAAGGGTCCCCATTAGAGTCGCTAGCTGTCGCGGCCTAAAATTTCGAGTGTTTCTCGAATTCAATGGAGTCGGAACTAAAGTTTATTTTAAAATAGGAAAAACATTAGGAAACTTTAAAAACATGTTCACTCATGATAATTGATTGTAATGTTTTTTAATTTTTTTTTTTCCCTATTTAACAGATTCTCTTGTTAAACTAAAATACTATATTAAGTATAACAATATTAAATATTGTTATAATTAATTAATGAACTAAAATTATAATATATTAATATTATTATAAATTAACACGTTCATTTATAAAAGGGTTAAATATGTTTTTAATACTTATAAAATTTCAATATTAGTCACCGTAAAATGAAAGTACAAAATTTTAGTCCCTACAAAATTATCTAGCAAATAGTTTTAATCCCTACTGAAACATAATACGTTTATTTGTACTACAAATTTTAAATAAATTTTTGAATGATTTTTTGCAAGTATATTTTGAATATTATAAAAATTTCCTCCAAAAATTTAGAATTTTTTAACTTAAGATTAAGTAAATATGACTTTTTAAAACTTACAAAACTTAAGATAAAGGTATTGAAAATATGGGCTTAAAAACCGAATTTTGAGCTCAATTTTTATGGAAGAACTTTTTATATTGTGGTAAACATGTTTACAAAAATTCATTCAAAAATATGTGTTGATTTATCATCAAGGACTAAAAATGTATGTATGATAATTTTGTAGGGACTAAAAATGTATTTTTATTTTATAAGGATTAAAATTGAAACGTTGAAATTTTATAGGGACTAAAAACATATTTAATCCTTTATAAAATACAAATAAAAATTCATATTAGTTAACATATATACAAAAAATGCACATATATTAAATAAAAAATTTAAATACATTTCATACATAACATTATTAAAAATGCACAATAAATACAATATACATTTTCTAATACAAATTTTAAAAAATTAAAAATCAAACTTCTATTATTTTAATTTTCACATTTTCATATTAAACACATTTTACAATATGAAGAATAACATACAAAACACATTTCATACATAACATTATTAATATTGAAAAAAAATTTACATTGATCTTGTATACATTACCCACCGGAGCATACCACCTAGTGAGCGATTCCTCTTGAGTGCTATTGTCTCGTTTTGGTTGGGTGTTCAACATGACTCTATAATCATCCATTATCTTCCAAACTTTGCAAACAATTTCACTTGCATGAGTATTCTTTCCTTCAAAGCACAATTTATTTCTAGCAATCCATATACCAAAAGAATCAAACCTAACTCTCGAAGGGGAGTGTAAGCAAACTTGTTTTGCCCAAGGGCATCTGCAAAACATATGCTCAATGTCTTCTTCCTCCAATTTTCACTTAGGGCAAAGATGATCCACCATTTTAATGAAGAGAACACCCATGTCTTAGTTGATCCACCATGACTTTCAAACCAGGCTAACATGTTTTGCAACTGTCCTAAGGGGCCACAACTTATTCCATCTTCGTGTTTCCATAGAAATCAAAGAAAACTGAGGTGAAGTCGATTCATTTTGAGATCTGGTATTATGGTCAACACTATGAACACTATAAAGGCCCCATATATTAGGACCCTTTGGTCGCTTTGAATAGAAATAAGGAGTGATATCTGGAGAATCTAAGTCGCCTCAAATGGGAGAAAAGTATGATTCACTAGTTGGGTATTCCAAGTACCAAATTCATGGTGAATCAACTAAGACACAAATTCTAGGTCCGTTTGATGATGCTGCATAGTCCATATTTTATAACCATTCTAAAGAGGCAACCAATTGTATTTCCAGATGTTCATGGAGTAACTTGTCGCCACCCGCAAGAGATGACCACGCTAAAGAAACTCAATGGTTGTGTGTATGCTCCTCTAGATATAGCTTAAAAGGTGTCCTTTCCTTGCTTGAAGTAGGTCAACATGAGGAAAATAATGTGCTTTAAGGCATTTGTTGAACAAAAATAAGGTAGGATAAAATGTGCCATCCTTGTTTAGCAAGAAGAGCAAGATTGAAAGCCATAAAGAATCGACAACATGTATTCCAACTAACCCAATGAAATTTCTTCTCTTCTCCCAGCGCATAGCCCTACCAAAATTGCTTGATCATGGATTCAATATGGTCACACATGTTTCCCAGTAAAAGGAAAAAACTCGTTATATAAGTGGGAATAGATTGAGCAATAAATTGAATGAGAACTTCTTTTCCTACTATTAATAACAACTTTTCCTTCCAACCTTTAAGCTTCTTCGTAACACGGTCTTGGACAAAGTAAAAATTATGTCTCTTAGAACTACCTACAAAAGATGCAAGGCCAAGGTATTTTGATAGAGTTTCCACATACTTATAAGGTATTCATTTTAGGAAGTCATTTTGTCTGTGTTACTGAACATTTTGAATAAAAGACATCTCAAATATGTCCAAACTAATGAATTGGCTAGAAGCATTTTGATAAAGATGGAGAATACTTATCAAACTTGTTAGTGCAAAAGTTGTTTTAGCCATAATTCTCTGAGTGATGTTTTGATGATAACACAAACAATAAGAACAATTATCCCCTAACTATTTGCTAAGTGTGCAGATTAAGTTAGAAGATAAATATTTATATTAATGTCTATCTATTTTAAGGTACCATAAATTATGAGTAAGTTAGAGATAATAGTCTAAGTATTTTTAACACATAATATTATCACCTAATAAACAAGTAATTATGTCTACCAATAGAGCGAGTCGTGATATAAATTGTAAGAAGCCTTGTAACAACATTTAGTTATCTACAAATCGAGTCAAAGCATTAAAGTCAAAGGGAACATACGCCAACGATTGACCTTCTATTTACAAAAGAAAAGAACGCTACAATTATCATCTGCTCATGGCTAAAGTTAACTAAGAGTCAAGACCTTCATTGATCCTCTAACTCAAGATCAAAGAAGAAAGCTTTGAATGAAGCCTCTATCGAGTCAATGCTTTGAAGAATCTGTTAAAATTGTGTCTGACTCAGTTAAACATGCTCTCAATGCGCCTCTGCTGAATCTGATATTACAAGCTCACTATGATGATTTTGCATTTGATAATTCCGGTAAACCAGTTGACTGTATGGTCAACTCTTCAAGTCAACACTTTGAATAATCAACACTCTAATAAAAAGTCAACTTCTTAAGTTAATCATCTGAAACTAGAAACCTAGAGAAGAAAAATCCGTCTACTTATCAAATATGGACTTATCCTATGTTTGAAGAAATACATAACATCCTATGAAAGTGTCATCCTCTGAGATATGCCTTCTTGAATCAAGATACTAAACATACACCGAATTAATTATGAAGATATATATGGACATGTCTTAAAGGCTGATTTTCTTTAAATGCAGATTCAAGATCTCCAATGGTAATATCCTCAATGGATACATTTCTCAGTATTTAAGTAGGAAGAGATCAATATGAAAATTTAAAGAGAACGAAAAATGGAATGTGTTAAGAAGAATTTCTATTAAAAGCCTAGAATAAATCAAAAGAAAATAACGAAAAATCCTCTTAGGAGAGAGTCATTAGAATTGATGTAAATTAATCAAGTCGTTTGATACACTTGAAATAGTATAGGATTCGAACATTAATATTCTCTCAATGAGAGTTAGAATACTAAAAGCAAACTTTGTGTCAATTCAAACATAAACTAGAACTGATGTGAATCAGTCCGATAGTGGCAACAAATCTTTCATCCATAAGATGTACCTGAAGAGGTGTAAGAATACTTATGAATCTCAACGGTAGCTTATTAGAAAGTTGAGAAAGATTCTAACGGTGACAACCTAGAGAGGCATAAGATAAATTCTCAAAGCCTAAAGAGGCAAAGTAAATAATACTTGTATACTGTTGTTTAAATAGTGGATTAAGTCCTCTATTGTACCAAGGAAAAATCTCTCTGTTAGGGGACGAATAGATGTACCAACAATTTATTATGAACAAGTATAAAAATACACGCGTCCCTTTTATGTCTCCACTTTGTTATTAAATCTAAGTTCTTTATGATTCAAGTTTATTTTACTTAAACTGTTTTATAATCATAAGTTATATAATTTGATAAAGAACATATCTTTTAGTTTAAGCAACTCAAATAATTTTCAGAAATGACAAAACACAATTCAAACCCTCATTTCTTGTGTTTTCTAACACCTTCACTTGGGATCAGAACTCAATCTCTTGATTGAGAACTTTACCGTGTAAGATTAACGATTCTTAACTGCTGGAAATACTAGTGAAATGATTTGAATTAGTGTATGTTTTTGGTTCAATCCTGTTTTCATCTTCTTTTGAAATTCAATTTTTAAATTTCTTCCAAAACATGGATTCACAAAAATTAATCATTGAAGATTGAATTTGCTGTCTGACAATTAATCATTGAAGATTGTAAAATGCATTAGCTAACCATCTATTTCTCAAATGACAAGTTCATCTCTTTACAAAAGTCATTTCTTGAAAAAGTTTTTCTTGGTGATGTTTTGTATAGTTAATCTTTGAAATTTGAGTATATGTGTTGAAGTTTTTTTTTTGACTGTGTAATCACTCTTCAATGACATTTTGAGTGGTAAAAGATAATATTTGTATTGAGATAAAGGTATGTTTAAAGAGAAGAGCATAAATGAAAAAGTTTTAACTGTGTTCGTTGAACAGGATAAAAATCTCAAATTCATATCTGAATGAGAGATATCATCTTAGATTTAGATTATCTAATAAAATATTTTATCATTTGATTTGTTTTTAACAAAAGATAGAAACTCTTTTTACATTAATGATCTACTTAAATACATTCAAAAAATTCTCTTAATTTCATTCTATTTAAATCTCTTATCAAACTTCTATTTGTGTTTTTGAAACTCTTCAATGAAAAACTGGACAAAACTTATGTGCTTCAATAAAGCAGAGTGAGTTAATTAGTGAGAAGAGTCAATATGCTAATACTGAAATTTATCTTATGATACGAAGAAATAATGGTAAAAAAACCAAAATTATTAGTGCAAAACAACGGAAACATTTCAATGCATTTCAACAATATGAAACTAAAAAAACAAGGATAAGTTTATTAAAAATTCAATGATCTGTGATGTATGTTCAAATGTGCAGGTAATCCATTAGAAGAAATGGTTAGTACTACAACCTGTCATTCAACAACACAAATTCTAAAGTTTGAATGGTGATAAGTTGAAGTCCTTCGTCAAAACAAATGTTGGAGGATACACACAAGCATCCTTGGTTAAAATCAAGATACAATCCAACCTTCTTCAAATGGGTAGGTCAATCAGAATCAATCATCTAATAATCATCGTCTTAGAAGAAGCAACATCAATATAATGTTGGAGTAAATAGGAAGTTCATTCTTATGATGGGTCTAATATCTCCATATGATATGACTCATAAATGATATATGAGCAATGATTATGAAACAATATTATCTCTGAAGAATACTGAACGACAAGTAAAAGACCAACACTAGATAAGTTTGTATAACATGCGTTTAAATATCTCATTATCTGGTCAAACTCATGGATATATTAGAACCTCAAAAGAGCTGCTTTGGTAATCCTCTGACTGCAAGGTATGAAGTTATTCCTCTATCTGCTCAAGGAAAAGATCTTTTCTATGGTGTATAGCATGCTTGAATCATCATCTGAACTCATATCTACAAAATTAACGCACATGCGCAAAGGATTGCACCTATTGATTCAGAAGAACAAAATGGTCAGAACCAAGCTAATTTTGCATTAGGTTAGAAGATCATCTAAAAGAAAATTCTGGCAAACTCTAGTAAGACGAGAATTAAAACATGCTCTCTAAATCATCCTTGTTTGTCATTAGGTTAGGTACTCTGCAATTTACTTCATTATTTTTGTGTGTAAAATACATGTTTTTGATGATACAAAAGACCAATGGTGATAATGCTCAAAGCGACAAGCTCAAAAAGAAGAAATCTCCAAGAAGTCTCCAAGAAGTCTCCAAACATCCTATTGATGTATTAAAATAGATGTTTTATGTAAAGGTAAATGATACAACCCATAGTTCAAATACAAAGAGAACCTTACATCCTTACATATGCATAAACCATATTTTCGAAAGTCAAAAATTATATTTTCAAAGTATTAGAATTAATATTTTTGACAAAATACAAAAGTGTATTCGAATACAACATCGTGTATTCGAATACAGATGAAAAATTGCTAAGTCAGTAGCTAAAACCCTTCATCTGTATTCGGCTACATCCTGATGTATTCGAATACACCCAGCAAAGGTGACGACAAAGGTCACCTTTAAGTGCTTTATCTAAGATAGTAGTGTGCTATCCTAGAAGGTTTTTTAGAAGTTTGTAGCAAAGGTCCTAGGGTGAGGACTTGTACATATTCTGACAATATTGAAGGAAATCTCTTGTGGTGAGCAAGAGGACTGGATGTACCCTTGGTTATAAGGGGAACCAGGATAAATGTGCTGTGTTCATTTCCTTATTGTTATTTACTCTTTCACCTACCATCATTAAACACAAAAATAGATCACTAAAATTCTGAAAACAACTAAAATTTCCAAACACCTAATTCACCCCCCCCTTCTTAGGTGCACATCTGATCTTACAATTGTCATCAAAGCAGGTTCAAGGTAACTTACTCCTTGATCAATAACTCATGGCTTTCGCACAACCAGTTTTCAGAGACGGTGGCAGCAGTAACAAACCACCATGTTTCGTCGGTGAGCATTATGATTTTTGGAAGATACGCATGCAAGCGTATCTTGAAGCACAAGGAGACGATATATGGGATGCTATAGAAAATGGTCCTTACATCCAAACAACAGTTATCAATGACAAAGAAGAAATCAAGATAAAGAATTCCTGGACCGATGACGATAAAAGAAAAGTGTTGTTTGATAAAAAAGCTAAAAACATTTTACAATCAGCACTAGGTATCGATGAATTTTTCCGCGTATCTCATTGTAAAACAGGCAAAGAGATATGGGACACATTGGAAGTAACCCATGAAGGCACCGTAGAGGTAAAAAGATCCAAACTTAATACACTTTCTCAAGAATATGAATTATTTCGTATGCAGCCTGGAGAATCTATATTAGACATGCAGAAAAGATTCTCCCACTTAACAAATCACTTAACAGCCCTTGGAAAGATTTTCTCCAACGATGAACTAAATCTGAAAGTATTAAGGTCACTAACAAGGGCGTGGCAACCCAAGGTGACGGCAATATCAGAAAAGAAAAGCTTATCCAAAATGTCACTTTCTGCATTATTTGGCAAACTCCAAGAACATGAAATTGAACTTAGAAGATTGGAGCAAAATGAAACCCAAGAAAAGAAGAACAAAAACATTGCTCTAAAGACCGAATCAAAGGAAGTAGTCAAAGATGAAATTTCTGATGAAGACGAAAACATTAACTTCCTTGTTAAGAAATTCGGTAAATTTCTTAAAAATGACAGAAATTTCAAAAAGAAGAATTTCAGAAAGAAAGATAGCTCTACGACAAACCAGAATTTCACGTGCTTTGAATGCGGAAAACAAGGACATATCAAAGCAGACTGTCCAAACCTTATCAAGAAGAATGCCGGTAAAAGAAAAGACTTCAAGAAAGCATACATAGTGTGGGAAGATAACGATGTAAGCTCATCATCAGAAACAGAAAGTGAGGAATGTGCTAATGTTGCACTAATGGCTTCACATCAGTCAGATGACGAAGAGGTCAGTAACATAAATACTTTTCATTATAATACAACTAATAGTGAATTAATCATAGAATACAATGAAGCCCAAAATGCTATAAAGGAACTCCTTGTTGAATGTAAAAATCTGCTTAAACAAGTGTCAACGCAAAAGAAACAGATCTCATGTCTTAAAGAAAAAATTGACATTATGGAAAAAGATGCTGAAAAATCAAAGCAGAATTTTACATGCAATAAATGTGATTCCCTTTCATTCAAAATTGTTCAATTAAATAGAGTGATTGAACGATATGAAAAAGGACATATAGGATTGGAGAATGTTCTAAACATGCAAAGATATTCAAACGATAAAAGTGGTCTTGGATTTTCTAAATTTAACAAACCAAGCACAAATAAGACCATTTTTGTCAAATCAAGTACTCAAACCAATAAAGGAAATATTACAATTTTACAAAAAGGTCATCCTTACAAGGAGAAAATTACTAAAAATAAATTTCATACACATGTTAGTAAAAATAAAATTCCTATTTGTTCCTATTGTGGTCTTCATGGACACACACCTAATGCTTGTCATGTAAGAAACATTAGCATTCCAAAAGGGCATTGCGTGTGGGTCAAGAAAGGTACTAACCCTCAAGGACCCAAAGCACTTTGGGTACCTAATAAAATTTGATTTCGATTTTGTAGGTATGCACACAAAGTACTTCGAATTTGTGGTACTTAGATAGTGGGTGCTCCAAACACATGACGGGTGACATAACAAAATTTTCAGCCTTGACCCTTGAATCAAAAGGATATGTAGTCTATGGAGATAATAATAAAGGAAAAATCTTAGGTATTGGAAAAGTTGGAACAGCCTCTTCTCCGTCAATTGAAGATGTTCTGTATGTTGAAGGCCTAAAGCATAATCTCATAAGCATTAGCCAGCTATGTGACAAAGGACACAAGATAGTCTTCAACAAAGATGAGTGCATCATTCAAAATGCAGCAACAAGTGAAATTCAATTTATCGGTAAACGTTTCAAAAATATTTTTATACTTAATCTTGACGATTTATCCTTGAAAATGAAATGTCTTTTGGTAAGCGACAACAATGATGCATGGCTATGGCAGAAAAGAATTGCACATATCCACATGGATCATTTAAACAAACTAGTCAAGCATGATCTTGTTGTTGGTTTACCAAAAATGAAATTTGTCAAGGATAAATTATGTGACGCTTGTCAAAAAGGTAAACAAACAAAAACTTCTTTCAAACCTATAAATGTTATATCAACTACAAGACCACTTCAATTAATACACATGGATTTGTTTGGTCCATCAAGAACTAAGAGTCTTGGTGGAAATTCATATGGACTAGTGATTGTTGATGATTTTTCAAGGTACACATGGACCTTATTTTTGGCAAGTAAAAACGAAGCTTTTAAAGCATTTAAAAATTATGCCAAACTAGTCCAAAATGAACAATCATCCAAAATTGTATCAATTAGAAGTGATCATGGTAGAGAATTTCAAAATACCTTGTTTGAAGAATTCTATGAAGAAAATGGAATTTTCCACAATTTTTCTGCACCTAGAACACCTCAACAAAATGGGGTTGTTGAGAGAAAGAACAGATCCTTGGTAGAACTTGCAAGAACTATGCTAAGTGATTCAAGTCTACCAAAGTACTTTTGGGCAGATGCAGTAAACACGGCATGCTATGTTACTAACAGAGTAAACATTCGGCCAATTATTAAGAAAACTCCTTATGAACTCTACAAAGGAAGAAAGCTCAATATCTCTCACTTCCACATCTTTGGATGCAAGTGCTTTGTGCTAAATAACGGAAAAGACAACCTTGGAAAATTCGATGAAAAAGCAGATGAAGGTATTTTTATTGGTTATGCATTATCTAGTAAAGCATTTAGAATTTTCAATAAAAGAACTTTCATTGTAGAAGAATGAATACATGTAACTTTTGATGAAACTAACCCCTTGAAAGAGGACAAAGCTATTTCTTATGATGATGACGACGACATTGAAAGTAGTGATACAAGTAAAGAACATCAAATTGATCAACCAAGTCAAGAAAGTGAAGTCAACATTGAAAAGGAAAATGATAAACTCCCAAAGGAATGGAGAACCCATCGAGATCACCCAATTGATAACATTATTGGTGATATCAACAAAGGAGTTACAACTAGACTTAAACTACAAGATGCATGCTTAAACATGGCATTTGTTTCTCAAATCGAACCCTCCAAAATTGGTGAAGCACTAAAAGATGATCAATGGATACTTGCAATGCAAGAAGAACTTAACCAATTCGAAAGAAACGAAGTATGAGAACTTGTTCCTAATCCAGGAAATAAACACATAATTGGTACAAAATGGGTGTTTAAAAATAAACTTGACGAAAACGGTATATTTGTTCGCAACAAAGCAAGATTGGTCGCCCAAGGATATAATCAAGAAGAAGGAATTGATTTTGACGAAACATTTGCCCCGGTCGCAAGGTTATAAGCAATACGTTTACTACTTGCTTATGCTTGTTCTATGAACTTTGAATTATTTCAGATGGATGTGAAAAGTGCCTTTCTCAATGGATACATCAATGAAGAAGTATATGTCAAACAGCCACCCGGCTTTGAGGACTTCAAGAGTCCTACACATGTATTCAAATTAAGGAAAGCTCTCTATGGTCTAAAACAAGCACCAAGAGCTTGGTACGACAGATTGAGTGCCTTCCTATGTGAAAGAGGTTTTGAAAAAGGCAAAGTTGACAAGACATTATTTATTAAACGAAATAATGGTCACACTTTGCTGGTCTAAATCTATGTTGACGATATCATATTTGGTTCAACAAACAATGAAATATGTGAAGAATTCTCATTGATGATGCAAGGTGAATTTGAAATGTCCATGATGGGAAAATTAAACTATTTTCTTGGCCTTCACATCAAACAACTCAAGCATGGCATCTTCATCAATCAAGCAAAATATTGCAAAGAATTACTAAAAAGATTTGAAATGGAAAATTGCAAAGAAAGTGCTACTCCAATGGGTTCAAGAACATATGTTGATAAAGATGAATCCGGTATATCAATAGACATTTCAAAATATCGAGGTATGATTGGCTCTCTATTATATCTAATGGCCAGTCGGCCATATATTATGTTTAGTGTTTGTTTATGTGCAAGATTTCAGGCGGAACCTAAAGAATCACATCTTGTAGCAGTCAAAAGAATCATGAAATATTTGAAAGGAACAATCAATGTAGGACTATGGTATCCGAAAGGTAGTATCTGTAGTGTCGTTGGATATTCTGATTCAGATTATGCAGGATGTAAAACCGACCGTAAAAGCACAAGCGGCACTTGTCATGTCTTGGGAAATACACTCGTATCATGGTCATGTAAAAAGCAAGCATGTGTTGCACTCAGTACTGCTGAAGCCGAATATATAGCAGCAGGAAGTTGTTGTGCACAAATTCTATGGCTCAAGCAACAACTATGTGACTATGGACTTGATCTCGGATGCATTCCGTTACGATGTGACAACACTAGTGCGATCAATATTTCAAAGAATCCAATTATGCACTCTCGAACTAAACACATTGATATACGACATCATTTTCTGCGTGATCATGTGCTTAAAGGAAATGTTGAAGTAACCTTTGTGGATACTCATAATCAACTAGCGGACATCTTTACTAAACCACTTCCTAAGGACTCATTTTACAAAATACGACGAGAACTCGACATCTTAAGTGAAAATGATCTTTAAATATCAGGTACTTTGTCATCATTATTCAAAAGGTATTAGTTTTCTCTTGATAGCATGTTAGCATTAAGTCATCTCTATGTCTACCTGTCCTTATATTGGTGATTATATACAATATTTAGTATGCTCTATATGATATATTACTTTCAGTTTCAAATAAATGGAAGATGTAGTCGAATACAAATTCTGAGTATCAGAGTGTAATCGAATACACATTTTCCCAGAAACACTCAGTATCAGAATACTTCCATCTGTATTCGAATACACTCAAGTGTATTCGACTACACCTTCAGGTTTTTCTGTTATATTTAAAGCCGCGTCAGATATTCACTCCTTCATTTCAAAATTAGGTATTCGAATACATTCTCACATGCTCACCTCCTTCGTCAATTTTCGACCCGTCTTCCCTTAAACCAATTACTCCATTGTTATTAACTTCAAAGCACAACCCCATTTTGGTCATCTCTCTCCTTCATTCAGAATTCACAGACTCAAATCCTAAACCCCGAAATTTCTCTCAATCAATATGTCCAAACTCTCTTCCGCTGTTCAGGACGCACGCAAACGAGGGCCCAGAACTAAACATGCATGCGTGGGTCCTTCCAAGAAACGAACCAAGAACACCAACATCACGGATTTGTCACGCCTCTTACACACACCGGAAGAAATTGCTCGGTTTCGCACACTCTACTCCGACAAACGGCTTATCATCCCAAAATTTGGTACTTTAGACTCTTTTTCTGCATTTCAATTTCCTGCTTTACTTAAAGCTCAACGTATGGAAGGGTTTATCAGTTACAAAGGTCCTATCTATCCCGATTTAGTTAGGGTCTTTTACTGCAATTTAACTAGGGATGGAAAAATGCTGAAATCTCGTGTCAAAGGGAAGAGTATTGTACTCGATTCACGAATTATTGGTGACATTTTGAAAATTCCTTGTGAAGGACAGAAAACAAGTCCAAATAACCTCTGTAAATGGTCTGGTGTTCCCAAATATGATGCTTATGTGACTCTTTGTCGTTTTAACAAACAAACTATGGAACAGAAGCGTAGTCAAGTAGGTTCAAAATTTGCTAAGCAACGATATGGCGTTGGTAATCTCACTGTTGATTATCGTTTGCTTCATTATTTCTTGAGTTATATTTTGGTCCCCAAAGCTGGTAACTATTCTCAGATTTCGGAGTTTGAACTCCAGATTATGTACTATATGTTCGAAGGCCTTCCTCTCAATTGGGCATATTTCGTTAAATCAGTCATGTTTACGTCCAGAGAGGCTGTTGGTTTGCCTTACGCCAAGGAGGTCACTCGCATTCTCGAACACTTCGGAGTGGACTTCTCTGAGGAAGTTTTGTATACCGTTACGAAGGACAATCTGCTGGATTTAAGTGTCCTTCCTAGCATGAAAATTATTTGGCACGAACCGCTTCAGAAGTACATACATATGAGTGATCTTCGTCAACCTTCTGCTACTCCTGATGGCGCTCCTACCCCTGCGACTGATGCTGCCCCTGACGATGATGACGCCGAAGATACCGCATCTGATGATGATTATATCTCTAATCGCATGGTTATGGCCAAACTTGATTCTCTTCAGACCTGCCTCTCCGATTTCACCGCTTCGGTTGCTACTCGCTTTCAGACTCTCGAATCCACCATCGCAACCAACCAGAGCAGCCTGATTCATGAGATGTGCATTTTATCCGATAAAATTGATCATCTCCATCTCCCGCCTGGCCATCACTGATTCACATTTCGTTTCCTAGGAATAGTTGGCATTTTGTTTTCTAGGTTCTACTTACTTTCATGTTTTGGTATGCTGTAATCTCTGCTACTTTTCGTTCCGTTTTGACATTATATTATGACTCTTATGTGACTTTATCTGCCTGCTTGTTTCTTCTGTAACGATTATTGGCTTATTATGATTCTATTCTGTTTTACTACTTAGTTTATTTTTTATATTATTGCTCGTCTTCTTCTTTTTGATGATGTCAAAAGGGGGAGAAAATATGGTATTTTGTTGTCCATTAAACTATCAATGTAGGTACATATTCCCTTGATCATCCAACACGGAAGTATGCCTACATTGCGGGGGAGTATGATGCGCATACATTACGGGGGAGTCATCAATAAACAACAAATGGTTTTGTCATAATCAAAAAGGGGGAGAATGTAAAATACATGTTTTTGATGATACAAAAGACCAATGGTGATAATGCTCAATGCGACAAGCTCAAAAAGAAGAAATCTCCAAGAAGTCTCCAAGAAGTCTCCAAACATCCTATTGATGTATTAAAATAGATGTTTTATGTAAAGGTAAATGATACAACCCATAGTTCAAATACAAAGAGAACCTTACATCATTACATATGCATAAACAATATTTTCGAAAGTCAAAAATTATATTTTCAAAGTATTAGAATTAATATTTTTGATAAAATACAAAAGTGTATTCGAATACAACATCGTGTATTCGAATACAGATGAAAAATTGCTAAGTCAGTAGCTAAAACCCTTCATATGTATTCGGCTACATCCTGATGTATTCGAATACACCCAGCAAGTCAGTGGCAAAATTGACCAATCTGTATTCGACTACATCCAAGTGTATTCGGCTACATAGTATTAAATTTGAATAAATTTGAACGTTGCAAAGAGGTGTATTCGAATACACCTATCTTGTATTCGAATACAACTGGAAGCAATGCAATTTTTCAGTTCTGAATCGAATCTAAAACATTGCAATTTTTCCTCAAACCTCTTGGATCAATGGCCACGAATCTGAAGAGATGTTTATGGACTATAAATACATCATAACTTCAGATTCACCAACAACAATCCTACTACACAACTTTAAAGACTTTGAACAAACTTTTCTGAATTTTTCTCAAAGTCATTTTCATAAATTCAAGTACTTGCATATCATTTTCATATCCTTAACTAAGGTTCTCAATGTACTTGAATCAATCTTGGATTGTTATCATTCTACCTCTTTCTTACTCCTATACTGTTATCAAAATCACAAGTGTTTGTAAAAGAAAGTTGTACTTTCTTTAAGTGCTTTATCTAAGATAGTAGTGTGCTATCCTAGAAGGTTTGTTAGAAGTTTGTAGCAAAGGTCCTAGGGTGAGGACTTGTACATATTCTGACAATATTGAAGGAAATCTCTTGTGGTGAGCAAGAGGACTGGATGTACCCTTGGTTATAAGGGGAACCAGGATAAATCTGTTGTGTTCATTTCCTTATTGTTATTTACTCTTTCACCTACCATCATTAAACACAAAAATAGATCACTAAAATTCTGAAAACAACTAAAATTTCCAAACACCTAATTCACCCCCCC
>JBBPBQ010020321.1:45128402-45161963 GCA_037974755.1 Cicer yamashitae
CCCCCCCCCCCCCCTCTTAGGTGCACATCTGATCTTACATTTTGTTAATGTACTTGTTTGTTTTCTCTGATGTATTTTTGCTTGTTAATCATATCACTTGTCCTAGGTTGTCAAGGAAATAGTTTTATTCTTTTTTGCGTGTGTTTTTTTGTGTATCTATGTGTTTGAGAAGTCTTTTCTTGTTCATGTGGTTTTTTTATGATACAGATCATTTGTCTTGCTTCATGTTGTCTTGTTCGTATTTTTATCGCATGTGTTCTTTATGGTATTTTATTTTAGATTACTTGCATTATAACCAAAGTTTATATTTCTATCTTTCCCTCGCCTATTTAAACTCTTATTCTCTGTAGTGTTTTTCAAAAACCATTATCCTTTCATAACCCCAAATCCTTTTACACCCAAAATTTAAAAACTCTTTAGGAAAAGCAAGTTCAATCTCTAGTCCTTTGTTGTGTCTTCACCTTCCTAAATGATCATCTTCTTACATTGTACTCTTAGAAAGATTTTAAGATCTTCTTAAAACATGAACTAAACAAATTAAGTGTTGTAAAGTTCAAAAATCTTAAATTTGTCACATCTGTGAACTTTGGTCAACAAGTTGGATTATACAAGGAGATTCACAAAATGCATTCAAAGGTTCACTCTATACACATCCTGGATGTCAATGTCTTATTCTCCTACTTAGGACCTTAAGTACAATCAGGAAGTCAGAAAGTATCATTGAAAGGCTTGTACAAAGAGTTGTTGTTATATGTGTTGAAGAAGCATAAGAAAGTAATGGGTTGGCAAATGGTAGACATCAACGGGATTAGTCCAACTATCTACATGCATAAAATCATATTGGAGGATAATTCCAAGAATAATATTGAAATTCAAATAAGATTGAATCATGTAATGAAAGAAGTAGTCAAGAAAGAGATCATCAAGTGGCTGGATTCAGGGATTATCTATCCAATATCAGATAGTGTGTGGGATAGCCCTGTACAATGTGTGCCTAAGAAAGAAGGAGTTACTATAATGCAAAATGAAAAGAATGAAATGATTCCAATTAGAACTGTCACTGGTTGGAGGGTTTGTATGGATTACAGGAAGCTCAACAAGGCCATTAGGAAAGATTATTTCCTTATGGTCTTCATTGATTAGATGTTGGATTGATTGGTAGGGCATGAGTATTACTTCTTCCTATATGGTTATTCAGGTTGTAACAAGATTGCTATAACACATGAAGATCAAGAGAACACAACCTTCACATGCACTTATGGAACATTTGCTTTTACAATGACCCCTTTTGGATTGTGTAATGGACCAACAACATTCCAAAGGTGAATGATGTCCATCTTTTCTGATTTAATTGAGAAATCCCTGGAAATATTTATGAATGCAGTTTTTGTGTTTGGAGAATCATTCCATATGATTTCTAAGAAGGGTTTGGAAGTGGATAAAAGAAAAAATAAATTCATTGAAAAGTTGCCTCATCCTACTTCTGTAAAAGGTATGAAAAGCTTATTGGGACATGTTAGGTTCTATAGAAGGTTCATTAAGGAATTCTCTCAAATTTCAGAACCACTTTGAAAATTGCTACAACATGATGTGACATTTGAGTTTATTGCTAAATACGTGAAGACCTTTGACACTCTAAGGAAAGCACTAAACACAACACTTGTCATCATTGCTCCTGTTTGGAAGAAGAAACCATTTGAAGTAATGTGTGATGCAAGTGACTATGTTGAGGGGGAAATGTTGGGTCAAAGGCATGGGAAAAGGTTTCATTATATCTATTATGCTAGTAGGACCATGATTGATGTTTAGCTAAACTGCACCACCATTTGGAAGGAGCTATTGGATGTTGTGTTTACATTTGATAATCATATCATACTTAATGGGTGTAAGGGTCATTGTCTATATAGACCATGCTGCCATTAAGTATTTGATTGCAAAAAAGGACGTAAAGCCAAGGCTCATATGGTGGGTGCTACTGTTGCAGAAAAGTGTGGACAATCATATTGCAGACCACCTTTCTAGGATACCTGAAAGTACAGAGGAAAGGAATGAAGTACTCATTAAAGAAACATTTTCTGATGAATAGTTGTTGAGCCTGGCTGGGATGCAGCAGGATGGTGTAGCACCTTGGTATGCTGATCTAGTAAAAGAAGAGTTTTCTTCATAATGCTAAGGCAAATTAGTGGGATAAACCCTATTTGTATAAGAAATGTTCAGATCAACTGCTAAGAAGATGTGCTATAAAGGAAGAGATCCCTAATATCTTGAAGCATTGTCATGCATATCCTTATGGAGGACACTTTGGGGGAGTAAGAATCGCTGCAAAAGTACTTCAATCAGGTTATTTCTAGCAAACTCTCTTCAAATATGCTCATGTAATGGTAGAAACTTGTGATAAATGCCAAACAATTGGTAATATATCAAGCAAGTAAGAAATGTAACTGCATGGTATCCTTGAAGTGGAACTCTTTGATGTGTGGGAGATTGACTTTATGGATCCATTTCCCTCATCATTTGACAATTCTTATATTTTAGTGGTTTTTGATTATGTGTCCAAGTGGATATAAGCAATATATCTTCCCACTAATGATGCTAAAGTTGTTACCAAATTTATCATAAATATATTTTCACTATATTTGGTACACTTAGAGCTATCATTAGTAATGAAGGCCCACGCTTTTGCAATAAATTATTTGAAAACCTATTGACTAAGTATGGTGTGAAACACAAAATTTCTATTGCCTACCATCCACAAACAAGTGGACAAGTGGAAGTGTCAAATAGAGAGATTAAAAGGATCGTACAAAAAGTTGTGAACCCAACGAGGAAGGATTGGTCTCTTCATTTGGATGATGCTTTGTGGGCTTATGGAACTGCCTATAAGACTCTTTTAGGGATGTCGACCTATAGATTGGTATATGGCAAAGCTTTCCATTTACCAATAGAACTTCAATACAAAACACATTGGGCTATAAAAAAGTTGAACTTGGACTTATACCAAGTTGAACTTCATGAGTTAGAAGAGCATAACTTTTCTCTTACGGAAATTCATAATTATATAAGTCCAAGGTAAAAAAAATGATATGATGCAAAAATTCAAAAAATAGAGTTCCATGTGGGGAGAAAGTTTTGGTTTTTAGCTCTAAATTAAAACTTTTTTCTTGGATAATTAAAATCAAGGTGGTCTGGCCCCTCTGAAATTTAAAAAATTTACCCACATGGAGCTGTTGACTTGAAAGAAAAACCAAGAAGAGAATTCAAGGTGAATTCTCAAAGGATTAGGTATTTTCAAGAATTCCCTATTATTCCCTTGAATGACCCTTAATGATTTAATTAGTCAGGCTAAAGACTCTTAAACGAAGTGCTCTTAGGTGGCAACCCAAAAATAAAGGAAGTATTTATGCTCACAATGGATAAATTTTATGTTTTGTTTTCTCTATAGTGTGTATATACAAGAAATTATTTCATGATGCTCTGGAAAGTTGCATCATAGGAATCATGGGTTTGAATGAAGAAATGAGGTTGGGTATTGGACTTTTGATATTAAAGGATGCGTTATCATTATTATTGCACAAGAATCAGAACCACTACTGATTTTGTGGGGCCTAAAGTTGCAATGCATGGACTTTCTCTGGCTCTGCTCAACACATGGCATGATTAGTACACTATTTGCATGCTACCCCACCCTTTTTTGACCCATGGGCCCTGCTCTGCCACCCACTATCTCTCCATTTAATTCTCTGACTGTTACCCCACCACCTCACTTCCATCCATCCACTCCTTATATTCCACCACTACATAATCATACACTCACCCCTTTCCACCTTCATCACAAACCTCCAAAAGTATGATTTTCCTTGTACCTTTTATCCTAGTTTTCACCTATATTTTCCCCTCAACCCCACCTTCACTAAAACCCTTTTTTTTTTTTCAAATAGCTTCCTCAACTTCCCCTTGTTTTCAAGACCTACTTCGTTGGAAACTTTTGTTGTGCAAAATGGTGTTCAAAAGAGGTGTGAGCAAGTATGCTACCCTTCCATTTCTGAAAGCTAATCCCATCAAGATAGAGAAACAAAAGAAGAGGTTGGGTCCCAAAATTCTGCTCCTCCCAAATTTTTGAATGAGAACACGATGAACAACTATGAAAAATATGTCAAGCATAGGGAGTTCTTTACAGAGAAAGGCTTCTTAGTCAAAGGACTTTCCCCTTATGGTTTGCCTGATGAGCTTACTGCCATTATTGACAAGCTCAATTGGAAGGTTTTGGTAGTACACAACTTTGTAAAGGAGTTTTATTCCAAAATTTTGTTTTCTACTCATACCACTATTGTGGTTAGGAACATTCAGGTCTCCTTTTATTCTTCTTCAATCAACTTTTTCTTAGGGTTGATAGAGGATTTCAAGATTTCAAGCCTCTTGAGCCTAAGGATGACTATTTCAAGCGGGTGAAGAAAAAGACAAAAATGGAGCTTGATGAGTTGTTGAAGTCCCTTATAGTTGAGGGCACAAAATAGACTTTTGAGAAGGGGTGAACACTTACAAGTGTTCAAGGAGAGCTTTGAAGCTTCAGGCCAAGCTCTGATATTGTATTATTCGTTTCTTCGTTATGCATGCAACTCATATGGAGATTATGAATAAAGAAAGATTGGTGTTGCTACATTGTATCATGCAGAACAAGATGCTTAATGTTGGATTCTTGATCCAACATGAGATTTTGAAATGTGCTTTTTGTTGAAAAGGGATGTCTATTTTTCCCTTGCTTAATCACAAATTTATGTCAAAATAATGGTTTGTTACCTTAGTTGGACGACAAAAGTTTCAGTGATTAAATGAGTGGTGGATGACTCGCCAATAAAAAAATTTACTCAAAGCAGTGTTGTTGTTAAAGAAGAACAAATGCAACTTGATGTTGTAGCACCTGCGCAACTTGCTCAAACCACCCCTAAAGGAGATTTCATCACCAGAGAAGAGTTTCATAAATTTGAAGAGAAGAATGTCGCATTTTGGAAGTTTATGCAAGGCTTTGGAGAATACCATAATTGTGGATGGCACCACTTTGGGATTCACATGAATGAATTCCTAGTTTTCCCTCCTAAATTACTGATTGAAGATGGCAAGGCTGCAACATCTCAACAAGATGCAGCAAATGATACTGCTGATGCATCCACGACCAAGCCCATGAAAAGGAGGAATAGTGGAAAGGAAAAGCTAAAGAAGAAGAAAAGTAAAAAAACCGAAAGGAGAAGATGTAGGTTTAAGATGGTGAGCCTACATAAGCTGGAAAGGAACTAGGTTTGGAGGTCATAGTGCTACCAAGGGAGGCTGCACGTGAGCCTATTGAAGAGCTGCCTTCTAACCTATGCAAGAGGCAACAGAAAACCAGCAAAACATATTCTTGTGCACTATGATTGTGAACTATCATATCCACAACCAGAAGCTGCAGCAAGAAAGAACCCAAAGTTTTTCTACCAAAAGAGAAGGACTAGACAAACTTTGGATCTTAACAAGTCCATTGATGAAAATGTTGAAAACGAAGAAGACTAGAGAAATAACCAAGAGGACAAAGAAACAACTCCAACCCCCGAGCCACCAAAGAAAAAGGCCAAGACCAAAGACCTCTCAAACTCTGCCAAAGCTTGAATTGATGCAGCATGCTATAGCATTGTCAGGACAATGTTGATTAACTTGTCTTGTATTTTTTCAATTTTAGTTGCTTAGTTATAAGTTGTTTCTATGTTTTTTTGTTTGTCTGTTTCTATCAGCTTGTCGTTGAGGTAGATAAGTATTGTTATACCTCTTTAGGTACCTTTTATGGACGAAAGAGTTGTTGCCACTATCGGGTTGTTTTATATCAGTTCTAGTTTGTGTCAGAATTGACACAAAGTCTGTATCTAAGATTCTAACTCTCATTAAGAGGATATTACATTTTAAGTCCTATATCAATTCAAGTGTATAAAATATTTTGACTGATTTACATCAATTCTAGTAACTCTCTACTGAAAGGATTTTCCATTTATTATTTTCTTTTGATGTGTTCTAGGCTTTTACATAGTTTCTTCTTAACACATTGCCTTTTTCATTCTCTTGATTGTATTTTCATATTGATCGGTTTCGATTTAAATAGTGAGAAATGTATCCGTTGAGAATGTTACCGTTGGAGATCTTTAATCAGTATTTAAGGCAAATCAACCTTTAAGACATATCCATATATATCGTCATAATTAATTGTAGTGTATTTAGAAGACAAATCTCAGAGGATGTTACTATTATAAGATGTCATGCGTTTTTTCAGTCAGAGGATAAGTCTACTATAATGAGCAGAGGATGTTGGAGCATAGATTTCTTATCAGAGTGTTGACTTTATCATAGTGTTGACTTGATATGTTGACCAAACAATCAATTGACTTACTAGAATCAACAAACGTAGGATTATCAAAGCGAATTTGTATTGACGGATTCAGTAGAGGCGCGTAGAGAGCTCGTTTATCAGAGTTAGACAAAGCTTAACAAATTCTTCAGAGTCACTGTGAACTTGTTCAGTAGATTCTCTTTTCTTTGTTCATCAGAAGATCTAACTTGTACCAAAACGTAGACTTTATTAGATGCTTCACTTAGAGCTTTCTTCTTTTGATCTTTGAGTCAGAGGATCAAAAGGGGTTTTTAGTCAGAGCCAGATAATCATTGCAGCGCTCTTTTCCTTTATCTTTAGAGGGACAATCATTGACTTGTATTTCCTTTGTCTTTAAGGCTTTGATCGACTAGAGATTATCATAGGCTTGTTGGAATGTTTCTTATTGTTATATTATGACTTGTTCTATTAATGAACATAATTACTTGTTTATTAGATGATAATATTATGTGTTAGAAACACTTAGATTATTATTTCTAACTTACTCATAAATTTTGCTACCTTAAAATAGATAGTCATTAGTATATTCTTTGTCTTCTAAGTTAATATGCTTACTTCTCAAATATAGTTAGGGGATAATTGTTCTTATTTGTTTGTTTTGTTATCATCAAAATATCAACTAGAGGATTGTAGCTACAATACTTTTGCCCTAACAATTTTTTTTTCTAAATTTAAAGGCCTTTCATCTAAGAATAAGGATATATTTATTGCATCAATGACATGTCTTGTGATACCCCAAATTTCTTATTACTATATTTTAATAATATTAAAATAAATTATATGTATGGTTGCTATGACGTGATAATTTTTTTTTTACATGATAGCCTTTGTGTGCTTGTCTTAATAATTTATTTAAATATATTTAGTTTATTTTCAAAAACAATTAGTAGAATGGGGAATAGATGCACGCTACCTTTTAGAAGTTATAGGTACATATATGGATGGTCTGCTAGCAAGCGTACAAATTATATAAAATATTATTAGGTTTGGCCGCTTTTGTTGCCCTTGCGAAAAAAATCTCGTTTGTTTCTGGTAGTCTAAAAGTTGTTTTGGGACTATCATCTTTCATATTATAGTCTTCATTGTATATGATTTTTATTCTCTCATTCTCTTTTAATATTTTTTTTGTGTGCAAACTCACAACTTTTTTTTGTATAAAACAGTTGTTATTTTGAATTATTTTTCCCGAAACAATTGTTAAATTGAACCTAAATGAGTGCTAACTAAATTAATAGTGACAAAAGGAATATCAATTAGTCATTCCGGTCATGTTGAATGGCATAAAGTATGTTACAAAATTAAAATAAAAATAAAACATGAACCATCTATAATAACCATAGCATATATTTTCCGATTTTATGTTACTATTTTATCGCATTGTGATTATAATTTCGTCTTATATCAAAAGAGTCTAATTTTATTTTACATCCCAAGGTTTTAGTTTATTTTAATTATAATTTAAAATTGTGTATAGTATCCATTAATTAAGTAGTAAATTAATATTATTAGTTAGATTACATATGATATATTTTTATCTATTTAAAAATCAAAATTTTATATACACTATATTTATACAGCTTTTATGATTCTGTTTGGTTTCAAAATAAAATAAAGTGTGTTTATGTTAATATATATGTTTTTATACTATTAAATATATTTTGGGTTATATTACAAATAGTAAATAGTTTATTTATTTAAAGTAAAGAATTTATTTGTATTTGGTTGTTGTGTTGCCTTATTAATTTATGTTAAAATTGAATTTGGTTATATTTTGTTATATGACTAAGAAACTTATATATTGTTGTGAATTAATTTACGTCAAGATTGTATGATTTTTGTGAAATCTTATTGTAATTGTTATTGTCTAGATGATGTCCTTGTTTACTTGAAGAAGTCATGATTTGACTTAAATGCATTACTTGTTAGATTTCCTACTTTATAACCGATAGAACTTGACTATTCAATGTGATTAATTGTACATGAATGCTAAGATTGATTGAGATTGACTTTTATATATATATAGATGTAACTTTTGATGAATAGTTTGGAATGACTGATATATATAGATGTGAATTTTGGTGAATATTGTGGAATTCATACTGCGAGTTTTTGAGTTGGGATCATCAAATTAATATGACCTTGATGTTGGGGGTCTTTGAAGTGAAGATCATCTTGTCATCATATAGGTAGGGTCTAACAAACCTAGTGATTTTAGGGAAGTATAATTGAATGAGTTTGATCGTAGAGGACTACGGTCGAACCCTAAGGTAAGACTGATAAACCTTAGGGGTATCTCTGATGGAGAATTCCTGAGTGGATTAGTGGGTTATTTCCTAAGGCCAAGAGTTATTGTGCAACACATGAGTACCTCGATTTTCGCGTATATGTGTCTTGAGTTGAGTTGAAGGGATCTATGAAGACATGGTCATTCATGAATTATTTGTCCACTCATGCGGTGACATAGTATCAAACTTCCTAATCAAGTACTTCAGAGTAGAATGGTACCAAATGATGAATAAGTATAGAGTATAGGACATTCATAACATTGCATCTTTGTAATTATTTTATTGGGATTGATTTGGATTAACCTTTGATATTATGTTCTTGGATATTTTGAATGCTATTTTATGATGTGATATTTGCCAATTTGATTACTTGCGTGTTCTTCTCACTTATCTTATACTATTATATGATTTCGAAGCTCACCCTACGTTGCTTGTATTTGACGCTTGCGAGAGCACAATTATTACAAGTTGTGTTTGAAAGGGAAGCTTTCTCAAACGACTTTTTTGTTTCTGTTCGTCTTTTATTTTGCGAAGTTGTCCACTCTGATAGTTGACGGGTTGGGATAAATATACTATATTTCATTGTTGTACTTGAAATTAAATATGTAAAACATTTTTAGTTCTCAAATGTTAGGCAATAAGCCAAATTTTATTATTATGAATTTTTCAAATAATTACGTGTGAGTTGTATATATGAATTGGGACATCATTTTCTCAAATTTTTTTGAAAATCCACAATTTTAATAGTGATAAATGGCTTAATAAATATAAATGTTAAATAAATTATTTTGAGATTTAGGGTGTCACATGTATTTGCTTTTTGTTATTGGGAGAAAGAAATCTTTATTGGAAAAAGGGGAAAAAAGACACAAAAAGAAGAAATATAATGTATTAGACTTGTCCTATATAAGGACAAAAGTTTGAAAAGCAAGACAAAGATGGTTAACCTAATTTTCAGCGTCTCCATCAACCCTAATTCTAATATTCCATTGTCTCTCACTACAATCCATCATCATCTTTCATTAGCAAATCATTTTAGAGAAATTCACATTAATTCTTGAAGATTTGAAACTTAAGGGAGGTTGTACTACTGCTGATGTTAGTTGTTCTTGCTTCCATCAACCCTAATTCTAATATTCCATTGTCTTTCACTACAATCCATCATCATCTTTCATTAGCAAATCATTTTAGAGAAATTCACATTAATTCTTGAAGATTTGAAACTTAAGGGAGGTTGTACTACTGCTGATGTTAGTTGTTCTTGCTTCCAACAATATTATATATCGTATTTCCTCTTTCTAACCTTCATTTTCTACAATGATTTGTGTTGTAATGAACTACTTAGTGTTACCATTTTTACTTTTTGTTGTATTAGCTCAATATGAGTTAAAACTCTTTGTAGTTAAGGATTAATGAGGTATTAATGAAGTTTGCATTTTAGCTTCCTCTTAAACAAGTTGTTTTTAATCCAATCTTTAAAACATAAATTGATCGCTTAGGTTCTATTGCTAGTCTTCTGAGCTTGGAAAAGGATAAAGATGTAAAGTGTTTGATTTACTATCGATTAAGCTAATATGCTTAGAAAAGATATTAATGTTAAATGATTAGGAACAACATTTATGTCCATAGAGAAGCTGATTTTCTAAAATAAAGTGTAGCATGATATCATGTGTAGTGTGTGAATCTAGGAATGGTAATAACTCACTGATTATCATGATGACTGAATTGAAAAACCCATAAGGTCAATTTGGTCCTAGGATTGCTACATCATGCTACAACATACTAGCACATGCAAACAGAATTATTACTAAGTTAAATTATTAACTACCTTTTGTCATTAGAAGTTAGTGTTGGGAATTTAGGAGGAATTTTTAAAATTTAATCCTCTTAGAGGAACAATCCCAATGAGCTGTTCTTGATTAAACCATTAATCACAAATCAAACATCAAGTTAAACACCTTTGAGTATCTTAGGATTACCTCTTGAAGCGTTATTTAGCTTTGATCACCAACGCAAGGCATCTATCTTAAAGTGTGCTTTAACTTTGATCTGCAACACAAAAATTATTGGCATATTTACACAGTCTACGCAAACACAAAATGGAACGTGGTGCTAGCCATTCTACGGTGATTGTGGTAATTAGAATTACTTGGGGAGTGTACTCTTCTTCTATTTATAGAGAATCACCACTAAAACCCTAAGACTCCTATTTATAGAGAATGAGTCAATCATTATATTTAATTAAACTTTTTTAATTAAATACAAACTATTAATTAAATTAAATCATATTTAATTAAATTAATTTGTCAACTTTCATTTATTTAATCAAATCAAATTCAATTAAATAAATGAGTAAAAACCCATTTTGGTCCCTACCCATCTTAGTCCTTGAGAAAAATAAAAGCACTTTTTAGTCCCTAAGAAAAATAAATCGGGCCAAATTAGTCCTTATGTGAACCACAATTAAAAAATTGGATTTTTTTTGCTAACTTGTCTGATGACTCATCAACTTGATTCTCTCACGTGTAAATTTTATAAAAAAAAAGGACAATTAGGTCCTTGACAATAATTAAAAATAGACAATTAAGTTCCTGACAATAATTAAATGAACAATTTAATCCCTGCAACAAAAAATGCACAAAATTATAATACAATTTAAAAAACAACACCAATAATATTCAAATTAAACCACAACGATATCCAAAATGATCCAAAACATAACATAAAAAGAAGGTACCAATATGTGATCCTATTCTTACCCAACTAATTTCTTCTAATTTGTTGATCTGATTTGTGCTTGTTACTTAAATTTGAATAAGAAATTCACATAAAATAGCAAATAACAATAAATAAAAAAAACCACAACATGACAAAGTAAGAACTGAAAATCTCGTTCACGATAAACAAAATATCCACAAATCGCAAAAGCCAAATAAAAAATTCACATAAAATAGCAACAACAAAGCAAAAACCGCATGAATAGTACATGAAATTGCACCTTCAACAACGCGAGCAGGAAGAACAATAACCCATCTTCAGAAACGCGAGGGAAAAAAAAGAAAAACGTAAGAATGAATAAGAAAATGCAGATTCAGAAACAAACGACAGAGACGACGGAAGTCAGACCTTCAGAATCGCAGACCACTATAGAATCAAAAGGGTTTCTATTTTAGACTTGTGGTTTCTCTAGATGAAATAATACTAGGGTTTATTTTTCCCTAAATTGAGCGAAGAACTAAATTGTCACGGTTTATTTTTCTTAAGGACTAAAATGTGTTTTTAATTTTTTTAGGGACTTAATTAGGTCTTTCAAAATTTCTCGGGGACTAATTTAGCCCGGCTTATTTTCCTTAGGGAACTAAAAAGTGCTTTTATTTTTCTTAAGGACTAAATTGGGTCTCTCAAAATCTCTCAAGGACCAAAATGGGCCTTTACTCTAAATAAATTATAAATATGTTAATGTATTAGATCATATTTAATACAATTAACATCTAACTAAATCAAATCTTATTTAATTTAAATCATTTGTTCCGTTGTTAGTACTCTATGTGGTGACCCTTATAAGTTCTCACTGAAATGATAATAATATTAAATATTATATACTGTTTATATAATATAAAATTTTATAAACAATGATTGACATCTAGCATTGCATCATTGCTACCAAAATCATATGAAAATCGGTGATATGATTTAAAATTTACCACGACCACTATTTATTGTGTAGTAATTGTCCCTTCGTCCAAATATTTAATTGAACGCAAGTCACAATTGAAGGTGCAAACACGAAAAGGGGGGTTGAATTGTGTTTGACTAAGTTAAAATTTTTTTAATTATTTGATTAAACTGATTTAGTCTTGATGATTTACTTGGAGTTGAAGTAATAGCAAAACTAAGGAGTGCAAGAATAAAGTGGCACAAGTAATTTATACTGGTTTACCACTAACTTGGCTACATCCAGTCCCTTCACTCAAAAGGATTTAATCCACTAATTCAACAACTGGAATTACAAAGCACCTGACCCTCCAAGCCAATCTTCTCAAACAGCCTGACAACCCCAGACTTTTGAGGAACACACATACCTTGACTCTACCAAGCTGAGTAGTTGCTTCTAACAAGCTGATTATAGCAATGACTATCACACTCTTAGAAGAACACTTAGAAAATATTTCTCATTCGAACAAGTGTTTCTCTCTTTGAACTCTAAGATGAATTTGGAATTTTGAGCTTGAATTCTTCTACTTTTTTATGATTTTTCGATGATCTTCTTCTTCAGCCTTAAGTATCTATTTATAAATAAAATTAGGGCTTCAATTTAGTCCTTGTTTAATTCTGAATTGTATCTTCATTCCTAGCTTGGTCAACAATGATCTTATTCAATAATAATTCTAAACAAGATGCTTTTTGATAGTATGTTCTTTAGCCAATTCCTTATTTCCGAATCCAATCTAAGCAGTTCTTCTAGATTAATTATGTTTGTATTTTATTCAGATTGAGTTTGTACATTCTTCAGATTGATATTGTTCGTATTTTGTTAAGATTGCTTTCGCAAATTCTTCAGATGAAACTTCCTTCCTATTGCTTGCTTTGATCTGGGCGGGAACATAGTGTCGGATCGGTTCTTGAACTTTCACAAGTAGGAATATGACTAAGTCTCATTTAGTATTTTGTCTTTTCTCAAAGTCTAAATCATATCTTTGCAAATAATAAATGTATCTTCTTGTGAGTGTTTCTTCTTGTAAATAATTTTTGATCATATCTTCTTGTGATAAATCTTAATCAAATCTTCTTTTAAATAATTTATATCTTCTTGTACATAAATCTTGATCAAATCTTATTGTAAATAATTCATATCTTCTTATGGTAAATATTGATCAAATCTTCTTGTAAATAATTCATACCTTCTTGTGATAAATATTGATCAAATCTTCTTGTAAATAATTCATATCTTCTTTGCAACTTGTCAAAGATTTTGTTCAATTATAAATCTGAATCAAATCTTATTTTAGATTGTCTTCAAAAACATGAATCGTCTTTGATTCTCTGTGAAGTCAAATATATTATTCTCATAAAATACTTTTGTTAACATCAAAACTCTAAGTATAAAACCAACTTGGTTCCAACAACAATATGTGTCATCCTTGCAATGTTCAATTCTTTATATCTCAATTCAAGAGTAGACGCATAAAACCAATGGACCCAATATCAAATATTCTAGCATGACTATGCATTTCCATGACCTCACTTTATCGAGTGGCTCAAGACGTAACTCTTATTTTGTAGGAGGAATGAATCATATCTACATCACTCACACTCCTCCACATGGTTTATTGCAGACCCAATAACCACATTTGTGATTGTCCTGTTACAGACAACGTTTGATGGTCCTAAAGCCTACAACTCTCATATAGGGATTGTAGGGACTTCAAGTCGAAAGCTTACTCACTATGGTTGCATGAGAATCGCTAATGACACTTACAAAACAATTATGTAGCATTCTCATGGTTGGTCAATCACGTATAAATATTACTCCTAATATTTATACTTATGTGACGACTTGCTATCTCATATCCATAACCCGTGAGAGTGGTCATTAGTCTACTCACATAATAGTCTCAATGTATTATTGTTGTCCTAATTAAAAATAATACTTTGACTACAAATACTTTAAGAATAGTGTTCTAATGTTCGATAAGGTATCACGATCTAGTCATACTCGACGTTCTATTAAACTAGCTACCTACTTTAAGGACTTTATCATATTATACGATTAATAACATAATAAATGAACAAGTGTCTCTTACTTACTTTGCATTTTTAATCATAAAGTTATCATAAAATTGTTACTTAACTATGTGTTCTTTAATTTTTATAACAAACAAGTCATTTTGTCTAGAAAAGTATTGAAATAGGTGACGTAATCAATCCTTATGGGAACGATACTCTACTTTTACTATATTACTTGTTTTGGACTGTGTACACTTACATATCACATTTAAAATATGCAACATGTAATATGAATTATGATTTGAATTCACGACCTTTCTGTTTTATTTCTTGCTTTCCTCTATTTTCTACTTCTTGCATCTTTTTTTTTATTTGCTATTTATGATTTATCTCGTTTGGTCTTCCTCTGGTTCTTGTTTTTTTTATTTATTTTTTCTCTTAAGCTTAGTTTCTCTAAAAAATCTTTTAAAATAATTTTCTCCTTCTCCGTCCACAACTCTTCATTTTCTTCCACTCTCGTCTCGAGCTTTTAAATTATTTCATGTTTCATAAAGTGTCGGTCAAAATATATGTGCATGTTTCCTTCTCACTCCTTGTTTTTCTCCATGCTCTCATCGTTAATTTTTTGTTTTCCTAAACGATTTCTTTTCCTTTCTCGAAAATTATGGCCAATTATTACCTCAATTGTTTTTCATTTTCCATATTTGTTGTTTTATTTCATCTCTCAAAACGTGATGTGTTGTTTTTAAACATCTTTTAAACTCTTCTACTATGGATGCTAGTTCGTTTTCTGCTAGGAAAAGAAAGTCACCTTCCTTTCTCAATAAGAAGGAAATCCCATCATCTACACCCAATTTGGTGTAGCAATGCATATGTCAAGACGTGCCTTAATTTTGTTTGCTACATCTTGTTGATTGTTCCAAGTGAAGAGGTCTTTGGTATACTCTATATCAGAAAAATGAAACAGGTTTAAAGTGTCTTGAAAAATTTGCATAAGGCTTCTAGAAGAAGCGTTACCACCTTGTTTTTCCTCCGGGCTACGGATTAAATTAAAGTCTCAAAAGATTGTCATTTTTTATTGAGTATGATTCAACAAGATGTTTTATTAAGTCACATGTTTAATGTTTATTTTGGGCCTTAGGGAAACCATAAATTCCTATATATATATATCCAAGAGGTATCATCATCCCGCAATTTAATTAGCATGTGAATATGGTTGAAAGAGTAAGACAAAACATAAATATCGGTGTAAGTATTCCAAAAGCATGCCAAACCAAACTCTCTTTCACGACCATCGCCATTACAACTGACAACAAATACATAAGAATAGTCATTAAAATTTCTAAGAGAGCTTAAATCAAAATCTTTTTTATATGGTTTCAAACAAGAAAATAAAATTTGGTCATTTTCCTTGATAAGCTTCTTCAAAGCTCGAACTGATCGTGGGTTCCCAATCCCCGAACAGCTCCATGCTATGAAACTCGTGACGAATGGTCGGCCTGCTTGGTTGGACCCATAATTTGTTATG
The DNA here is from genome assembly GCA_037974755.1 of Cicer yamashitae. Lineage (NCBI taxonomy): Eukaryota > Viridiplantae > Streptophyta > Magnoliopsida > Fabales > Fabaceae > Cicer > Cicer yamashitae. The sequence continues at coordinate 45,144,352 of JBBPBQ010020321.1, forward strand.
TGGAAATATGATATCTTTTAATTCTTTTCTCTTCGTGAGCTGCTGATTATTGTTCTCTTTTTTTTTTCCAAGTTTTAGGGTAGACTTTCTTTTCCACATGCGTAAGTTTGTCTCCATAGCCTGCTGCATTACAATCATTCTCTACAACTTGTACATCAGTGTCAATCTTACTCCCCACATCTAGTTCAGTTAACTTATCAATGCACGTGTCCGAGTCTTTTTTTGTGTTAGTGACCACATTCTCCTTATCTTTGGTAACTTTTCCATTTGTTTCTAGTGTTTCCACTTGAAGTGTTGTCTTTATAACATCAATACTAGCTTCAATTTTTTATCCTACCGTAACAGACATAACAACTAATTGTGATAAAATGGCAATGTTAATTTTTTTTTCTGGGATTTAGAGGGAGGTGTTGAGGTCAAATCTCTAATTAATGTTTTAAAGATAATCAAACAGTTAATTATATTTGTTAATTATGATTCAGATCTTATTAAATATTAATTTGTATTTTTTTGTGTATTTATTTAGATAGGAAATAAAAAACAACTTAATTCATGATATGTTGAAGTATGCATATTCATGCAAGATCATGTGGTCATACTCAAGTCATCAAGATTGATTTCATCATCAATTATGGACCCATCTCACGTACACTACAAGACAATAACATACTTTTGAGAAGAATAAAATGATTTGGAAGGTTACTCAAAGGAATGTCAACCCAGATTGATGACAAAATGTTTGCAGAACATTATGGTTCTTTTATTAAAGGCAAGAGACAAAAGGGATCTGTTTGGGATCACTAAATGCATATCTTAGATTGAAAAAATTCGCACATGGGTCATCAAAAGGTAAATAAGCTTCAAAATTACAAACAGTGAAGATTGATCTATATTTTTCATTTTCAGATTGATTAGCTGGAAGCAAGTACAAAAGCACTCAACTGCAGTGCAAAAAACATTGTTGACATGACATATGTGCATGCTTTTGACTCATCATTTTTCCAACGAACATATTTAGCGTTTGTTCGCATATTTCCTTCAAGACTCAAGAAAGAACGTTTTGGGTTTGAAGAAGAACGTTCTACACCGAAATGCAAATAAGAAAATTGTTTCAAAGAAAGGAATTGACAACTGGCACCATTGTCCAACAGCTATATTGAGTTTAAACTGAATGTTGTAAGTCTTTCTTTATCTATAAAACAAAGATCAATTAGAAGATGAAGAAAAGAGTTTAATTTTTAAATCTATCTACACTTGTTCATCTAAGCACAAGTTTTGAAACTCTTCTCTCAAGGAAAACTTCAAGCTCTCTTACACTATATTCGTGGATCATTCTTTCTGAGTTCTTGCTTTCAGCAAATCTCAAACAAAGAGTTGAGAATCATTATATTCCAAATACTTTTTATCACACACATTATTTGTAATCCAAGTCTATTTTTTATGTTAGATTGCATAGTTTTGTAAAAATCCTTTATGGTTTGAAAGGTTGTTGTAAAAATCATCTCTGCGTTGAATAAGAGATGTAAAAATTCCTTTATGGATTAAAAGGTGAAAGTTGTAATTGATCAAGTGTGATCACGAAAGAAAGTGCAAAGACAGGTGAGGATTAGACGTGGCCCGGGTTTGGTGAACCAACATACTTCTCTTATGTGATTTTCTTATCCCTTCTCTTTTAGTTATTCAGTATTCACGGATCGCACTTCACTTGCTATTGCACTTGGTTACTTCCTTTATAATCTTAACCCATCCAGAATATTCTAGTTATTCAATCTCTTATTACAAAGATTATTCTTGAGTATATTAAAATTAAGTGTAAGAATAAAAATTAAAAAGAGGTTACAATTCAAACTCCCCTTTTTGTGACATTTATTGCTACTATAGGAGATTTTTTTACCACTCAGGTTGGTGTGGTTCACATTTTTCATTCTCTTCCTTTTAACATGAGTTTGCAATAATGGCCCCAAATTTTGGGAATCAATACAATCAGGATCGTGATCTTTTCAACACATCTCAACTCTCCATGCCCAATAATGTCACAATAGTAGCAAAAGAGAGGTAGATCTTCATATTTGAAATCCACCCAAAACACGCCATTTTCCATGCTCTGCACATTAACCATGAATGTGACTTTAAGTTATATGTACACTAAGTATCGGAGCCGTGCACTCCACAGTTGTCCACTACATATATGATTTGAATTTAAAAATTAATTTATATATATATTTTAAATAATTTTTAATTCATGAAGCATTTTTTTAAATGATATTATAACATTTTTTTTTTTGAAATATATTATAATTATAACATATTAGTTGACCTTATAAAAAGTTTGATAAATAATTAATTTTTTCCGTTGATATATTAACATACACCGTTCTTTTATTAGTTACAAATGATTGTTCTATATTGTATAAGAATTAAAATGTATGACTGTAACCATACAAAATAACATAAAGTAAGTTTAATTAAAATTTTATTATTGTTAAATGGTAACATTTACACAAAACAAATAAGATGATACCACTGTATTTTAAAATTTAGGCAAAATTACATTCGTGGTCCCTTAACTTAATTTCAGGTAACGTTTTAGTCCTTTATCTTCTTTTTTTTTCCCATTTCAGTATTTTATCTTTTTAATTAATTTCAATTTTACCCTTTAAGTGGGTTTCCGTTAAGGCAACGTTAACAAATTCCCTCCTCCGTTTTCTTCTCAGTTTTGTTTTCTTTCAAATTTCCAAGTCCCTTGTTTGGTCTTCTCCTCTCCCACTCCTTTTCCTCTTCTCGTTTTCTTCTCCCATCCGTGAAATTTAAATCCATTTCAAGAAATCGTAAACCCATCCGAAGAACACACCGTCGGAATCAAGCTTCAAGAAATCGTAAACCCACATTGACAGGAGAAGAAAGGAAATATGTTTATTGATTTTGACGTTTAGTGATCCGATTGGTTTTAGGGTTTAGGGTTTAGTTGGGTCCTTATGGTATTTATTATTTGCATGTGTTTGATTTTTTAATGAGTTTATTCTTGCATGTGTTGTTTATTGGGGTCTAGGGTTTGTGGTCCACACATACATATTTGTTCCTCTTTTTCTAAGATTATGGGGTCAGGTTTGTGGTCCCCTACCATTTGATTATAGTTTTCTATTAATGAGTTTTTTTTTTGTCTTTTCAATGTATAAAAAGAAGAATGGATGTCTTTTTTGTTGATGTCCACCATGGAGGGTATTTTTTGGATGACACAATGGAAATGTACGAAGGTGAAGTGTCAAATTGGAAATGTGATGCTGACAGGTGGAGTTACTTTGAGATTTTTGATATTATTAAACAAATGGGGTATCCTGAAGTTATTAGTATTTGGTATGAGGTGTATGGTGAGAAAAAGTGGCTGGAAAATGACATTGGGGCAATGGAAATGGTAAATTTTTCCAAGGCTAATGGGAAAGTGAATTTGTATCTTATTCATCTAGTATCTCAGCCCATATTTGTGGATAATGTGCATATTGAGGCTCAAAAAGATGAAGCTAAACAGGCCCACAACATGTGGATAATGTGCAGACTGAGGCTCAACAAGCTGCCCAAGTAGGAAATGATACATATGAACCGACCCAAAATGCAACCCAAACAGAAGACAATATTGGGTCTGATAGTGAAGATAGTGCTGTTAATGTAATTTTTGGAGACTCAGATGATGAATTGCACATGGATGATGGGTTTGATGAGGTCCAAATAGGAGTCGATGGACTTGAAGGACAAGGAGGGGTAGGTGGTAAGGAAACTGAGTGTCAAGGTGACATTGAGAAGAGGAATGATGCAAGTAAGAAAAGGTCTAATACTAGTAAAAAGAAGAAAAAAAGTACTGGTAAGAAAAGAGGGAGACCTAAGAAGATTTGTGTTGAGAAAGAACATATTGTGGATGAAGATGAGGAGGTTAATGTGTCAAGTGATGACAGTTTTAATTAGGCTTCAAATAGAAAGGAGCATGTAATGCAAACTGAGAAGGAATTATTTGATGAAGAGTATTTTACAGAATAATTGGAGAGTGATAATTCACAAGAATTAAGATCAAATCCAAATAGTACTGTTAAGTTACAAGTCCAAGCTACAAATTTGAAGGTAACTAATTATGTAGACATACCACTTTTACCAAGTTTTCAACGCCTATATATGTGTCTTAATGGCTGTAAAGAGAGTTTTCTGATTTGTAGACCAATTGTAAAATACATGTTTTTGATGATACAAAAGACCAATGGTGATGATGATCAAAGCAACAAGTTCAAAAAGAAGAAGTCTCCAAACATCCTATTGATATATTAATAAATCTTCTCATAATAGATGTCTTATGTAAAGGTAAATGATACAACCCATAGTTCAAATACAATGAGAACCTTACATCCTTGCATATGCATAAAAAGTATTTTCGAAAGTCAAAAATTACATTTTCAAAGTATTAGAATTAATATTTTAGACAAAATACAAAAGTGTATTCGAATACAACATAGGTGTATTCGAATACAGATGAAAATTGCTAAGTCAGTAGCAAAAACCCTTCATCTGTATTCGACTACATCCTGATGTATTCGAATACAACCAACAAGTCAGTGGCAAAATTGACCAATCTGTATTCGACTACATCCATGTGTATTCGGCTACACAGTGTTAAATTTGAATAAATTTGAACGTTGCAAAGAGGTGTATTCGAATACAACTATCCTGTATTCGAATACAACAGGAAGCAATGCAATTTTTCAGTTCTGAATCGAATCTAAAACATTGCAATTGTTTCTCAAACCTCTTGGATCAATGGTCACGAATCTGAAGAGATGTTTATGGACTATAAATACATCATAACTTCAGATTCAACAACAACAATCCTACTACACAACTTTAAAGACTTTGACCAACTTTTCTGAATTTTTTCTCAAAGTCATTTTTCATAAATTCAAGTACTTGCATATCATTTTCATATCCTTAACTAAGGTTCTCAAAGTACTTGAAGCAATCTTGGATTGTTATCATTCTACCTCTTTCTTATTCCTATACTCTTATCAAAATCACAGTGTTTGTAAAAAGAAAGTAGTACTTTCTTTAAGTATTTTTATCTAAGATAGTAGTGTGTTATCCTATAAGGTTTGTTAGAAGATTGTAGCAAAGGTCCTAGGGTGAGGACTTGTACATATTCTGACAATAGTGAAGAAAATCTCTTGTGGTGTGCAAGAGGACTGGATGTACCCTTGGTTATAAGGGGAACCAAGATAGTTCTGTTGTGTTCATTTCTTTACTGCTATTTACTCTTTCACTTACTATCCTTAAACACAAAAATCGATCACTTAAATTCTGAAAACAAGAAAAACTTCTAAACACCTAATTCACCCCCCTCTTAGGTGCACATATGTACTTATAATTGGCATCAGAGCAGGTTCAAGGTAACTTACTCCTCGATCAATAACTCATGGCTTCCGCACAACTGGTTTTTAGAGACGGTGGCAGCAGTAACAAACCACCATGTTTCGTCGGTGAGCACTATGATTTTTGGAAGATACGTATGCAAGCGTATCTTGAAGCACAAGGAGACGATATATGGGATGCTGTTGAAAATGGTCCTTACATCCCAACAACAGTTATCAATGACAAAGAAGAAATTAAGATAAAGAATTCTTGGACCGATGACGATAAAAGAAAAGTGTTGTTTGATAAAAAGGCTAAGAACATTCTACAATCAGCATTAGGAATGGATGAATTTTTCCGCGTATTTCACTGTAAAACAGCCAAAGAAATATGGGATACATTAGAAGTAACCCATGAAGGCACCGTAGAGGTAAAAAGATCTAAACTTAATACACTTTCTCAAGAATATGAATTATTTCGTATGCAGCACGGAGAATCTATCTTAGACATGCAGAAAAGATTCTCCCACTTAACAAATCACTTGACGGCTCTTGGAAAGATTTTCTCCAACGATGAACTAAATCTGAAAGTATTAAGATCACTAACAAGGGCTTGGCAACCAAAGGTGACAACAATATCAGAAAAGAAAAGCTTATCCAAGATGTCACTTTCTGCATTATTTGGCAAACTCCAAGAACATGAAATTGAACTTGGAAGATTGGAGCAAAATGAAACTCAAGAAAAGAAGAACAAAAACATTGCTCTAAAGACCGAATCAAAGGAAATAGTCAAAGACGAAATTTCTGATGAAGACGAAAACATAAATTTCCTTGTTAAGAAATTCGGTAAGCTTCTTAAAATGACAGAAATTTCAAAAAGAAGAATTTCAGAAAGAAAGACAGCTCTACCTCAAACCAAAATTTCACGTGCTTTGAATGCGGAAAACAAGGACATATCAAAGCAGACTGCCCAAACCTTATCAAGAAAAATGCCGGTAAAAGAAAAGACTTCAAGAAAGCATACATAGCTTGGGAAGATAATGATATAAGTTCATCATCAGACACAGAAAGTGAGGAATGTGCTAATGTTGCACTAATGGCATCACATCAGTCAGATGACAACGAGGTTAGTAACATAAACTCTCTTCATTGTAATAAAACTAATAGTGAATTAATCATAGAATATAATGATGCTCAAAACGCTATAAAGGAACTGCTTATTGAATGTAAAAATATGTTTAAACAAGTGTCAACACAAAAGAAACAGATCTCAAGTCTTAAAGAAAAATTGACATTATGGAAAAAGATGCTGAAAAATCAAAACAGAATTTTACATGCAATAAATGTGATTCCCTTTCAATCAAAATTGTTCAATTAAATAGAGTAATTGAACGATATGAAAAAGGACATATAGGATTGGAGAATGTTCTAAACATGCAAAGATATTCAAACGATAAAAGTGGTCTTGGATTTTCTAAATTTGACAAACCAAGCTCAAATAAGACCATTTTTTCCAAATCAAGTACTCAATCCAATCAAGGAAATATTACAATTTTACAAAAAGGTCATTCTTATAAGGAGAAAATTACTAAAAATAAATTTCATACATATGCTTGGTAAAAATAAATTTATTCCTACTTGTTCCTATTGTGGTCTTCATGGACACACACCTAATGCCTGTTATGTAAGAAACATTAGCATTCCTAAAGGGCATTGCGTGTGGGTCAAGAAAGGTACTAACCATCAAGGACCCAAAGCACATTGGGTACCTAATAAAATTTGATTTCAATTTTGTAGGTATACACACAAAGTACCTCAAATTTGTGGTACTTAGATAGTGGGTGCTCCAAACACATGACGGGTGACATAACAAAATTTTCAGCCTTGACCCTTGAATCAAAAGGATATGTAGTCTATGGAGATAATAATAAAGGAAAAATCTTAGGTATTGGAAAAGTTGGAACAACCCCTTCCCCTTCAATTGAAGATGTCCTATATGTTGAAGGCCTAAAGCATAATCTCATAAGCATTAGCCAGCTATGCGACAAAGGACACAAGATAGTCTTCAACAAAGATGAGTGCATCATTCAAAATGCAGCAACAAGTGAAATTCAATTTATCGGTAAACGTTTCAAAAATATTTTTATACTTAATCTTGATGATTTATCCTTGAAAATGAAATGTCTTTTGGTAAGCGACAACAATGATGCATGGCTATGGCATAAAAGAATTGCACATATCCACATGGATCATTTAAACAAACTAGTCAAGCATGATCTTGTTGTTGGATTACCAAAAATGAAATTTGTCAAGGATAAATTATGTGACGCTTGTCAAAAAGGTAAACAAACAAAAACTTCTTTCAAACCTATAAATGTTATATCAACTACAAGACCACTTCAATTAGTACATATGGATTTGTTTGGTCCATCAAGAACCAAAAGTATTGGTGGAAATTCATATGGACTAGTGATTGTCGATGATTACTTAAGGTTCACATGGACCTTATTTTTGGCAAGTAAAAACGAAGCTTTTAAAGCATTTAAAAATTATGCCAAGCTAGTCCAAAATGAACAATCATCCAAAATTGTATCAATTAGAAGTGATCATGGAAGAGAATTTCAAAATACCTTGTTTGAAGAATTCTGTGAAGAAAATGGAATTTTCCACAATTTTTCCGCACCTAGAACACCTCAACAAAATGAGGTTGTTGAGAGAAAGAACAGATCCTTGGTAGAACTTGCAAGAACTATGCTAAGCAATTCAAGTCTACCAAAGTACTTTTGGGCAGATGCCGTAAACACGGCATGCTATGTTACTAACAGAGTAAACATTCGGCCAATTCTTAAGAAAACTCCTTATGAACTCTACAAAGGAAGAAAGCCCAATATCTCTCACTTCCACATCTTTGGATGCAAGTGCTTTGTGCTAAATAACGGAAAAGACAACCTTGGAAAATTCGATGAAAAAGCAGATGAACGTATTTTTATTGGTTATGCATTATCTAGTAAAGCATTTAGAATTTTCAATAAAAGAACTTTAATCGTAGAAGAATCAATACATGTAACTTTTGATGAAACTAACCCCTTGAAAGAGGACAAAGCTATTTCTTATGATGATGATGACATTAAAAGTAGTGATACAATTAAAGAACATCAAATTGATCAACCAAGTCAATAAAGTGAAGTCAACATTGAAAAGGAAAATGATAAACTTCCAACGGAATGGAGAACCCATCGAGATCACCCAATTCATAACATTATTGGTGATATCAACAAAGGAGTTACAAAAAGACTTAAACTACAAGATGCGTGCTTAAACATGGCATTTGTTTTTCAAATCGAACCCTCCAAAATTGGTGAAGCACTAAAAGATGATCAATGGATACTTGCCATGCAAGAAGAACTTAACCAATTGGAAAGAAACGAAGTATGGGAACTTGTTCCTAATCTAGGAAATAAACACATAATTGGTACAAAATGGGTGTTTAAAAATAAACTTGACAAAAACGGTATAGTTGTTCGCAACAAAGCAAGATTGGTCGCCCAAGGATATAATCAAGAAGAAGGAATTGATTTTGACGAAACATTTGCCCCGGTCGCAAGGTTAGAAGCAATACGTTTACTACTTGCTTATGCTTGTTCTATGAACTTTGAATTATTTCAGATGGATGTGAAAAGTGCCTTTCTCAATGGATACATCAATGAAGAAGTATATGTCAAACAGCCACCCGGCTTTGAGGACTTCAAGAATCCTACACATGTCTTCAAATTAAGAAAAGCTCTCTATGGTCTAAAACAAGCACCAAGAGCCTGGTACGACAGATTGAGTGCTTTCCTGTGTGAAAGAGGATTTGAAAAAGGCAAAGTTGACAAGACATTATTTATTAAAAGAAACAATGGTCACACCTTGTTGGTCCAAATCTATGTTGACGATATCATATTCGGATCAACAAACAATGACATATGTGAAGAATTCTCATTGATGATGCAAGGTGAATTTGAAATGTCCATGATGGGAAAATTAAACTATTTTCTTGGCCTTCACATCTAACAACTCAAGCATGGCATCTTCATCAATCAAGCAAAATATTGCAAATAATTGCTAAAAAGATTTGAAATGGAAAATTGCAAGGAAAGTGCTACTCCCATGAGTTCCGGAACATATGTTGATAAAGATGAATCTGGTATATCAATAGACATTTCAAAATATCGAGGTATGATTGGATCTTTATTATATCTAACGGCCAGTCAACCAGATATTATGTTTAGTGTTTGTTTATGTGAAAGATTTCAGGCGGATCCTAAAAAATCACATCTTGTAGCAGTCAAAAGAATCATGAAATATTTGAAAGGAACAATCAACGTAGGACTATGGTATCCGAAAGGTAGTATCTGTAGTCTCGTTGGATATTCTGATTCAGATTATGCAGGATGTAAAACCGACCGTAAAAGCACAAGCGGCACTTGTCATGTCTTGGGAAATGCACTCGTATCATGGTCAAGTAAAAAGCAAGCATGTGTTGCACTCAGTACTGCTAAAGCCGAATATATAGCAGCAGGAAGTTGTTGTGCACAAATTATGTGGCTCAAGCAACAACTATGTGATTATGGACTTGATCTCGGATGCATTCCGTTACGATGCGACAACACTAGTGCGATCAATATTTCAAAGAATCCAATCATGCACTCTCGGACTAAACACATTGATATACGACATCATTTTCTGCGCGATCATGTGCTTAAAGGAAATGTTGAAGTAACCTTTGTGGATACTCATAATCAACTGGCGGACATCTTCACTAAACCACTTCCTAAGGACTCCTTTTACAAAATACGAAGAGAACTCGGGGTATTAAGTGAAAATGATCTTCAAATACAAGGTACTTTATCATCATTACTCAAGGGTTATAAGGTTCTTCTTGATAGCATGATAGAATTAAGCTTAAATTATTCTCAAAATTGTTTATCTGTGAGTATATGTAGTATTTGGTATGCTCTACATGATAAATTCGTATATGTCTCAAAAAAATTGAAGCTGTAATCGAATACAGAGTCTGGGTAATCGAATACACATTTCCAGATTTTTCTGTATTCGGATACACTCAAAGTGTAATCGAATACACATTTTCCCAGCACAACCTGTATTCGAATACGCTTCAAATGTGGTCGACTACACATTCGCAATGTTCAATCCTATATAAAGTTGTTCTCAGTTTTCAACGAAGTTTCATATTAGGTATTCGAATACAGCCATCTTCGCAGGGTATCCTTCTCAAATTTTCGAACTTTCTTCCCTTCCAACCAATTACCCCATCTTTATTTACTTCAAATCACAATCACATTCTGGTCATCTCCCTCATTCACTCTGGTTTCAAGAACCCAATCCCTAAAAACCCAATTTCCTTCAATCAAAAATGTCAAAACTTTCTTCAGCTGTTATGAACGCACGCAAACGAGGGCCCAGAACTAAGCATGCATGCGTGGGTCCCTCAAAGAAACGAACCAAGAGCACCAACATCACAGATTTGTCACGTCTCTTACACACTCCGGACGAAATTGCTCGGTTTCGCACACTCTACTCCAACAAACGGCATATCATACCCAAATTCGGTACTTCAGACTCTTTTTCTGCATTTCAATTTCCTGCTTTACTTAAAGCTCAACATATTGAAGAGTTTATCAATTGCAAAGGTCCTATCTATCCCGATTTAATTAGGGTCTTTTACTGCAATTTGACTAGGGATGGAAAACTGCTGAAATCCCGCGTCAAAGGAAAAAGTATTGAACTCGATTCACGTATTATTGGTGAAATTTTGAAAATTCCCTGTGAAGGACAGAAAACTAGTCCAACTAACTTATGTAAATGGTCTGGTATTCCTAAATATGATGCTTATGTGGCTCTTTGTCGTTTTAACAAACAAACTATGGAGTAGAAACGAATTCAAGCAGGTTCAAAATTTGCGAAGCAACGATATGGCGTTGGTAATCTCACTGTTGATTATCGTTTGCTCCATTATTTCTTAAGTTACATTTTGGTCCCCAAAGCTGGTAACTACTCCCAGATTTCCGAGTTTGAACTCCAAATTATGTACTACATGTTCGAAGGCCTTCCTCTCAACTGGGCTTATTTCGTTAAATCAGTCATGTTTACCTCCAGAGAGGCTGTTGGTTTGCCTTACGCCAAGGAGGTCACTCGCATTCTCGAACACTTCGGAGTGGACTTCTCTGAGGAAGTTTTGTATACTGTTACTAAGGACAATCTGCTGGTTTTAAGTGTCCTTCCTAGCATGAAAATTATTTGGCACGAACCGCTTCAGAAGTACATACATATGAGTGATCTTGGTCAAACATCTGCTACTCCTGATGGCGCTCCTACCACTGCGACTGATGCTGCCCCCGACGGTGATGACGACGAAGATACCGCATCTGATGATGATCATATATCTAATCGCATGGTTATGGCGAAACTTGACTCTCTTCAGACCTGCCTCTCTGGCTTCACCACCTCCGTTGATACTCGTTTTCAGGCTATCGAATCCACCATCGCAACCAACCATTGCAGCCTGATTCATGAAATGTGTATCTTATCCGACAAAATTGATCATCTCCATCTCCCGCCTGGACGTCACTGATCTGCATTTTGTTTTCTAGGTCCTGCTTATTTTAATGTTTTTGTTCTAATGCTTTCCTTGAAACCTTCTGTTACGTTTTGATTTTGTATTTTGGCTTCTATGACATTATTTGCTTGCTTGTTTCTTATGTGCCGATATTTGGCTTATTATGTATCTATTCTATTTTATTACTTGGTTTCTTCTCTATATTATTGCTTGTCTTCTTCTTTTTGATCATGTCAAAAGGGGGAGAAAATATGGTACTTTGTTGTCTATTAAACATCAATGTAGGTCCTCAACACACATATTCATTTGATCATCCAATAAGGAAGTACACATAAATTACGGGGGAGTATGATGCAATCTCTCCATAAACAACAAAAGGTTTTGTCATAATCAAAAAGGGGGAGAATGTAAAATACATGTTTTTGATGATACAAAAGACCAATGGCGATGATGATCAAAGCAACAAGCTCAAAAAGAAGAAGTCTTCAAACATCCTATTGATATATTAATAAATCTTCTCATAATAGATGTTTTATGTAAAGGTAAATGATACAACCCATAGTTCAAATACAATGAGAACCTTACATCCTTGCATATGCATAAAAAGTATTTTCGAAAGTCAAAAGTTACATTTTCAAAGTATTAGAATTAATATTTTTGACAAAATACAAAAGTGTATTCGAATATAGATGAAAATTGCTAAGTCAGTAGCAAAAACCCTTCATCTGTATTCGACTACATCCTGATGTATTCGAATACAACCAACAAGTCAGTGGCAAAATTGACCAATCTATATTCGACTACATCCATGTGTATTCGGCTACACAGTGTTAAATTTGAATAAATTTGAACGTTGCAAAGAGGTGTATTCGAATACAACTATCCTGTATTTCGAATACAACAGGAAGGAATGCAATTTTTCAGTTCTGAATCGAATCTAAAACATTGCAATTGTTCCTCAAACCTCTTGGATCAATGGTCACGAATCTGAAGAGATGTTTATGGACTATAAATACATCATAACTTCAGATTCAACAACAACAATCCTACTACACAACTTTAAAGACTTTGACCAACTTTTCTGAATTTTTTCTCAAAGTAATTTTTCATAAATTCAAGTACTTGCATATCATTTTCATATCCTTAACTAATGTTCTCAAAGTACTTGAAGCAATCTTGGATTGTTATCATTCTACCTCTTTCTTATTCCTATACTCTTATCAAAATCACAGTGTTTGTAAAAAGAAAGTAGTACTTTTTTTAAGTATTTTTATCTAAGATAGTAGTGTACTATCCTATAAGGCTTGTTAGAAGATTGTAGCAAAGGTCCTAGGGTGAGGACTTGTATATATTCTAACAATAGTGAAGAAAATCTCTTGTGATGTGCAAGAGGACTGGATGTACCCTTGGTTATAAGGGGAACCAGGATAATTCTGCTGTGTTCATTTCTTTTCTGCTATTTACTCTTTCACTTACTATCCTTAAACACAAAAATCGATCACTTAAATTCTGAAAACAAGAAAAACTTCTAAACACCTAATTCACCCCCCTCTTAGGTGCACATCTGTACTTACACCAATAATTGGTCTTGATGGTTGTTTCCTTAAAGGGTATTATGGGGGTATGATTCTTGCTGCTGTGGATAGAGACCCGAATGACCAAATGCTTCCAATTGTTGTGGCTGTAGTTGAAGGTGAGGCAAGAGATTCATGAACTTGGTTCCTTAAATTATTAATTGATGACTTGGGTGGACAGCAAGCATGCAAATTCTACACTTTTATATCTGATCGACAAAAGGTATTCATTTAAGTTCAATTAATCATTATACATTTATGTTAATATGTATATTTATGTTAATTTATTTATTTGTGTTAATTTCTTTTGTTTTTGTTAGGGATTGTTGCCTGCAATGGATGAGTTGCTTCCTAGGGTTGAACAGAGGTTTTGTGTAAGACACCTCTATAACAACTTCAGAAAAATTCACCCAGGGAAGAAACTTAAGGAATTGATTTGGAAGGCAGTCAAGTCATCATATCCTCAAGAATGGGAAAGAAAAATGAAAGAGTTGAGGAAGGTTAACGAAGAAGCCTACAAATATTTTGTGAAGATTCCACCAAGGTTTTGGTCAAAGTCAAGATTCAGTTTCAATTCTAAATGTGATGTGGTTGTCAACAACATGTCAGAGACATTCAATAGTGTCATCATTGGACCTAGAGGGAAACCCATAGTGACAATGCTTGAAGACATCAAATTGTATCAAAACAAAAATAATATATATATATATATATATATATATATTATTTTAAAATATATTTTAAAAAAAAAATAAATATATTTAAAACAAAAATTAAAAATATTTTAAAATATATTTTTGTTTTAATATATTTAATTTTAATATTTTAATTTATAAATAAAATAAATTTACTTTGAATTTTATAATATATAATTAAAATAAATATTAAATAAATAAAAAATTTAATAAATTTAAATATTAAAAAGAGTGTCATACCATCAAAAAATAGTAAAATACCATTAAATAATAATAATAATAATAATAATAATAATAATAATAATAATAATAATAGATACTTTAATATATAACTAAAGTTAATAACAACAATTAAGTGTCATGCCATTAAAAAGAGTGTCATACCATCAAAAAATAGTGAGGGACTAAAAAAATTTCAAGAATTAGTTAATATGGGACCAAAAATAAAATATATCATCTTGGTTTTTCTAGAAGAACAATGACAATATTTGTTATCAATTAAAAAATAAAATATAAGTTGTATTGTGTTAAAATATATCATTTGTGTAAATGTCACCATTTAACTATAAATAAAATTTATCCGTAAAACTTAATTTAACTAACAAATGCCAATATTGTTAGGCAGGATACCATGTCTCGGATTCGAATTCGAGATCTCACAATTGTAGATGAGTTTTTTTACCATTTCATCTATATACCGAAAAAAAAATGATAAAACTTTAACTAAACTTACTTTATGTTATTTTTTATGAGTACACTCATCTATTAAATTTTAAAATACAGTAGTATCATGCTACATGTTTTGTGTAAATGTTACCATTTAACAATAATAAAATTTTAATTAAACTTACTTTATGTTATTTTTTATGGATACATATTAAAGGAATAAAGGGTAGAAGAGTTAAGAGCTAGGAAACAAGCAAACCCCCAACCAACTCAAATTAAAGGAATTCTTTCTTGGCAAACGGTGAGTTCTTTTCTTAGAACTGTTTCACATCGTGCATGTGGATTTTCTGGGTTCGTTTCTGATTTTACTATATTGATTTGAATTGATTTCTGGGTTTGAAATATGTGATTCATATGTGTAAATGATTGAAGGAATGTGGATACATTGTTAGTTGTCCAATTGATACGCCCTTTGTGTTAACGTATTCCCTAAACCCTTTGATGCGTTTTTCATTTTTTGATCAACTTTTGCCTCTGATGTGTCTTCCTGCTTCTGCTCAGTTTTAGCCTTTAATTCAGTTTCCTTTGGCTGCCTTTGATTTTGTTTCCTCTAGCTGCCTCTGATTCAGTTTCCTTTGGCTGCCTCTAACTTTGTTTCATTTGGCTACCTCTAATTATGTTTCCTCTGGATGCCTCTAATTTTGTTTCCTCTTATCCAAGTTCCTCTTATCATGTTACCTTTGGTCAGAATCTGTTTCTGGTCATGCTGCTTATGATCCAAGTTCCTCTGATCATGTTGCCTCTGGTCGAGCCTGTCTCTAGTTATGTTGCCTCTGATCCAAGTTCCTTTGATCATGCTACCTCAGACTGAGCCTGCCTTTGGTCATCTTGCCTCTGATCCAAGTTCCTCTGAACATGTAGTCTCAAGTCAAAATTTGCTTCTGATCATGCAGTCTCTGATCCAAGTTCCTCTGATCATGTTCCCTCTGATCCAAGCCTGCCTCTGGTCATGTTGCCTCTGATCCAAGTTCTTCTAGTCATGCTGCCTCTTGTCAGAATCTGCTTCTAGTCATGCTGCCTCTGATCCAAGTTCCTCTAATCATGTTGTCTCTGGTCAGAGTTTGCCTCTAAACATTCGGCTTCTGGTCCAATATTTTTGATCATAATGCGAAATTTAAAAGACAGAACCGCATTTAAACGAACAGCCAACTAGGATTTTCTTGATGACTGATTGAGTCTACTTCAATTATCTAACTAAGTTGTTTAAATGGTTGCATTAATCATATTGATGAAATGTGCATTGCATACATAACATTACATATGCATTGCATTCGTTAAGTCATGGCATTCATTAATCATATTGATGAAATGGTTGCATGCATTTTTGGATTGTTTCAGACATGAAACAATGGGTAAAGGAAGAACGAATTCGGATGCCGGTTTTGGGTCATGGCAATACCAACTTTACCAAGAGATCTCAATTATCTTGGTGACTCATGTTAAGATAATTGATAAACTTTTTCGTACTCTAAGAAGAAAAAAAAGAGGACATGTTATTTTTCCATACTTTAAGGAAAAAAGGATTATGGTATGTTTCCATACTTAAAGGAAAATAAGATTATGTTATTTCACATATTTTAAAGTAATGATAAAGTTAAAGTTTTTAGCATAATCTTCATACTCATTTCCTAATTTATGTTGCATTTAAGAAAAATAATTTTTGGAACTACCCCTCCCTATTTGAACTCACTGAGATTATTATCTCACCCTCTATTTTCTTATAAATTATAGTAGATAAGTGGGGCTAATGGTTGGATTCTAGTATCAAAGGATGACTTTATATTTAGAATGTATTTTGAATTAAGATGATGTATAATTCTGATGTACATTCTAATTTTTGGAACTACCCCTCCCTTTTTGAACTCACTGAGATTATTATCTCACCCTCTATTTTCTTTTAAATTATAGTAGATAAGTGGGGCTAATGGTTGGATTCTAGTATCAAAGGATGACTTTATATTTAGAATGTATTTTGAATTAAGATGATGTATAATTCTGATGTATCAAAGAATAATTCCTTAGACTTTAATATTTGCTAATGCTGTAATTTTAATCTACTTGGTACAGTGAAAAGTACTTGTAAACTATGTGTTTTATATAGTTACAAGTCATTTAAGTCATGATACTTATGATGTTTAAAATTGATTGCCTATATCGTATTAAAATATATGAATTTATTACCATATTCTAGACACATGGTGATAGATTTTACATTTTCAAATTAACTTATTATATTTTTAAATATTATAAATTAACAAAAAAAGTACTAAAAAAAATTAAATAAGCAATGAAATAATCTTATATTTAAAACTATCTATTGACACTACTATATAAAAAAATTTAAATTTAAAAAAAAAATTGTGAGTAACCAAATAATTCTATCTTATTTATTAGATAATCTAAATAAAGATATGATATATATTATATCTAAATGGCAAAACTACCCATGTAAATAAATTATATTTATTTTTAAAATTTCAATTAATTTTCATATTTTTATAATTTTTAATACTAATTTATTAAATTATATAAAAAGACAAAATACCCTTGTGATAAAATCATAAATATTTTTTAAATTAATTATTAATATTTTATTTTTAAGTTTAATATCAAAATC
>JBBPBQ010020321.1:45162308-45175206 GCA_037974755.1 Cicer yamashitae
TATATATATTGTTTTTATGTTTATATTTTATTATATTTTAAATTATATTTTATATGGATAACTTAGTAAATTATTGTTCTTATCATATCCAACTGATTCTAACTTAACTCATATTCAGGATATAAATTTCAACAAGAGAGACAAGATAAGGTAGAGTTATGGATTAACTTATCATATTATATTAGTTTATTAAACATTGAATTTAGATATGATATAATAATCATTTATATAATGTTCATCAAACAGGCCCTAAGTCCATTATACTACTTGACCTATGTGTAAAAAAATTAGTCCTAAAATATCAATACTTTCAATTTTTAAGGTGATATTAATTATATTTTTTTCAGTTGCACATTTAATAAATATAACATGCATCACTCTTAATTTAATATTTTTTTTCCTTTGCATTTCTAATAATGGTAAATATATCAATAATAGATAAGAATAAATTAATGGATTTTTTCAATAGAAATCAAAGTGGGGACATTTCCTATAACAAAAATAGCTCTAAGATTCCTCTCATTTTCTTCTTGAAAAGAGTAATGTTTTCCCTCTTGTTTCCCCATCTTGCTTGAGTGTATTAATCCAGTTTCTCTGCGTATTTCTCTTCTATCGTCCAATTTTGTATTAGAGTGGCCTCAACATGCCATCATTGGAACCAAAGGGGCATCATCATCTAATGATCCTCGTGGCCACCAACACAAATCGCAACCTGCACTGAGGATTGGAGGCAATGTCAGTCATACTGCGAGCAATGATTCTTCGCCGACCACAAATAACAAAAATAAACAGTAATCTCATCAAGAACCAATTCAAGAAATAGAGTCAACAGGAGAAGAATTCGTCTTTTTTAACGATGATGATATTCAAGGTTTTCTTGACAAATGCCATCAACCGCATAAGCCAAGGAAGTCCATGGATATTCAAAAACTCATGGATAATTATCAAAACTTGGTCAAGAGACGCCACACCTATGAATGATAATTTTATGTATGTTCCCTTATGGGTCCAAATGTGGGGTATCCCAAATCATTGCCTCACAAGCATGATGGGAAAAAAAAAATGTTCTTGCCTTGGGATTTTAAAAAAAAAGGTTATAATGAATTTCCTGAAAAAAGACTAATTCTCAAGGTTAAAATAGATTATGACACCAAAAAACCCATAAGGGTTGGTATCCCTATTGAAAGCTCTAAAAAGGGGTTAATGTGACTAGATTTATTTACGCTATGAAAAATTGCCACAATTGGAGTATATGGGTCGATTATGGAAAATGTAAATGTATGACGGAACCAATGGTTGCTGAAGCAATTGGAGTAATGAAGGGTTTACATTTTGCAAAGGAACTTGGTTTCACTGAAGTCATCGTGGAAAGTGATTGAGCATATCTAGTGCAAGGAATTAAGATTATGAAATAATTTCATAGATAAATTCATCGGATTTTGCAAGAAATTTGAGATCTAGAAGCTGATTTTAGGATTTTACAATTTGGGTATAATAGAGGTATAAGGAACAATGTGGCTGATTTACTTGCCAAACATGTTTTGAACAATAATGATGGAAGGTGGATCGAAAATGTCCCCAATTCTCTGATTCTTGTAATTGTTTTGGATCATGGCCCTATTGGGCCTTAGTCCATTTTTTTTAATATATTGAGGAAATTCAAACAAAAAAAGATAAAAGTAAATTAATAAAAGTTATATTCTCTCTCTTTCATTCTTACATATTTTTATTTTATTTTTATGAAATAGTCAGATAGATCATTTATTGTAGGAGGAACAAAGTAATATTTAATTGGATTGAATATAGTAATTCAATATCAAACTTTAAAACATATATTTTGACAAACTAGATTAATGAATATATTGTTCAGTAAATACAATTCACATGGTAGCTGCAAAAATATTTGATATGCTGAAGTGCAAGTTCGAATTGAAGATCTCTCATTTCTTTGCAATTAGTGTGACTTTTGTTGTTGGACTATTTAAGAACATGTCACTTTAGATATACTCTTACTAAATAAGTAGGATTAAATTCTTATAAGGTAAACAACTCATTTTAGATAATAAAATGAGTAATATCAACCATTAATAAACAAATAAATGTTAGTATTATATACACAGGACTAAGCATAAATAATCATAATATTAATCATAAATTTACTCATTTTACTAATTTCTAACGCAAATCCGAATAAGGAACATCTTATATTCTCACAAGTCGCAACTAGAGCTATCAATTAAGCTCCAAAGTCCACAGCTCCCCTTAAAAAGTCCTCTATTCAGCCCCTTAATATTATGCCTCTTATTGAAATAATTTTTTAAATTCCCGACCCATAATTTTATTATTTTTTGTGGGTCTAAGTGAAGGGGCTCATGAGCTCAATGTTTTCTTAATCTAGAATTTTTTCTTGGAAAATTTTCTAAATTTAATTTTCTCGAAAAAATATTGAAAAAAATCTAAAATGTTTTTTTTTTGGAAAAAATGGAAAAATTATTTTTCTTGAATAAAAAATAATTTCGAGAAAAAAAAAATAAAAATCTTTTGTAAATTATTTTTTATCAGAAAAAAATCGAAACCTTTTTATTAGAAAGTTGAGAAAAAAAATCAAAGAATTTTTGTCAAAATTTCTTTTTGACAAAAATCAAAAGATAAATTTGAAAAGTGGGTCCTATCCTACTTAGTCCTGAAAAATTTAGAGGTTTTTTAGCTTTAGGAACTTTCTTTTTGAATTTTAATAACTATGAAATTTTTGACCCTTCCAATATATAAACTAAGACCAATAATTAATAGACTTGTGAAATTGATACCTATAATCGCAATAGGTGAAACCAATGTTAATATTAAAACTAAAAAATAAATAATATCAACCGTTAATAAACAAATAAATAATTAATATTATAATTAGTTGCATGTGGTGAAACCATGTTAATGTTAAAAATCATCGGAGCCTAACTCAAATTAAAAATAAGTAATGTTAATAAATAAATAAATAATTATAATTAGTTGTGAAAGCAATGTTAATGTTAAAAATTATCACAGTCCAACTCAACTCAACCCAACTCAAATCAACCCAACCCAAAGCCAACTCAACTCAACCCAACTCAAATGAATCCAACCCAAAGCTCAATTTACTTAGTTGCAGTGTTTCTTAGTTATCCAATCACACAATGCCATGTCACAATAATCAACCTAATATAACACTCCACGTGACTATCCACCATATGCCAATGGTTCAGTTTCATGCAAATGCAAGACACACACTTTAACGGTTCAGATTACCCAGATGACACTAACTCTTATGTAAAAAATGCCACCTGTATGGCTATACAAGATTGTCATGTGATAACTCTACATAGCTCCGCACTATATCAGATCCAAATTCACTTCTAAACAAAACTAAAAACCCACTGCAATCACAAAAACACTTCGTTTTCAAAGTGTCATCATCAACAGCGCCACCGCCGGGAAATTCTCCGTTGTTAGTCCGGTACGGTGCTCCGAGCTTGGTCAATTAAATGAACCATCGTAGCTTCAATCATTCAATTCCATTTTCTCATTTTAGGTTACTTTCTTATTTTTAAATTAATACTATTTTTGTTTTATTTTATTTTATTTTTTTTTGTATTGGTTTGATGAAGGTGAAGATTTTGATTTGATGTTGTAGTTGATTGAGTTTGAAGGTTTCGATTGTATGTTACGGCCGTGTATTGTGTTTAAGGTGGTGCTGTGGTGGTGATTTACATTTTCTGGTGAGTTGTTGAAGCCGTCGTTATCGTCAACAAGAAAAATGGTATGTTTCTAATTTTAGAGAAAGTAATGCAAATTGTGAGCTTGTGATTTTTGTGTTGCTTTGTTTTGGTTGATGAACTGGTATACCGTAGAGTATACTCTTTCTATGTCACTCTCTATTCCTATTTTTGATGTTTTTTGAAGTATGATTTGAATTTTTGTTTTAATTTTAGGGTTCAAAGAGATTGAATGTTGGTATTTGTAGTTTATGTTTTGTTAGTTTAATTAATGAATTGTGAGGACCTCTTTGATTTAATAAACTATATAGGACTGGCGATTCTAATCGAAGGCGTGTGTTTTAGATTAATATGTACAACCATAACATTAACACGGCAGCCCTCTAATTATAGAGGGCCTGTTGGTGTTGTGATATTTGTGTGAAATGGTTGAGTTACTCATTAACTAATATTATGAACTTATTAGTTTATTAGGATTTAACTTATACTGATGTTATGAACTTAGTTTAACTTGATGTTAAAGTTTTAGATTTTAAGAACTCATTAATTTACAATAGCACCGATACAAAAAGGTCAAGTTTTTTAACAGAATTAATTTAAACAAATTCCTTTTGAAATGTTATCTAAATTTTGGATTCTATAATCGATGTGTTTTATGAGTAGAATTGTGATTGTTGTGAAATGTATCTTTGAGTTTAATATAGGAAGGTGATATACTATCTGTACATACCAAATGGTATGCATCATGTAAATTGGTATGTATAGAGTGCATCATGTAGATTAGTATGTGTATAGGGAGTAAAATTTATGTTACCAATTTTCTTAATTATTAAAATTGCACTTTTTATTTATTAGGGATCCAATTTTGAAGATTAGAACAAGGCCTACAAAATTTTTAAGACAGCCCTGCCGATGTCCAACGCATGTCAGTGTCGGGTACCGACACATTGATTACATTCTACTAATTCATTTTTTCAAATTATTATTAGTGTCGATGTGTTAGTATTCGTGTCGTGTCAGTATTCGTGCAGTGTGGGGAATTTATAAGTAGTTCTATGGAACGCAATTTTGATGAATTATGAATTAACACCAACTGGGTTGATCACTGATCAGATTAAAGAAGTACTATGAGGTTTATTATGTCACTTTGGAACTGTGTTGTAAGCTTACTCATTGGCAAATTTTTATACTGATTCATAAATTTTTATTGTAAATGTGAAATGTTAACTTGGAGGTAATAATAATGTGACTTGTGTGCATGATTGAAATGGATTCTGGATGTCATTTTGATGAATTGTTTTTGCTTGTTTGTTTCTATGTAGTGCTTTTAAATGGAAGCTAGAATTAGATATTATTTCATTTAGGAAATTTGGATGAAGATTCATAAAACACATGCTTCATTAAATGTGCTTTATTCTTGTTGTGAATTCTTTTACTGTCTTACTTGATTTATGGTGGTTTTGTGATTTGTGTTTATTACGTATGTTATTGTGTAACTTATTTATGGCTTGTAACCAGTAAATATTTGATTATAAATTCCATACATGGAATACTACTATGTCTTATTTTAAATGCATTGGCTGAATCTTCACTTTCTTTGTGATAAATCATGTTAAGACCAGTGTAAATGTTGATACAAGTGCTAAAACAGAATATACCTCACCTAATGCAGTATCGAAATTTGATACTCAAATTTTAGCATTGCCTTTCTATATTGATGATAGATTTTCCTCATCTTGTGTCACTAATGAGGATTAGGGTCCGAAGGTGATTGTGTAGTAATCAAGGGATTCTTTCATCGGGAATATCCTTGCATTTTCTATGTCATCTGGTCAGCTCTAGTCTGAGCGATTTTTTGAAGATACCTATAGCGAAGACCTAAAGTGCATTGCTTTGGTTCTCTACATGATTATCAATAAGTTATCTGACAATATGAGTTGCTGATTTTTTATTTTAAGGATAGTTAGTCAAAAGAAAATCCTGCCATAGTCTTTTTGTTTTTTGGTTCTTCAACAGTTGGTCCATCTTTGAACATTGCAAATTCTTTCAATTAGATTCTAAGCTATGATGTTTTGCAGTCTTTTCAGAATAAAGGGTTTTGGATGCCAAGGGATGCTGGCTGTTTAACTAACGAAAATGTTGGATATGATGGTTCTTCAAGAATTGAACCAAAGCGAAGTCATCAGTGGTTTATGGATACAGGTGAACCAGAAATATTCAACAAGAAACAAGCAGTTGAAGCTGTTGATGACAGGTCAGTTTCAGCTGTGAATGTTTCTCAATGGGACACCAGTTCGGGATTTCACTCGGTGGTAGGCCAATTTTCTGACCGTCTCTTTGGATCTGATCTTTTACGGCCTGTCAATTCAGTTGATAAAAGCATGCAGTCAATTGGAAGTGGAAATCTGAACATGGGAAGGAAAGATTTTGGGAATCAGTATGGTAATGATCCATCTGTGGGACTGTCAATATCTCATACCATAGGAGACCCTTCACAGTGTCTGAATTTTGGTGGCATCAGGAAAGTTAAAGTTAATGAAGTTAGAGATTCTGACCATGGCATGCCAGCTGCATCCATAGGGCACACCTTTAGTAGGGCTGATAACAGTACAATTTCAATGAGTTCTGGTTACGATAAGAATGATGGCAATAATACATCAGGCCCAACTTATAACAATGGATGTGACAACACCACTGCTATGGGGTTAAGCAAGACTGATGACAGTCTCCTTGCAATGGGTCACTTCTTCAATAAAGGGGATGGGAGTTTTATGTTGATGGGTCACAATTATGGCAGTGGATCACAATTATCAATGGGTCGGCCCTTTGACAGGGGAGATGGAAATTTCATAACAATGGGTCAGTCATATGGAAAGGAAGATGGCAATTTAATATCTCTGGGAACCTCATATTCCAAGGGGCATGAGAGCTTTACATCAATGGGTCCAACCTATGGTAAATCAGGAGAAAATTTTGCAACTGTTGCTCCTTCCTATGACAAGGGCACTGATCATTTAATATCAATGGGTCCAGTATATGATAAACTGAATTCAAATATTGCTTCGACAGTTCCATCATTTGATAGCGGCAATTGTAGCTCTTTCCCTATGGGTCAAAACTTAATTAAGTTTCAGGGCAGTGCCATATCTTTTGGAGGTTTTCATGTTGATCCTGAATCAAATCCCTCTGGTGGAATCATTAATAATTCTGATTCGTTAATAGGAAACCAGAACTCAGCTCAAGGTGTGGATAGGCAGAACGATCTGACCGAATCAAACCCCGATCCGCTTGTAAATAACACCCCAAAACCTAATGCTAAAACTGATATTGTTGTTAAGAATAAAGAGCCAAAGCCCAAGAAAGCTTCTACTAACAACTTCCCTTCAAACGTCAAAAGTTTGTTGTCAACTGGTATTTTTGATGGTGTTGCGGTGATATATTGTACATGGTCAAGGGAGGTAAAATGCGTTTTAATTTTATCTTGCCTTAGAGTTGTTGTTATTTCTAATAACGTTTTTAAATTTTTTGTGTTCATTGGCAGAGAAATCTTAAAGGAGTCATAAAAGGAACTGGTTACTTATGTTCATGTGATGACTGCAAGGATCAAAAGGTTAGCATATTAAATCACTTACATTCTTATAATCTGCAAAATCCTAACTAAAGTGCTCATGTAATAAATTCTGTAATGAAGGCTCTTAATGCATATGAGTTTGAGCGTCATGCCGGGGCCAAAACAAAACACCCTAATAATCACATATTCTTTGAGAATGGAAAATCCATCTATGCTGTTGTTCAAGAGCTGAAAAACACTCCTCAGGAGATGCTTTTCGATGCAATTCAGACAGTGACTGGATCCGCCATCAACCAAAGGAACTTCCGTATTTGGAAAGGTAAGCAGAATTTTCAGTTTGCATTTCCATACACATCCTTGTCTTGATCGTTCATCCTTAGATATTAAAGTCGACATAGATTATTCAACTTTTTCTACTTTGATTTTAATATGTTTTTCCCCTTTTCAGCATCATACCAAGCCGCAACTCGTGAGCTTCGACGCATCTATGGAAAAGATGACGTGGTCATACCATCTTAAGTTCAATGTACTTCTCGAAAGTTCAGAACAGTTCGTAGATATGTAATTTGTTCAGTGTGTGAATGGCAGCTTCAAAGTTTATGACTTTGTAATTGAAAATTTTAGTTGGTTTTCTTGTAGGAACTTGAATGTTTTATTTATGGAAATGAAGATGTCTATTTCGTGGTTCCATTTCATTCTTTCTCTCGGAATTTAGCTAACTGTTGTGCAAAGGAAATGAATTATCTCCCATGTGTAATTTACACATGGGATGAAATGTGTGATCTTCCACCATTCACACTTATGACTACATTATTGAGAATAGAATCTTCATATACAAAATTACATACACATGTCATTGCAAAAAAATAGTAGTATGTATTTCATAAAAAAGACAAATCCTAAATCAAAAGAGGGAAAGAGAGTTATATTTTGAAGTTATAAAATATTTGGAAGCATAATTAATCAATTTTAATTAATATACCCAAGTGTGGTTGTTTTTAACCCCCTAAATAAACCCTTTTAAAATAAAAAATTAAAGTAAATATGGTTTACATTGTCAAACAAAATGACAATCAATAATAATAGTCTTGTAATTTAAGGGATGGAATTTAAATTTTTTTGAGAACAATCGTAAAATTAATATAATCTATTTAATTAATAATAGTAATTTATTTTTTCCTAATTTTTTTAAATAATAAAAAAATTTGTCACGTTAAACTAAAGCATTTTATATCATATCATAATAAATTTTTACTAATATAATTTTCCTTGAAATACAGTAAACAAAATTTATATAAGTTGTTCGACTTAAAATGACTTAGTTATCAGATATTTATGCAACACCATATTGATATATTATATTGTATTAAACAAAATTAAACTTAGCTTAACTCTCTCTTTCAACAAAGTTTGCTTGTGATACATGTTATGTTTTGATCAAGTTTGAGAGAGAGACTAACATTTTTTGGTTCTCTTTTATAAAAACAGAGATATTAACATCTTTATTATGCTTTGTCTAAAATAGAAAGTCGTTGCAAATCGAAGATTAGAATATTTTTTTTAATTTAATATATGCACTATAGGATATTGACAGAAAAGGTTGAACAATCGCAAAGCCAAATTTGTTATGCTAAAAAACAAATTGGAATAAATAGGCAAATTAATCTCTTAATTTTGTAATTGGAAAATACATTCATAAAATTATAAAATACTAATGAAAATAGTTTATTTTTAAATTTTTATGGTTAGCGACTATATTGTGACATTGTGGATTAATTTTTCTACGAAATTTAATCTTTCATAAATTAATTTGTCTATAATTAATCAATGCATAATTACATTTACTCACAAATTTGTCTACGAGATGACAAAATTTCATCGATAAATTTATCACAAAAAAAAATATTGATGTAGAATTAACGTGGATAATCCATATATTCAATTACAATACTGCTTCAAAATATCTAATAAAAAAGACTAATTTGTAAAATTTAAAAACTAATTTAACCAATAAAATAGGTTAATTTCAAAGAAATTGGGTTAAAGTTCAAAGTGCCTTCCAATGTCCAACTTATATAAATTTCAATACCCAACTTATTTAAATTGGAATTTTGTGATCAAAATCTAATAAACTTTAGTGAATTAGGATGTAAAATTAAAGGCACATTACTTAATTGTGGTCCACGTCGGACCTACTGTTGGAGGATTTTATTCTTCCACGTTTCACCCATTCTATATAGTCACATTATTTATTGTATATATTGGTTGGAAAAGGAGGATTGATTTAAAGTCACTTTTTAGGTTTTTGCATATATTTAGATTTTTTTTTACATTGTGGTTGTGTTATCGTTGCCGAAATATATATTTGAATCTAATATGTGAATGTGACATATTATTCGTACATTTTTTCTTTGAATTAACCAAACTAAATGGCATTTATCATGTAGATTGGTATGAGTAGAATCTTCGTGCATCATGTAGATTGATATGTGTATAGGGACTAAAATTTATTTTATCGATTTTTTTAATTGTTAAAATTGTCTTTTTCTTTTTTTTATTATAGGTCAAATTTTTAAGATTAGAACATGACCTCCAAAATATTTAAGACACAATTAATGGTTTTAACGTCATCGACGTCACAACTTCGGAGACATTTATATTTTGGGCACTTCGATGATGTCATATTTATAGGCTTAGTCATTTTGTCGTTTTATGCTATTAACTTAAATATTGTGAGTTTGTTCGCATGTTTATCTTTTTTGATTTAGCGATTTTGAATTGAATTGTTTTCAATCAATGTAATTTCTATCAATTTGAATGAATATCGTTCTTTTTAGTAAAAAAAATGTTTGGTTGGAAGAAGAATTCAAGTAAAAAGAAATAGGTGAAAAAGAGGAAGAAAATAACTAAGATATAAGATATGGGTCCCTTGCATTTGGTGATTATACATTTACACATCTGAATTATCGGTGGTTATTTGATAAAGATTATGCAATGCATATTCAAATTTGGTGTTTTTTAATTATATAATTAAAATTAAAATTGATATATTTTGAATTGTTTGATCAAGATTGAACATACATCGATGTATCCAAATGTGTGAATGAGCGGATTTCCCAATTATAGGGAATCCAAATTCCTAAACATATGATAATCAAAGTATATTTGAATAATTGTTTGGTGTAAGAGGAAAATAGAATAAATAGTAGATAAATATTATTTAATTTGAAACCAAAAAAATAAAATTTACATTATGGGTTGATTAAATTAATGAGTCGATTTTAATCTTTTGGTTTGGTTGAGTTAATAAAAAAATTGAAAAAAACAAAGTCCAACTTAACTCTGGAAATCTTTTTTAATCTGTCCCGACTGAACAACTTGATTCTCCTTGTTTTGTCATGTTTTATCAACGGGTAAACAGGGTGGGCCAACTTAGGTAGCGAGTTCAAACCTTCAATTAGGTAGCGAGTTCAAACCTTCAATTAGGTAGCGAGTTCAAACCTTCAATTTGATCTACATAAAATAGTGGACAGAATGATTTAATCCGATCCATTTAGACTTTTGCCACCCATAGTCTCCACCAAGTTAACACAAAAAAGAGAGGATAGATTCATTGAATACAAATTAAATAACCCATAGATAGAAAGAAAAAGACACCATAGTTAAATGCTACTCTCTTCTTCCCACAATATTGACCTATTTGATCATTTTATATTAATTAAAAAATTATATAAAATAATAATAGTGCTTTTACTAAATTATCCTTATAAAGTATAGATATATTTTCCATACCTATAAATGTAATGTGAAATACATTAAATTGAGAGTAGTGAATGTAATAATAGTTAAGAATAGAATAAACCATTAATTTGATCTCGAATTATCACTCTTTCTAGATTGGTCCTTAAACTATTAAAATATAATGAAAGGTCCCTAAACTATTCTTAATCCAACTCCTCTCTCCATCAATTTTCTCATTTGGATGTCTCTCAGTGTTAACTATTTTTTCATTGTTTAGTTCTTAAATCATGATTTTAAATTGTGATTAATGGTCATGGATGAGGTTGTTGCGATTGTGGGCGTTGTGGCTATTGTGATGCATACACTGCCACGTCGAAATATTATAGTCGTATCATGTGGTGTTACAATAATTTAAAACTTTGCCTTAAACTTAGAAAACAATTCAATATAATTCATAATGTTTCAAAACACACAATTTAGTTCATCAACTAAATGAGTAAACTAATAAATAAGCACATGAAACCAATAAACAAACTAAAACAGTACACCAACTGATTTTTTGGGTATTTTTATAGAGTCAACATCCATCTTCACATCTTACCTTTCTATTTGAAACCTTGGTTTAATGAAATCTCTTATAGTTTACTAGTTTGCATAACGCTAACTGATTTATGGGTTTTTCATTTTCCTTATTGGTTTAAGTAAAATTTAATTGGTTTATTTATTTACATTATATTTATGCACTAGTAGTAGTTTTAATCATATGTGAATATAAAAGAATAATATAATTAATATCACTTTAAAAATTGAAAGTAACAATTATTTTAAATATTTTTGTTTTCAAATTATTATGAATCAAACTTGAACTCCTGGCTCTTAGACAAAAAGTGAAGTTGTTGTTGAAGAAGGTGATGGTTGTTACTCTGAACTCCTTGTTGGGGGTGGTGTACCTACACACACTACGACTATCAAGTAAGTTTTTGTCAGAGAATAAAAGGTTTTAGATTATAATTTTAGTGTACCTTTACTGATTCAAATGTCCTTCCTTTATACTGGATTCTGTAGAGTTTCTAGAAGAATTTCGTCACAATCATTAGAAAGGGGATTTGTGATTCTTGGATCACCCTATGATGTTGGACTTCAAAATAGTGATTCAAAGAAGACACTCTTACATACATATAACTTAAGTATATTTTCTTAAAAATAAATCATTTTACCTTTTTATAAGTAAATACTTTTTCACCCATCACCTATGCCCTAGACTTTTTGGGAAAAAACTAGCAAGAAAACTCATGCTAATGTACAAGTGATGCATAATTGGTATTTTATATGTGCTTCATTTAGACGTCAAATAAAAAAATCTCATTTTATTTATTAGTGACAAATATTTGTTCTATATTTTTTAATTTATTAATAGCAAAAATTTGTCGCATGTATTTTAATATATATATAAATGACAAATATTTATTATATGTTTTTTTATGTATCAATGACAAATATTTGTCTCGTAATTTTTATATTTATCATTGACAAATATTTGTGTCGCGTGTTTTTTTATGATATTTATCAAAGAAAGAAATTTGTTATTGTTTTATTAAAATATATTAATAACAAATATTTGTCCCATGTTTTTTTTATTTATCACTGTCAAATATATGTCCTACGTTTTATTTATTTATTTATCATATACAAATATTTGCCCCATTTTTTTTATGCATCAGTTATAAATACTTATTCGATGTGTTTTTAATAATATTTATCAATGACAAATATTTGTTCAATATATTTTCTTTTTTGTGTTTTTCTATGCTTAAAATTGAAGAGGGCAACTTCAATTTTT
>JBBPBQ010020321.1:45178237-45200492 GCA_037974755.1 Cicer yamashitae
AAAATAAATTAATTGTATTAATAGGAGTAAATTAAAAAAAAACAATAAATGCATCTATAATAGGCACATGTGCTTATATTTAGAGATAAAAAAAATTCTCAATAATTAAGTACTTAAAATTAAGAATAGAGGAAGTATTTCACTAGAGTGCTACATTGAACATTATTTCTTCAAACATATGTATAAAGATCTACATTAATTAGATTAAATTTGTATAAATTAAAAAAAATTACGCTAACCAAACATGGTAGATAGCTGCAAAAGTTTAGTACGAGATAATTGAGAATATTTACTTAGAATCTCTTTGATGGTCGGTATATGATAAAAATAAATAAGATAAAAAATTAAGATAAAAATATTATATAATCACGATAAAATCTATGATGTGTTTCATGTGAATTTCACAACAAAATAAAAAGTAAATGTTAATTCTTCCTATTATAAATATAAGAAAAAGTTAAAATATATATGATCTAAATTTTATTCTAAATATATTTTTATTTTTGATTATATTTGTGATAAGTGGAAGTACTTCATAATATATTAGAAATAGACCAAATAATGATATGATATATAATCCTCTAAATTATCCTTGTAATAAGGTTACGTTAAATTTTTGTAAATAATTTTAATTTTAAATAACTTTTCATATTAATTTTATTTTTATTTAAATTTTTTTTCTATTTCAATAGATTTTAAGTTTTTAATCTTAGAAATAAAAAAATCAATCTTAATATAAAAATTATACATATTAATTAATTTTTTAAAATTATGTATAATTTCAAAATGTATTCATCTAATTTATCCCCTACCCCATAAAAGGATAAAGAAATTATGGATTTAACTTCTCCTCTAGCAAAATTAACAACTTATTATTAACATTGATTATTTAAACAAAAGTGAGGATATGGTAAGGTGGCAAGATTAATTTATCGTAATATTATGTTGGCACTAGATTGAAACAAGATATAGGGTTAAGTCTTGATCATACAAGCATACATGGATGATCATGATTAAAAGTTATTTAAATGACACGTGATCACTTAAAAAAGTCACATCACTTTATCTTTTAGTCTTGACCGTCCATATATAGTTGTGTAGTTAAGATTTAACTCTCTCATTCTCTCATTGTAAAAATTATCTCATTTAATATATATATATATATATATATATATATATATATATATATATATATATATAAAATATGTATGTCTGTCTAAGATCATATCCTGACGATCATCAAACAAAACTTAATATGGATTGAATAACTCAATTGATTTGAGCTAAAAGTTGAAGGAGCAAAAGAGTCAAACGATCATGGTTCAAATCCAAAAGGTGTTAAAATGCTAATTTAACAAAACTAATATTTTTCTATAAAAAAAAAAAAAATCCAACAGAAGTTAAGGGTAAACTATTTTGTACAAATATTTTATTATATCCACTAGTAAGGAATTGAATGCTTAACCATACGCTTAATAAACCTAAGTATCTATCACTTACCACACCATGTTGCTAATATACTCTATAAATTAATTCTTTATAAAGTCCACACTTATTAAATAGATGTGATTAATTTACAAGGCAATTAGTTTTAGTTTTTAAAATATAAACCCCAACCATAAAGAGTGTATTCTAGAGTATGTCAAAAAGAGTATATCACAAGCATACCTACGTGTACATAATTCTTATCACAAAATGTCAACTATCACCATAAGTGTTCAACACTCTCAAGCTATATCAAACACAACCACCATACCTTTATAAATACCACATCTTTCTTAGTCTCCTAGAGTTTCAATATTCCTTTACAAACTTTCACAAACATTTTCACACCTTTCAAACAATATACCATATATACCTTAACATTTCAAATATATTTTTGTTAAATTCTTAATTAGTCTATCTATATATCTATACAGTTTCTTTTGGCATCATGAAGAGAGAAAGAGATAGCATAACAATGGCAAATTGTTTGATGTTACTTTCTCGTGGAAGTAATCAATTTGAAGCCACATATTCATCAATCTCTTCAAACAATCGTGTGTTTGAATGCAAAACATGTAACAGGCAATTTTCTTCATTTCAAGCACTTGGTGGCCATAGGGCAAGTCATAAGAAACCAAGGTTGATGCAAGAAAATGGAGAAAATATTGATGGTCAATTGCTAAATACACCCCCAAAGCCTAAAACACACGAGTGTTCTATTTGTGGGTTAGAGTTTGCAATAGGACAAGCTTTAGGTGGCCACATGAGGAGACATAGAGCTTCAAATTTGAATGGAAACATGATACACAATTCTAATACTATGAGTTGTAGTAGTGGTAGTCTTGATTCTTCACAAAAGATGAAAGTTGTTGGTAACAAGAGAGTTTTTGTTTTGGATTTGAATTTGACTCCCTTTGAGAATGATTTGGAGTTTTTGAAGATAGGAAAGGCAACTCCTAATTTGGTTGATTATTTGCATTGAATGTCTTGAATACTTTATAATTCATTGATTTGAGAGTTAGTTAGTGTATCATATAGATATACTTACAATAATACTATTGTTTTTTTTTTTACTTGTAGTCATGTATACACTTTTTTTTCTTATGAAATAGTCTATATACTATGTATACCTTTTTGGCTATCATACTCTATGAAATGTCGTTGATTAATTTCTTGGGCATAATTAGAACTTCATGATATTTTGAGTCAAAAGAATTTTTTGCATATACCATAGATTAATTATATGAATTAAATAAGTGGTTAGTACAAGTGATTAAAAAATTTCATTCTAATTACAACGAATCATTTGAAAGAATTTTAATTTAAATTCTAACTAAAACATATTTCATTATTTTTTACTTACCTTTCAAATGAATTCTAAATTATTGGAACCTATTTTACTTGGCAACCAAAAGTAAAGCAAAAAAATACCGTAAAATAACCAAGCAATTTAATTATTACTCTAATTAATATTGTTTTAAGATTCCAGTAATTTCCGGTCCAAAAAAATAAGATTATGGATATTAATAAAGACATGGATGATTATTGGACATTGTAAGTAGACCAATAGCACATACCTCTAATCGGTGAGAATTTTAAGTTTTTTTAATTTTTATAAATAAAATGAGATTTAATTATTTTTAAGGTTAAATATATTTTTAATCTTTACAACATTACAATCTTTCAAATTTAGTCTCTAAAAATTTTATCCACTTCTTGTTTCTATTTTGATTTTACAAAGACTAAAAATATCTCTTCTTTACAAAAAAAAAAAAATCAAAATAGAAATAAAAAAAAATAAAACATTATGAACTAAAAACTTGAATTTTTTTTATAAGAACTAATAATGATGTATGTACGCACATGGATAATCCTTTTTCTTTTTCATCAACGGCATGAATAATCCTTTATAATTATATGTACAAACACACAAATATCATTATGCATGATTTTATCGTTTGTATTCTCTTTTTTTTTTGTTCAAGTACTATTAGTTTTGTATTATTGCTTACTTTGTAATTATATGGTCCATTTTTGTTCAATTGGTGATTTTTTTGTGCAAAATTAATAATTTTCTTGATATTTGTAAATACATTAACTTACAAAACAAATAAATTACGATACTAATTAATGCCTCACAAGTAACAAGAAGAAGGCACATAATAATTTTTTCAAAAAAAATTGGCATGATATTTTTCTTAATAAATCAAGTATCCTAAGCGACTATGAAAACTTATACCCCTTAGTATAGATATTATTTAAGAGCTTGATCTCTCTCACTACAAAAAACTTTTTATTTGTGGGGCCAAAAGATTTTACAAATACATTTTGTGGTTTCACAAAATTTTGTGGCGGTCAAAACGCTTACACAGTTTGTGGAGCCAAAGCCGTTACAAAGGCCACCACAAACCGTTTCTTTGTGACCGTTTTGACCGCCATAAATGGGTAACTTTATTAAAAAAGATTTTTTTACAAAATTCGAAATTAATATTATATATAGAAAGTTAATATTTATATAATTTAAAAATTGAAAATTTAAATTAAATTAAATATTATATATAAAAATAAAAATATAATATTAATATTAATTAAATTGTTACTACCAAACAAAATAAAACATTCCAAAATTAATAAATTATATCATACAAACCAAAAATAAAACACGCCATAATTAAATAATAATATATAATATATTCATACAAATCAAAAATAAAAATAGAAAATATTATTCGAATAAATAAATTATCATAATAATTCATCTGACTCCACTCCCTCCATCATTAAATCTGGTCTGATCAAACCAGTTGTTGGCATAGTTGGTCGGTATGGAGTTTGATCTACAAATAATATAATAAATCATAATAAAGACTATATATAAACTAAAATAAAATTTTAAATGATGTTTAATGAATTTTTTCATAAAATAAGTCCCTATAAACCAAAATAGAGACTGTAAAACTATATAAAAATTTTGTACGAACTCAACTACAACTCTTTGTAACGACTAACAACAAATATTAATATCATTAATTTTAATAATGTGTTTTTTAAATAGTTACGTTAAAATCAATATGATTTAGATTTGTTTCAAATTTTTATTTCTCATACATTATGTAAACAACATAATTTCTATTTTTGTTTGGACAAATCTACTAACGTTTCGAATGATGAACTTTTTATGTATTTTGAATATAATATATAAATATTTTATATTTATAATATTACATATTTTATAATTAGATCGATATTATAATTCTTTTTTTCATAAGTATTATTTTGTTGCTAAAAAAATTACAGTTTCTTAATAAAATTCTATTTTACTAACATAATAGATCATAATAGAAAAACTAACTACAATAAAAAAGTAACACTTCATCAACATTTTAAAAAATAACTATATTTTAATTTGAGTATAAATTTTACAATTTAAATATTTTACTAGTACTTTTTTTAACAAATCTTACTAATATTAAATTTTAAAAATAATATTATAACCAATTTTAAAAATACAAACAAATAACAACTCTTCACAATATTGGAGAATTGCATAACTCCCCTTTCCAATTTTTATATGGCTAAATATAACTTTAAATCTTTATCTTTTATTTAATATTCAATTTTGTACTTTATATATTTTATTTGTTTTGATCCTTTACCTTTTTTTTTCTATTTGTTTTGGTCATTTACCTTTTACTTAATATTCATTTTGGTTCTTAATAAAAGGACAAACTTGTATAATTTCGCGCAAAAATAAAGGAATAAAATGATCATTAAGTAAATGATAAAGGACTAATTTAAAAAAGATAAAAGACCAAAACGAATATTAAATAAAAGATAAATGACCAAAATTATATTTAAGCCTTTTTATTTTTGACACATTGTGATTGTTGGGGAGTCCTTTATTCTATTTAAAAGATACATGTCCTTTATTCGATTTAAACTATTTTGTGACCAAATAATAATATTGTTGGGGAGTTTGAGACAGTGCGACAATAACAATTGGTTAAATGTCCAGGATCCCTAAGAGACTTAGACACCACATCTCACCCAAAACTTTAAGGCAATTGGTATATGGGTCACATATCTTATATATCCAACATTTCCTCTATTCCTAGTCAATGTAAGACTAACACTCACATTTGAGTTCTTTCAATCTTCCTCTAAGTGTGAGTCACCCACATCACTAGACTTGATCCACACTAGGATCTATCACTCTCGCTTCCCTACCAAGTCAAACCATGGCTCTAATACCACTTGTTGGGGAGTTTGAGGGAGCACAACAAAAGCTATGAGCTAAACGTCTCACATCTTCCTCTCATATCCCTATGAGACATTGAAACCACATCTCACCCAAAGCCTTAGGTTTTGGGTGGAGATATGATGTCAAGGTCTCTTAGGGATTTGGGGTGTTTAATTCATTGCTACTCCCGATGCTCCCTCGGACTCCCCAACAAGTCGTATCAGAGCCATAGTTCAGTTTGGCGGGAGATCGAGAGTGGATCTTAGGTTGGATCTTTGTATCGAAAGTCTTTATGCCAATGTCGTTAGGAGGTGGGTCTCGTTGGTAATAATAGCGGTGCATGTATAGGATGTGAGAGACTCACACTTGAGGGGGAGATGGTTGGGTTCGAGTGTGAGTGGTTAAGTCTCACATCGACTATGAGCGTGGTAAATCTTGGATATATAAGAGATGAAGTAACAATGTCAATTATAAGGAAGGGGGTTTGAATTATAATTGCCCCTTTTAAAAATTCCTGTTTAAAAAACTGAAATGTTTAACTCAAGATTGATCTTTGTTATAAACGAAGAACGTTCTTGGTTAGTGGAAAAACAACAATAACAATTTATCAATATAAAAACTAAATGTAAGACAAATAATAAATAGAGATAGAGATAGAGAGATCACACAAGCATATATCCTGGTTCACCCAACACGGGTTACGTAAAGTCCTCACAAATGTGAGATTTTCCACTAAGTGCTCAAAGCAAGAACGTTCTTGGTTTTCACACACTTTTCACAGATCAGTCTTGATCTATTACACAGTTTCTACCTAGAAAGGATTTCCACAGGTTACCTTACACTATTTCAGAAAGGATTTTACAAGCTACCTTTTAAATCATAAAAGGATTTTTACACACTACATAAGCTATGTTAACAATATAGTCTTGAGTTACAAAGTAATGATTTTGAGAATGTTAGAATCTAGGTATTGCTCAACTCTTGTTTGAGAAATAGATTCTATATTTTAGAACTCATTAATCATTGATTCTAATATCACACAAAGATTGGAACTATAACTTAGAATGATTTGAGAAGCTCGAGTATGATTGAATGATTGATGTTTTGCTTAGCACTTTGAGTTCTGATTTGTTCTTCATCGTGAAGCTTTACTTATAGACTTCAAGAGAGCTTATGACAGCTCACTTAGTCGTTGGAAATAGGTCAGCTATCATGAGTAAGTGAATGGATAAGATCAGCCATAAAGCAAGAATGTTCTTGTTGAAACCAAGAATGTTCTTGTGATCCAAGAACGTTCTTCGAATATGTTTGAGATGAGCTGACTTATATTGTGATGTTGACAGTTGTCTAAAATGATTACAAGCTTTGAATCACGTATGCAGGTCTGTTTAAAGGTTCAACAACAGTGTCTTTTCCAGCCTGCCAGATTGTACTTGCACTTGCTTGACTTGGAGAATGATCTTGCTTTATGTATTTTGAGAAGCAAAGTGTTGAATCTTCGAATTCTGAAATAATTCTTGCTTAAATTGATCCTTGTATATTTCTGATGAAGATATGGAATGGATAACACTTCCTGGATCTAATCTTTCACATAAAAATCTGATCATTCTTGTTTATGGCAAATGTGGAGAACGTTCTTTGTTTTCCAGAAATCTACCAAGAACGTTCTTCGTTTTACTAATTTTGCTTTCTTGATTTTAATAAGATTTGTTTTGTAATGCTTGGTACCTATCTTGTTTAAACACACTCAAATACACATGTTAAATACCAAAACACTTAGAATCAAAATTTGAAGTCTTAATTAACCTTTTGTTTAATTATCATCAAAACATTAATTTGGAATTTTGTCTCAACAAGAGATGTCGTGTCAAAGTCTCTTGTGGATCTTGAAACATTGTCCCGTTATTGCTCTCATGCTCCCCGAGCTCCCCAATAATTTCATTAATAATAAAATAAGACACCATTACAAAGCAAATGAGTTATATCCAGCTAAGATCTATCTTCTATAATACAACTAGAAAAAATTTTCCACTCATGGTCAAAGACAAACAACCCATTCAAATTGAGATTCTACGGGCTTTATATCTATCATCTTAAAGAATATTTTTTTAACTTCAAATTCAAATCGACTATATGTGGTATCTGATTTGCCAAAATTAACCTATAATTCTATAAAAAAAAAAAAAAAACCTTTTGATGATTGAAGAGGATGCTAATAAAGTTGACAGCTACCTTTGACTCTGAAAACACTGTACCAAGACAGAAAATCAAACAACGCCACACCAAGATGACGAAAAAAATAGCATCGTATTATAGAAAAAGTACATGAAAGAAAACAGTGTGTATATATATATATATATATATGGGGATTTGTTATATATATGAGTGATGATTTGTTAATTTCAAGAATAATTTTGTAATGAGTTACTCCACTTAATAACTCAATGTAAACAATTAATTTCACTAATTCAACCCTCAAATCAAAAGTTTTTATTGAGTAAATCAAAACTATTTGATACTTCATTAAATAATTTATAATGAACGTATAATAAATTTTTAAAAAATATAAGTAAATATTTATGATTAGATTACATGGTTATGTATTTCAAATTTATGTAAAATTTTGTGCGCTTGATTATTAATATAATATGTCAATAATCATCGATTGATTAGTAAAATTCATAATTTATATTAAGTTATTAAGCATAAAAATCAACACCTAATTACTTCTAGAATCAAGAAATCTCAATCTAAATATATATATAAACAATTTATTTATATAAAAAAAAGAGAGAACAAAATAATTGGGAGAAGTAATTCTGAACAAAAAAGTCATAAACTATCCTCTAATAAATGTATAAATGAGGGGTAGAGTTTTAAAAGTGGCGGTTAGATTTCTACATGGAAAGGTTTCCATAAGGAAATCCTTATCGAGATAATACATTGAATTGATTTCACTTCTCCTTAATTGATCATAAAGTCTAAAAGAAAATTTATAAATAAAGTGCGGTTCACTTTCCTTATATATATAGTTTGGATCCACTTTTTTTATATAAAAAGGAGGGGAATAAGAGATTTTAAGCGCTGCCATCTAGAAATTATTATGTGACTTGTTTTCTTAGAGAAGAAATTATTAATACCTAATCACTTTGTTAATGTGTCATTGATCAACTATAACTTGTTAATGTGTTGAAATTGCAAATAATTTTAACACTAATACCCTCTTACTATCCTTTATTTAATTTTATGACACATACTTTTTTTATATTTGTAAGTTTTAATTTCGATAAACGTCGATATTATTAAGTTAGATATCATGTTTTAAATTCGAATTCAACTAAGTACTTACAGTTAGGGTTGTGCAAAAAATCCGATTATGGAGCCCAAATCTATAAGTAGATCCAAATTCATTTTAAGTATCCAGTTAAAATAATATAATTACAATCTAATTCATTTACCAATAGGTTGGATACTCACACCTTGCAAGAACCCTAAATCATTTCCACGTATAAAGGATTTGGTTATGCATGAAATAATTAGTATATGTTACATCATGTATCATGCATGTATTAATTGCACGGTGAATAAGCTAAGGTAAAACAACAGAAAATAAAATAAAGGATATATAAAGAGGTGTATTTGTTTATTTTCAATAGAGAAATTTAAACAATTATCATCAATGATTATTCCAAAGAAAAAAAAATATGTATTGATAGTTTATATTTCACTATATTTCAATTTTGACGTAAGAAGATGAATTTTTTGATGTGGAGAATAAATGAGAGGAAGAAACAATAAGCATTAATAGTTTATATTTTCCCAGTTTTCCTCTTGAGTTAGGTTCGAGAACTTCATGATTTTTTCTTATTGATCATTCAATTGTATTGTTGATTTATGTTTCTCTAATGTTCTATTCGGTAGATGACAAAACAGTTGTATTGTTGATCATGTTGCATTCTTTTTGTGAAAATAACCAATTTTAAACTATGGATAATCAATTTTAAAAAAATTACCGATTTTTAAACTATGAATAAATAGTTTTTCAAAACTAAATATTAAAAAATTACCGAATTTTAACTGATTTTTAAATTATATTTACCGAAAATCGGTTGCATAACCACAAACTAGTTATTTAACCGTAACCGAATTTACAACTTAACCGGTTTTAAACAAAAAAATAGATTTGATTATAAATCTTAATCTATATAATAGTTTTAAAATGAATATGATTTGATTTTTTTATAAAAAAAACAACCATGCAGAGCCCTTCTTAGAGTTGTGTGCGAATTTCCTCTATAAACAAACAAAAAGTCTTTTTACAATTAAAAACAAACTCTTTTCTCTCTAATTTTTTTTCTTTATATTTTATTATTTTTCATTCATTTCACTTCTCTCATTTATCTTACTTTCCATATTTTATTATTTTTTGTATTTTATTATTTTCTATTCTTTTTCAATTTCCTTCTATTTAGTTATAAAAAAATTCTTCTCTTTTTTAAATTTTTAAATTTTATTACTTTCTTTTTCACTTCTCTTTTTTAAATTTTGATATTTTATTACTTTCTTTTAAACTTCTCTTCTCTCTCATTTTCAATTTTACATTGAAAATCAAAATTTTCTAAATTGATGAGTAACATATTAATTTAGTTTAGTTCAATGTGATTAACATTTTAAAAATTTAAAACTATTTTGCAAAAGATAAATTTGTTTTAACACTAGTTTCTTATATTCAACAAATTTTGATCACAAGGATATAATAGAAGTGTTTGCAATATTTTCTCTCAAAAATTTGAACAAAATTAAATTTATCCATAAAAAAATTTGATTAACATTATTATACACTAATTATAATTTTTTTGTTAAATAAATTTTTAATCTATATTAAATTGTTGTATTTCACTTTTAG
The DNA here is from genome assembly GCA_037974755.1 of Cicer yamashitae. NCBI lineage: Eukaryota > Viridiplantae > Streptophyta > Magnoliopsida > Fabales > Fabaceae > Cicer > Cicer yamashitae. Next base: position 45,188,869 of record JBBPBQ010020321.1, read on the forward strand.
TTTTTATTAATTTTTTTTGCACTATTTAATTTTCATAAATATCTTTTTTTAATTTTTGTATCTATGTTGTCAATCAACCTAGTTTGGCTCACGGAAGTCTCACGAGTCAATCCAAAAATCTCCTATTAAGTCTATAATATTAAGCCTCTTATTGAAATAAATTTTTTAAAGTCCCGACTCATTATTTTTTGTAGGCTCAATATTTTGTTAGTTGAGATATTTTCTTTGAAAAAATTTTGAAATTTATTTTTCTCGAAAAAATATCAGAAAATTTTCTCTAAAATATTTTTTTCTAAGAAAAATTTTTAAATCATTTTTTTCTTGAAAAATTTTGTGAACAAAATCAAAAAATTATTTTTCTTGACAAAATCGAATTTTTCTTTCTAACAAAAAAAATTCGAGAAAAAATAAAAAAAAAATTGTAAATTTTTTTTATCAAAAAAATTTGAGAAAAAAATTTTATTTATCAGAAAAAAATCAAAAAAAAATTTCGAAATTGTTTTTCAAATAATATCGATTTTTTTTTAAAAAAATAGTGGGTCTATAGGCCTCTCTAAGCACACAATTTTAGAGACTTTTTATGTTTGGGGATTTTCTTTCTAAGGACTTTTTAAACTATGAAGTTTTTGACATCTCTAACATATAAGCTGAGATTAATAATTAGTAGATTTGTGAAATTAACAACTCTACTTAAAAGCATAATCTCAACCATTGATCGCATCATAACACAAAAACCTGCTTCTAATCAACATTGGGATCCCCCGAGTTACATACACAACCAATAAATTAAGATATAAGCATTATGTGTATCAATTAAATGCTACCAGTTGAAGTGCAACAGTATAGCAACTATCTACATAAAGAGATAAGCAGTCTGCATACGTCCACGGCAACCATCTAAATTAATTAATTAATATATTGCAAATTAAAAAAAAAGCTAAATAACTCTTTTGATTTTTGATTTTTTCTCATATTCTGCTTTAGTGCCTTAATTATGGTTCCATTAATCACTTTAGTCTTTTCAATTAGTTTTATTAAAAAATATTAAGTGTATATTAGGTGTGACTTTAGTCTATTCATTAAGAGATAATATGTGCCAATACGTGAATGATTGTGAAAACAACTTTTGGTCTCCAATATTTTTAAAGAAAATTGTAAATACAAATCAAATTGGGATTGAAATATTTCTTTCAAGAGAAAATGTGAAGAGGATCTAATTTCATATTTTAAGTTCAAAATGTTCGAAACTATTACAAATCAACAAGATAAACAAATGAAAACTCATAAAATTTTTTTCTGAAGATAACAACCTTTCATAAACAAATTTATTGTCATTTTCTCAAATTTTAAATTTACATAAAAAATAGAACATTGTTAATATTTTAAAACATAAAAAATCAAATTATTATTTAAAATTAAATAAATAAATAAATAAATAAAATAAACTAAGTTATTACCCGAAATTAAGTGAACCACCACAAAAAAATATTTTATGTATAAATAATTGTAGCAACTTATATTATATGAACAAATGCTGCCACGTATAAAATTTCTACGCTTCTCACACACATACATCAAAGACCAATTATCTGTTTCTTTTTTTTACTAAAAGACCATTGTATTTATTTCATTGCATTTTATTAAGTTTCTTTTTTAATGATACTTATTTAGTTTATCTTCTTTATTTTATTTTTTTATGATTTCATTTCATCGTGCTTTGATTTTCGTTTTTCTAAACTTGTATTTTAATTTTTACTACTTAAACTTGTGGTATACAGGACCATGCTACTAAAACTCCGTTTGATAAAATTAAGCTATAAACTAGTTGATAGCTGAAAAGCTGGTTGATAACTGATAACTTATGACTTAAAGTTGAAAAGCTAATTAATTAAAATTAAAGTGTTTGGTAAATTTAGTTTTTAACAATATTAAATGACATAAAAGTACATAATTATTTAATTTAAAATAATAAAAAAAATGTGACATTTTTATCCAATCTCCCCTAGTATTGTTTTACTCCATTTTCTTTTTTTTTTTAATGAATTTTCTTACTTTACTTTTATTCTTTTTATGTTTTCTTCTTCTCCATATTTTCATCTTTCTAATAACATCATTCTTCATATCTCATATGTCTAAAACTCTAATTTTAAGATTTTTTTTAATTGGTTCTACTTCTATTTGTCCAAGTTGTCGCTTTCGTATCGTTTTATTTTCCAATTTGCCATTTCATTTGAATTCGACTTCGAAGAGGATACCTCGACGATGGAGATACCCCAATTACTCCTCCAACCTTAGGCAATTCCTTGGTAACCTTCATTTCATTGTTGATAGTGTTGAACTCGCTGCAGTATTTGAAAATGCTGGGAATGTTGAGATTGTTATAAACTTTGTCATTTTATGCTTTAATTAAATACCCTTTTAGATGAAAAATATTAGGTTGTATGTAATAATAGATTCAAACTCTTGGTTAATCTCCTTCCATCTAAACGATACACGTTCGTTCTTTCTGATGAACTTGATACAAAGCTCAGAAAAAAAGAAAAAAAAACCATTTTCATACTCTTCGGTCCATTTGAAAGCCACTCCACCGTCAATATTATCGTTAGTTGATGTCATCTTATAACTTTTACCAAAGCAAAACAATGACTCAGTTTTCTATGATAAAAAGTTAATAAATAGTTTTTCACATAAGATTACAAAAAAACAAAGCACTAAATCTCTCACATGCACGTCACTTCCACCTTTCTCCCTTGCTTCTCCTCCCAATGTAAATGCCCATTTTACGTGATATATCTCCAACTCACGTTACCTCATCTCTTTATCCCTTACTATATTTCTCTCATTTATGACTTTTGTGGTAGAAACCCAAAAAAATTACAACAAAGCTTTGAAATAAAAACCATAACCATGCAATTCATTTACTTTTTTTTGTTACATCATTTACTTTTTTTTTTTGTTATTATTATACAAACATAAATTTGAATAGTTCAATAAAGTTTAGCAAGCTCTATATCTATAAATAGTAATCGTAAAAACAATGCAATTCATTTACTATTGACAATTTGACATAAAAAAAGAATTTAACTTTATCACACTGATAAATTAGAAAATGAATAAATAATAATAAATATGACAATGCATACGTTAATCAAATTTATAACATGAAATTTTTATTTATTTTTTGAATTATTTTGGCAATAAATTAAAGAAACTAAGTACTCTGGTCACCGGGAAGAATGTGAACTAGTGAGTGAGAAAGTAGCGAGTGAGTGAGGTAGTTATTTTATATTATATAAGAATAAAAATAAAATAATATAGCTATAAAGGGAAGAAAATATAAAAAGCTATAAATTCAAACGCTATTTAAAATAATATCTCAGAATAAGTTATAAACAGATGAGAAAAATTTGTTTATCAAACACATATCTTTTAATCCAATAAACTTATAAACTCGTTTAATAAGTTATAACCTAAGAGGTTATTAAGGAAGTGGTTTTCTTTCTTAAATTGAGATTGGATCAAGAAATCAAAATAATAGATAAAATTTCGAACAATAAAATAAAATAAAATATAGAACTACAACTACAACTATATATATATATATATATATATATATATATATATATTCTTCTTTTAAAACAAAACAACTACTTTTGTTGGTAGATAGAGTTAATTAATTGAGTATACATACTAAAAAACCAAAGACTTAGTTGAGTATATGCTTAATTAGTTAGTTAAGTATGCTTAACGAGGACGGACCACGTAAATTGGACCAAAGATGTGTGTACACATATCGGCCCAACAACTTATAATAACGAGGTTTTTTCTTTTTTATGAAAAATTAGATCCTATTTTAAATGCAAAATTATGACATAAAATTAACAAAAATTTATTGGTTACACCCATAACAATAATTTAATCTAGTCACTATTTATGATTTTTAAAATATAACATAAAATTTATTTTTAATAGTTTATTTTAACTTATTTTAATGTATTAACTTTTAAATTGGAAAAAATATAAAAAATGTGGCAGAGTTTAAATTTGAATATTAACAAAAGACTCATAACCAAACATTTTATCTACTGAACTAGTTATAACATATATTTATGCTAAATTTATAGCATAATTAATAATATTAAAAACTATTTAATTTGATGACTTTTTTTTAGTTAATAAACATTTTTTTAGGTTGCCCTTGATTTGCCAAAAAACAAAGAATAAACATGACAATTTTTATTGTATCTTGTTTGATTTAGAAATTAGTCATGAGATTAAACAAAACAGGGAATAAATAACTGGACAAAAACATGAATTTTTGTATCTCACTAAATCATGTGACAACTTTTTGTACCAAGTAAAATAAAAAATACCAAAATACTCTTTTTATTTTCTATTAAAAATTATTATCTCTCGTTTTCTCTTTCTTAGTCTCTCTCTTTCTCTTTCTCTCTCCCTCTTATCTCTATCTAGTATCTCATTTCTCTCTCCTTCACTCTAATGTCTAATCTCTCTCTGTCCATCTTATCTCTCTCTCTCTCCCTACTCTCTCATGCATAACTGATGTCTCTCTCCCTATCTTCTCACTCTCTTCTCTCTCCCTCTTACCTCTCTCTTGTACTCTCTAATCTCTCATGTCTCTCTCCCTCTCCTCTTTCTCCATTTTATCTCTTTATCTACTCTCAAATGTCTCTATCACCCATTTTCTCTCTCAGTACTTTTTCATGCATCTCTCACTACGCCAAAAATTGCATTTTATAGCGCGCCTTTTATAGCGCTTATTAAATAAAAGAGTTATTCTATAATATTTTAAAATTAACGGCAACAACGCTTTTCTGACAAAGCGCTGTTGTAGGGTCACATAGCGCTTGCACATAATGTTTATGGCGCTTTTAGAGCTCTTTGGATAAAAGCGCGGTAAAATATAGCGCTCTCACATAATGTTTACAGCGCTTTTAGAGCATTTTATATACAAGCGCTGTAAAATATAATGCTCCCACATTATGTTACAGCGCTTTTAGAGCGCTTTTTATAAAAGCGTTGTAAGATATAGCGCTTTCACATAATTACAAGGTCTTTTAGAGCGCTTTTTATACAAGCGTTGTAAAATGGTGCATATTTGATAAAAATCATTCACTTTAAATAAATAAAAACAAATTTAAAATAAATTTAATACGTTGTCCTAACCCTACGAACCCTCATCTCCTCTACTCTGTGAACCTTCCTCTCCTCTACTGTGCGTCCTCTTCTACTGCTCCTCTGTTGTCTCAGGTACTATATTTATTAATTTGTTGTTGTCACTAAAACTGATAAATTGTTACCTAATAAATCATATAAAATCTGTTCTTTTTTGAAATATGTTCGACCTGTTCTGTTTTGAAATCAGACTTGGACCTTGGTTTCCATTTTCCAATAATAGACTATATATACTATAGATTGTTATAATGTTATCAGTAGCTTATTATTTGTGTAACACTGCATTCATATAGGTCATATAAAATGGACCGGAAATGGATGTCTGCCAATCGATTGTCAAAAGAGTATGAAAATGGAGTGAAAGAGTTTGTTGAGTTTGCAGTGAAGAATGCAAAAGATCCAAATCGAATCATTTTTCCTTGTTTAAAATGTTGTTTTGGAAAACGCTTTAGAGCAGATCAATTGGAAGGACATTTAGTATGACATGGAATTGATCAAAGCTATACATGTTGGATAAGACATGGTGAGAAAAAAAAAGGAACACTACATGTATTTTAGGAGAATCTAGAACAATGTTCTGAAAATCAATAGGAGAATAAACAAGTTAGTTGCAAGGACATACTTGGTAAAGTATTTAACATTCCTGAATATTCTCGCCGTGTGAGGGGGTAAAGGATTTGGCGTAACTCCAAAAAGCTATTTTTCACATGAGAAGCGCACAAATCCATCTAATAAGGAAGTACTAGATAAGCTGAAAATCCTAACAGAGCAAGTGGCATTTTTGGTGAAAACGAATAAGGAAAAGAAACTTCCGGAGTGTCAACGTGAAATACAACTAGAGAGTGAAAACGCTAGTTGCAACATTGGTCGTAAAAGTCTTCCAGAGGTATTACACCATACTCCGATCCCTGTCGGCCATGTTAAAGTTTTGCATACTTATGTATTAACCATTGATTTAGGGTGTCTCATCTTGCGCGTTGTGTTTATCCTCCCCTACTAATCGCATGGTTGGAAAAGGAACATTGTACAATACCTTGGGAGAAGTATTACACCATACTCCAATCCCTGCCGGCCATGTTAAAGTTTCACCCGTGATTGCTTTTGAATCAAATGCACCATTGCCTATACCCGACAACGATGGAGATATGAAGATTTTGGGAGAAGCAATAGGTAGTTATGTGGCATGGCCCAAAAATCTTGTTGGCCTAGATAAGGTATGTTTAATTGCTATGTATATTTAATTGTACGATATATGATTATGATTGATTATATTTAATTGCTGATTTTTTTCGCTGTTAACTGTAATTTCACATTTATTTAGATTCTTACAAAGTCTAAAGGGAATGATAAGAAGATTCCTCGCAACGAGTCAGTCACTTCACCAGAAAAGGTTTGACATATACATCAATGTGTATACGAAATGATTAGCTTACTATAATAACTAACAAACTGATCAACCTCATTTTTTCAGATTCAAGCAAAACCCGCTGCACCGCAAATCTGCCAGAAATCAGCCGCACCACAAATGCAGGTTCGTGGTAAAAATAAATCTGGCAAAATTCAAAAACTGGATCGTGGAAAATCTGGCAAAATTCAAAAACTGGATCATGGAAAATCAGTTGTTGCTCCTAAAATAAGTCATCCACGCCTTTCTCGACTTGGGTCGTGTCTTGACATACAAGCAAAAATGAATATGGACAGCAATGATTCACGTATCATAAACATGGAGAAAGGTATTTTCGGAGATGAGTATGAAGAATTACTTGATAAAGAGCACATATATGAACTTCTCATTCATAAGGAGTTGAGTGCTACTGTCATCAGCATATACATTAGGTAATGCAAAATACTTTATTTAAGATAAAAATTACTTTTAATTGCATCACTGCCACATTTATTGGTAATTAATCTAATTTGACATTTTCATTGAAGGTTTTTGTATGAAAAGTTGGTGTACATGCGCAAATTGTCAGATAGATTTTCATTCTTATCTCCCCATAAGCTGTCCATGTTTAAACTCGATCTAGTTAATGTAAAGAAATATGTCGTTGATATACTTTTGGGAAATAAAGAGAAGGATAAGCTGTTTCTTGAGCCATATAATTCAAGGTAATCATATATTCTTTATCTATATCTTTTTTAATTTATGATACTTTATCAGTTGTGTAAATAAAGTTGTCAACCAAATTTTTGTTGTTGTAGGCAACATTGGGTGTTGTTTGCCATCAATGCCACCTCTAAAATTATATACTATTTAGATCCATTGCACAGTCATTATAACAATCACTCGGATATAAAAAATATCTTCAATACGTAAGTAATATTCATTTATTTCTTACATATATAAATAATGTTTTGGTAATTGAATAATAATCACATTTATTTGATAGTGTTTTACAAGTTTTCCGCGCTCAAAGGGTGCTACAGTGTCGAAGCATAAGTCAAACAACATCACATGGATTCCAATAATTTTTGTTATAGAACTTAATTATATGCCTTTAAAATTTCATTTACAATCAATGCATATATATTTATTAGCGTATATGTTTTATTTTATAGTGCCCTCGTCAAACTAACAAGATAGAGTACAGATACTATATATTGCGATTCATGAAGGAGATTGTTGATATGAATCAAAATATAATTCCAGAAACGGTACAGTATTTTCATTATATTTTGATTTTCATATATAAACTATGTATATATTTGATTCTAACTTATTTATGTTCAAATATTATATCGCATAGTACTTTGACAATTTCAATTCAACATACTCTGAAAGTGATCTAACTGAATAAAGGTAGACTGGTGTCAATATGTGATCGAACTGAAAGTTATATAATTTGTTAATAGGCTAGTTTCACATTGTAAACTATTATATATTGTATATTTTTGTGTGAACTGATCATTATTTTAATTATAGTTAATTTTATTTTTTGTTACAGTAAAATAAGAAATTGTTGGGAAATTGGCATGTTGCAGGTTGTGAAATTGGCATTATTGCTAGGAAACTGGCATTATTGTAAAGCTGACATATAATTCATAGTTAATTCAAAGTGTTTGTGAGGTTGAGAAAAGAAACTATTATATATTGTACATTGGGTGTTGTGAACTGATTGTTGCTGTGCATATGTAATTGATATTGTGAATATATAATTGTTGTGAATATGTAAAAAATATAGTACTTGATGTGAATATGAAATTGTTTTTTAAATGAAATTGCTGTTGCTATGAAAAATATAGTAATTATGTCAATATGTGCTTGATGAATATGATTTTGGAAAAAAATTGAAAGACAACGCTTTTTTTAAAAAATGTCATAAAAGACCTGTTTATACAAACGAGTTTTTTTAAAAAATGTCATTAAAAAATGTCAATCCGGTTTACAACGCTTTTTATTAAAACTAGTATAAAAATGCACCTATTACAGCGCTTTTTTGAAAAAATCGCTGTAAAAATAGTACAAAAAGCAGCGCGTTTTAGAATAGATTTACAGTGCTTTTTTCAAAAAAGCGCTGTAAAACTAGTATAACAAGCATGCTATATATGCACCTATTATAGCGATAAAAAAACGCTGTAAAACTACTTTAAGAGAAGTGTTGAGTGTTATATATTTCAACGTTTTTTTTATTTTAAATGGCGCTATTGTATCTTTTAATAGCGCTAGATACAACAGCGCTTAAAAGCACTGTAAATGGCTTAAAAAAGACGTAAAATGCTATTTTTGGTGTAATGTCTTCCCCTCTCTTTATCTTTTATCTTTCTTTCTAATCTTTTATCTTTGTCTGACTTTTTTTTCTTTCACTCTTTTATTAATGTTTCCATTCATATATATATATATATATCAATAAAGGATATTAAAATAAAAATTATATTACTTTCTCCTTTGCATAAACATATCAAATAAGGTGTAGTGCAAAATTGTGTTCCATGTGCATGGACAATCAAACACAATTGAATATAAAAAGTTGTTATATACAGTCTTGTACTATCATGTACTGTTACGTCAATATTTACAACTTTGCATATCAAACGCACCTAAGAGTTAGATTAGAAGCTTTTAAAAAAAATAAAATAAATTATAGTTAATAAAGTGAAAGATGTAAAATTTGAAAGACATAAAAATAGATAAAAGTGTTAATGGGTTGATCACAGACTGTGGTAGTGTTTGTAACTGCATCAAGTTGAAATTGTAATATGATTGTAAATCATATAAAATATTATACTGTAGTGTTACATCATACTGTATTGAACCATGGCGTAATATGTAGTGTTCACACAAATTATTTTTTATTTTATTTTTTTTCTTTAATCTTAGTTTGAGATAATGTTTTAAAGGATTAGAGGCATTTTAGATTGACTGTGATGTTGATCATGATTTTAATATAAAATTTTAGAGAGAAAATAAGAGATGTCTTAATTATAATAAGATAAATATAAATTATAATATTAGATGATGATAAAAAAATATTCACATTGCAATGACAATCACAAAAATTGCAATGTCCACAATCGCATCAATTGTAAGCGTGACTATAATCACAATTTAAAACTCCGATGACAGTTGTAAGAACCAAGGATTCAAGAACAAAATAACCTTTTATGTTTCGATAGTAAAAATATAAGAGAACAATTTATCCTTTGATGATTTGCTAAAATCTAAAAGTATCATATCATCTAAAGGAAATTAAAGGAAGAAGATTAAAAGAATAGATCATCTAGTGCTCATTGTTTGATTAATAGGAGTAGCACAAAGTGAGTTAGTGACAACAAAATATACCATCTGGTACTTGTTGTCGAATTAACATGAGTAGCTCAAAGTGAGTCAATGACAAAAGAGTAGACGGTTTGATATATGCTCATTATTTGGTGATGAATAAGAAGCACAAAGTGAGTCCTTCACACTCAAGATTAAGATCATATGTTTCTCACCATATGTTAACATGGAGTAACACATATAACGTGTTAAAGAAACAAACTACAAGTGACTCTCACTGTCTCCTGACACAAGTGTAGCACAAAAGAAAATTTGGTACAACAAATCTTTCGATGTTTGGAACACCACATCATATATTGACATTAAATTCCATCAAAACAAACGAGTCACTTGAGGCAAAACAATGAAGTATGAGCGAGAAACTTCAGAAGTACTTTTCTATCTCAAATCTTTGTACATGACAACCTAAAAAGAAGAGTCTTGTAAACCAAGCCATCTTTTGTGGTTATGTCGTTATCCAATGACTTTTTCTTTGTGAGACAACGAATTTTATTAAGATCTCTACTTAAAGAAACTTCCTCAGTGTTGAACTAAAACGTTAACAATTAAGTTGATGATCCCCATGAAAATAGTTGATCAATGAAGATAAAAAGGAAGAAGTTATCCACATAAAAGACAATAACATTGACAAGAAATCAATAATTGTAAAGTTGTTCAACATTGATGAGAGTAGACAATGATTATAAAATTTAGGCTTAAAGACCTTTGTGGTCTCTTAACTTAGGTTTTAGGTTCAATTTGGTCCTTTAACTCTAAAACTAGTAAATTTGATCCTTTAATTTATGTGTGTTAACGCAACTAGTTCTTACTATCCAAACTGTTAGTCAAAGTCAAACTTTTATGTTATAGGAACCTAATGTTTCCTTTTATGTTATAGGAACCTAATGTTTCGATGTGTCACCGTAGAAATCTATGTGTAATATCTTATCTATAATCCAAATTATATTTGTTTAGCAATCATATATTTATTAAAAAATAAAAAGCAATCATATATTTCACCATAATGATTCGTATATTTCCATAATATAAATCATAACAAGAAATATGATTTCAAAATTGACCCATATGATAAAACTTAAAAATTTTGTGATGTGAAATCTAAAATATGGTCAAATTCATTCATAGACGACATGTTATTCAACTATTGAAAATTTAATTTGATAGTACTAAAACATGTTAATTTTCAAATGTATGATAGAAATCCAAATTTATATACTTATCAAATAGTACTTTTTATTTAAAATAACTTGATTGTTGTGACTTGAGAACTTATTTCATGTTTCCTAGCCTCTATGATATGTTACTTACGGAGAAATAAATCTATTAACGAATTGACATTGTGTTAAACTAATCAAGTTGCAAGTTAAATTTTTTTTCTTCGTACAACCGAGTCATTTATAGCATTAAATATTACATATATTACTATAGAAACAAAAGTATTATTCCAACATATATTTTTAGAAAAGCTTTCTTCTTACATTTATAGTCCATCTCATTTTATTTCAGAGCGATCTACAATAGTATAAGCATTGAGTAACAAAACAATAGTATATAAATTTGCAAATTTTTTTACATAATTAAAATATACATGACATAATTCGTAAAAAAAAAAAGGTATATGTGACCTAATATTTTTTTTTTGTTTCTATGT
>JBBPBQ010020321.1:45213595-45325184 GCA_037974755.1 Cicer yamashitae
ATATATATATATATATATATAATAAAGTAACTTATTCAAGGCTGATTACTTTGCCACGTTCACATTAGTTTATCAATGTATGTATATTCTAATTCTCTTCATTCACACAATAACAATCACTATTAATTAAAATAAATGTTTTAAAAAGAGTATCATTTTTAATTTCTAACTAGATCTTAGATTCATACAATGCAAGAGAAAATTATATTTTAAAATATTTAATATTTCAAATAACATTCAATTTTAAATAAGAAAATAAAATAAATTTAAGATTTGATAAAACTAAATAACTAAAAAACATAAACGATCAATCATATTTATAGTTGATACGTAAAAGTAATAAAAATTACAAATTTACAATAAGTTTGAAAGGAAAAAACTCCTCTACACCAACACAAAAATTTCACATTATAACAAATAAAATGTAACACATAAAACAATGAAAATCAACTACTTGTGAGAAGAAAAAACACTTGATTGTACTATTACCATGAATTTGTATCATAAAAGTTTCATGACAAAAATAGTTTTTTTGAAATATAACAAAGGAGGACACATGAAACACGTAACAAAAAATTAGATGTAAGAGTAGTATAGAGAAAAAGGATCAACTTTTATCCGTCTGTCTTTGTCCTCTTTTTTTTTATTGATGACTTTGCAAATGTTATAACGGGTGGACGCACGGAAAAAAAAATTTACACTTGCAAAAGGTATTCAAATGTTTTGTAACATGGTGGAGACAATGATTCAAACTTACAATTCAAATGATTTCTTAAAGTGATTTCCATGCAATAAATATATTGTCTAGAATTGAAGAAGTATGACTGAAAGAACAATATATATATATACATACACAAATCTCTTTTTCCAGGGAGGATCAAAGATAAGACTGGAAAAACAATTGTTTTAGGCATCTAAAAAATATTGTTACTTAATAAAAATGCCTCCAAAAATAGTTTTACATAAAAAAATTTAATGATTTTATTAAAATATTATTGTAAACTCTAAAAGACTTCATATTTAAATTTGTTTTAGGCTTCTCTATATCTTGGACGGACCCTAACTGTGTTATAAATGAAGAAATGTGTTTCAAAATGTAAACACTAAAAAGATAGGTAATTCAAAATACATAAATGTGTGTGTATGTAGCTATAATATGTAAAGAGAATTGAAAATCACAAAAGGTGAAGAGACAAATGAATAAAAACATTACTAAAAAAATAAATAAAGAATAAAAAAAGGCAAATAAATATCTCGGAATTGTACTAAAGAAAAAATAAAAACAAGGAGTTAAATTAATATTTTTGTATTGTGTGAAATAAAAAAAAAAACATAAATTAATACAAATACTTAGAACGATGGAGTATAAAAAATTTTGAGGAAAAAATAAAAACAAAAAAGACAAAAAAGAAAAAGATATCTTAGTATTGTGAGAAGTAATAAAACCCCAAATTAAGACAAATAGTTAGAATAATAAAGAATAAAAATTTACAAAATTATCATCAATTTGGAAGGAAAAGTTTTCATGTATAGACTCAACAACTTTTATATATAAAGATACAAGTTTAATTTCTTTTTTTAAATTGTATTTGCTAATTAATACCATGTGCATTAGTCTCAATTTATTAAATATGATAGTTATTTTGAGTCGGATGAAATACTTCATTTAAGGTGAAAGTAAATTATTCTTAAATATATAGTATCAGATAACTAAATCCACCTAGAGTAATCTAGAAGTTCTGCGCACAATCACATCATAATTCTGACGGTGATCAACGAATTTGGGTTGGGTCTAACTTAAATCCTACAAAATTGATTTTTAAGGTGAAGACTATTCACCACATATAAAAATATTGTCACACCTTATCTCATCAAATGTAAGATTTTTAACAGACTCTCACACCTAGGACTGAACATCTGGAGTGTGACTCAAATAAACCGATAGAGGTGACCTAATAGATTTTGGAAAGACTTTAATATCATTTAAGAATTTAGGTTGAGTCTAACCAACTTCTATAAAACTGACTTGAAAGATGAGAACTAATCACCATTATTGTTAGAATTTATCTCATTTAATGAAAAAATCTTTAACATTTGGACAAATTGACAAGGCCAACTAACTTTCCCACCAAATCACCTCGTTCATATAAGAAGATTTCTCTCCAAAATCATGAGACGCATTCATTCTGCACTTCTCACCCAACTTGGCTAATTACTAATTTGAACTTATGAATGCCTGCGGATACATTACTACTAATTAAGGGCGAAGGGTAGTATAAGTATTGTAACATTCCAAATTTTGCAATTATTTTATTAATTGAGTATGATTTTGAAAAATATATTTGTTATTAAAATTGATTTTCTTTATTATGTTGTGATAGTTTTATACATATTTGATTTAACGAGTAACATAAATTATAAAAATTATATTTACTTATTTTATATATATTTTAAAAATAATAGTGTTTTACTATAAGTATTTTAAAGAATGATATTTTTGACATTTTTATGTGTATATATACGTTGATAATTAATATAATACTTTCATATGTATTTGATTAATGTTAAATGAGCACATACTTATATTTAATTATGTAACTATATCTTATTTTAATTATTTATCTTTTAAAATAATTATCTTGAATATATTGTGAACATTTTAGAATTTCTATTTTTATTAAAGAAGTGTTAACATATGCTCTTAGTGTTAAAATATTTTAATTATTATTAATATATTTTAAAAATGTTAATTATTTTCTGTTTTATAAAATATTAGTCTTTTTTTGAAAATAAAATTGTATTTAGAGTAGTATTAAAAACGAATTTGAAGAATTATTAGTTGCTCTAATAAAATAAAAGTAGTAAAAGAATAAAATGAAATGTGTTTGTGTTTGTGTAATTGATATAATAGGCCTAGCCTGTATGAACCTTTACAGAAGGGAGAAAAGAAATAGAAAAACTTAAGAAAGCTCGCGCATGTGAGTAAAAAAAAATTATTTCTGATTATCGATGGTTGTCTAGAAAACTTTCTCTGTCCAACTTTTAGTATGATGATTCTACTGTTGAGTCAGTTTTTGCTTTTCCAATTTTTCTTTTTATGAAACTCGCAGTTTTGCACCGTTCTTCTAAATTGTAAATTTTATTTGAGTGAATCCAATGTCAAAATGATTGTGTGAATCATGGCTACATTATCTGATTTTCTGATTTGGAGTAAGTTTCTTTGAACCAATTTCGAAATTGACATTTTAGAATGTATTCTAATATTTTATTTTGGACATTTACCCATATATTGTCGAGTTGGATCAATTGGAGGACAAGAAGTCAAAGGAACACAGGCTTCACTATTGTGGACTCAGATTAGCGTTTAAAGTTGTGAGTATATTATAATGTGAGATTAATGGGAGAATTGTCCCAACAATTCATCTAGGATTCGCTACGTATGACAGTAACTATTTGAGAGATAAATTAACTAATGTTAAAATATATGAATTATGAGATTAAAATGTGAAATAGAAACGTTTACAAAATGTTGATTGATTTAATTTTGATGATTGTGTGGAATTTGATATTACTTTGACATTGGATGTTGAATGAATTTTGTGTTGATGTTTGCTTTGATGAGATTTTGTGATGTGATGATGAACCTTGAATGCATTGTGTGACATAATAATATGTGATGATAATGTGTGGTTGGCAATTGAGATGTTATCAAATTGCAATCAATATGTCGATGTCACTACATAGTTGATGAAATAGTGGTGATTCCAATTTGAGAGTTTTTGACGCGGATATTATCTTGTAATCATATAGGTAAGGCCTGACAAGTCTAATGATGTTAGGAAAGTACAACTAAATGAATCTGATCATGGAGATTTATTGTCGACCCTTACAGAAAGAATATTAGACTTTGGGGGTATTCTAGTGGAGAATTCCTATGTGAATTTCAAGTATCCCACCAATTATCGGGAGCTACCACGCAACACACATTTACCTCGACCATCGCGTATATGTGTCTCAGGTTCAGTTAAGGAGATCTATGAGGACAGAGCCAATTTGAATTGTCTGTCCACATGCACAGTGGCATAGTATTAAGCCTCTTAACCAAGTACTTCAGATTTAGAATGGTACCAAATGACGAAGTAGATTTTAAGCCATGAATCGTAGTGTCTTGTGATTGTTCCGTTGAAAGTGATAATAATTTCTCCTATATGATTTGCTATTATAATGAACTATTGATTTTACTTGAGTGATTTTGAAGTTACAATATGATATTATTTTCTTCAATGCTTTGATATACATGATGTGTTATGATACAATTTTATTATGATTATTTGTGTTTTCTTCTTATATTATATTATCAACATGATTCTAAAACTCATCTCTTTCGTTGTTTGTGTTTGACTGGTTTGACCTTGTGTTTGCAAAATCGCAGTTATTATAGGTTAATGAATTTTGAAGTTTAAGTTTGGAAGAAGCTCTATTTTTATATGTGATACCATGAATGAGATTTATAAGTTACATTTTACTTATTTAATTAGAAACTACTCTTTTGTAAGAAGATCTTCTTAGTACTATAAGATTTTTTAAATTAAATCAAGAAATTATAGTTAAATCAAGTTTATTGAAATTGCACTATTTTGTTTGAGGAAGAAAGTTTAAAGCGTTCCGTGTGTACTTTGAAAAATGTTATATCCTAAATCATTTGTAAAAGTTTATTTTTCCTTTGAAAATATTTTTCCTTTGAAAATATTTTCCTTATTGGGTAGCAATATATTTTGTTACCTCTACAAGTATTAGGTAGTAGAATATTTAGCTAACTCTACTAATATCTATTTTGTTATCACAAATAAGTTTATTTATAAAAAAAAAAAAAATTAGTAGAATCTAGACAGTAAAAAATTAAAACACACTTATAGTCCTTTAAGTTTACCTCAAGTCCTGCTTAGGAAATTTAAGTTTATTTTATTTTGATTTAGTCCTTTGAGTTACATTTTGTTTTCACCTATTAGTTATTTATGTCAATTACGACAACAATTAGTTTATTTGAAAACTTATGATCATTTGAAATTTACCAAAGGTGACAACAATATGTCTCTCATACTAATCATTAAGAAGACATTCATCAAATCTTATAGATGGTCTATATTTCTTGATTTTCTCTACAACAATTTAAACACACGTATAGCCTTTAAAAATAAGATAATAATGGTCTATTCACTTAATCAATGTCTTTAATTTCCTTCACATGCAAAAAAGCTTGGTCAGTCAACTTGGTGCGATGTTTCGATTAGATCTTAACATTTCATGACAGTAATTCGAGAACATTTTTAAACTTAAAGGATTGCATGCATAATTTAATATATCTTAAAAGCTAATGGTGCAAACGAATGCAACTTAAAGGACTAAATCGAAAAAAATAAACTTAAAGGATCTAAGCAAAAATTGAGCTAAACTTAAAGGACTAAAAATGTAATTTGTCAAAAAATTATCACTTGATTGATAAATTTATTCATTGTGTTTTGACAGTACTGGTCTCTACAAGACTACAACAACTACATAGATTAGAAGGAAAAAAGATAGACATCAAGTTTCTTGCAAATCACTTAATTGTCTACACTAAAAATTAAAGACATCGTTAGTTTATTTAGTACAACATCAATTATAGATGAATTTGACTCTTTGAAGCATTTCCATACTCAACTTTCCTAAATTGCTATTGTTAGTTTTTATTTCCTTTATATTGCTTTAACTTAATTAACATTTTACATTAAACAAAATTATTGTGATTTTTGTACCAATAACTTTTTTTCTTGTTAAACTTAATATATTAGTTCTGAATGTATATTTCAATTTTTTTCTTTATATTTGCTCCCTCGTAAAATAAATGTTAGCATCTCCGGTAGAGTAGTTAAAATAGGCCGGGCCAAATAGATCATACTTTTTGATCCACATATTAGCGCAAGTCGGATTTGAAAAAATTTAAAAAAGGTGATCCAAAAAATGAAGGAGGCTTTTTTGACCCAATCTATTTAACCTACATTAAAAATGGGGCCAAATCAGGTCGAACTACTACAATTAAAAAATAAAATTTATAAAAATAATAATTTTGAGTAAATTTGAACCGACTAAAATAATGACATTTTTTTTTTGTAATTTTGGATTGATTTTAAAATGACATTTTTAGAGATTCTAAAAAACAAATGTAGCATGTCCAGAATTAAGAAAGAAAAAAAAACATTTTTTACTAAAAAAAACAAGAAAAGGTATTCCATTAAAAATCCAAGAGCAACATAGTATTGTTGTAGTGT
This sequence comes from Cicer yamashitae, assembly GCA_037974755.1. Classification (NCBI taxonomy): domain Eukaryota; kingdom Viridiplantae; phylum Streptophyta; class Magnoliopsida; order Fabales; family Fabaceae; genus Cicer; species Cicer yamashitae. The sequence continues at coordinate 45,219,904 of JBBPBQ010020321.1, forward strand.
TTTCGCCACCGATCAAGAGAAGGTATGCAAGTCCAACGCATTTGTTAGTTCAGCTCTGTTCTCGACTCTGCCAAGCAAAACCAACCATGACTGCAACTCCACCATCCTAGCTTTTATGTAGTGTTATATGCTATAATTTTATTTTATTGACTCTATTGTGGTACCTAATTAATAGTGTTTTGTGTTATAATTTTATTTTAATTTTTACTAATTAAAATAAAATAAAAAATATATATCATTTGAAAAATGGATCGGATCGGGTTGGGCTATTGGCCTACAAAATCCTTACAAAACAAGCCAGTCTTGATAGAAAATTATACCCCATACCCCCCAAATTATACTTATACCCCTAAAATAGCAGTGAAATGGCCATTTTGCCCTCCCTTATATAATAAAAGTACAAAAAATTTACCATTTGCGAATTTCGCATCTCCGGTACAAAAAGTAAGTTTTTTTTTCCAAACTTCCGGAAAGCTTTAAACCATGGTTTCCGGTACAGAAGCCTATTACTCCGGAAACCTTTCAACAATATATCCTTTACATAGGCCTCTACCGGAGATGTTTTTTTAACCTATCCGGTACAGATGCTTTTTTTTTCTAAACTTCCAGATACCTTTTTGTAACCTCTCCAGTACAGTACAGTTTTTTTATAAATTTCCGGAAACCTTTTTTAAACGTATCCAGAACAGTACATTTTTTTTAACATTTCCGGAAACCTTGTTTTAACCTCTCCGGTACAGTACGTTTTTTTCTAAATTTCTGGAAACCTTGCCCACCAAGTTTTCCGGAAATTGCATTAATTTTTTATTTTTTTTTAAAAAATTTTATTTCATTATAATTTTATAACTAATTGTGATTTATTTCTTTTTAATTTTTCAGTGGGCGCACGAGGAAGAGACGGGAAAATCATAAGAATTACGCGTACTGATGCTTCTACATCATCCGCGATGAATCCTCCAGAGAAGATTCGACCGGCAGCTTCAAGGAGAAGAAGACGGATGATAGTTGAAGACGATGACGAGGGAGATCATGATTATCGATTTATCCCAGATGTGACTGTGTATCATCAGGAGCAGCCTCCTATAGTGCATGAGGAGGAGCCTCCTATAGTATATGAGCAGGTCGATGTACATGAGCAGGAAGAGGGTGCACCTGCTCAGGAGGGAGAGCATATGGAGGAGGAGCATGATGGAGCTTAGGGACCTGGTGAGGTCACACAGTATCCTGGAGGACCTTATGATTTATCGGTCCTTACACGGTACTGTCATCATGTTTCAGCTAGATTATGGTTTGGTGAGGTATGTTAAAATAATTAATTTATTTACAGTTCATTAAAAATATTTAAATTAATTATTATTCTATATTTAATTATAATGTTATTTATTTTGTTTGTATACAGGAGTGACCATTGCTGAAAATTGTTGCGCATGGAAAGAAAATGCAGCAATTTACTCCGCCGGTACTTCCGCGACCCATAGAGAATTGGGTGAATTTGTCAGGACTGAACCCATTACAGAGGGGTAGTTTGAAGATGACTGACAACGCCCTGTTATCTGCGTTTGTGGAAAGATGGCATTCTGAGACATCGTCATTTCACATGCCATTTGGTGAAATGAAGATTACTCTAGATGATGTTGCCAGTCTTCTGGGGTTGCCTATTAGGGGTGAGTTCTACAGTCCACCCGATGTAGATAGAGTAACGGCATGTAATCTTGCCATGACATTATTAGGGGTGACGGCGGAAGAGATCTGGGAGGAGACCAAGAAGACCAGAGGTGCGCATTATAGATTGGATTGGTTGAAAGAGGTCTTCGCAAGGCAGTGTGGAGTAGAGAGATTTGACTGTGCTGCTCGGGCGTATATGTTGAATTTAGTAGGGAGTACTATTTTCGCTGATAAGAGTCATACTCTAGTTGATGCGAAGTACCTTCCTCTATTCAGAGATTTAGACGGTACAAATAAATACTCATGGGGTACTGTTGCACTCGTAGTCCTATATGACTACCTCTCTGATGCCTGCTGTTATGACACCAAACAGCTAGCTGGATATATGACGTTGCTTCAGGTATGATTTATTTATTTATTTTTATGTTTATTTAATTGGTTATCATTTATTAATTTATTTTTATGTTTATTTATTTGTATATCATTTATTTATTTATTTTTATGTTTAATTAGTTGTATATCGTTTATTTATTTATTTTTATGTTTAATTAGTTGTATATCATTTATTTATTTATTTTTATGTTTAATTATTTATATTATTTATTGTTAATTATTATATTATTTTGATTATCATTAATTTATTTATTTTTTTATGTTTATTTATTTGGTTATCATTTATTTATTTATTTATTTTTATAGTTTATTTATATGTATATCATTTATTTATTGTTAATTATTATATTATTTTGATTATCATTAATTAATTTAATTTTTTTTGCAACAGTGTTGGATTTACGAATATTTTCCAAATATTTGTAATAGAGGTGACCAGGGTGCTGACGTGGAATGTTATGCCCGAATGAATAGATGGTGCTACAAACAGGCCAAGCATAAGCTCCACGAGTACAGACGAGTCATTGACGAATTGACACCTGCGGATGTTATATGGAGACCGTGGGAGAATCACATGGGTGTCATTCCGTTTGATGATATCATGTTATATACTGGTCACCTCAGACTATGCGACACTGTAGTGAAATATCTGCCAGAGAGGTGTTTGAGGCAATTTGGATATATCCAACATATTCCATCACTGCCACCTCCAAATCCTCGTAGATTATTTGATGTTGACGTAAAATGGTTGGGATATGTGTCGCCAGTCGCAGAGATATTGAATAAGAGTCGTCCATAACATCGAGTGATCGAAAGCGTTTCCATAATGCATTCATCTCCGTTAGACCTGTCAAAACGGGCTACTCGGCCCATTTAGGGCCGGCCCTAACGGGTTGAGGGCTTCTTCGGACCGGGTTAAAAAGCCCTGTTTTAATATGGGTTGTTAAAATACTACCCGAGCCCGGCCCTAGACGGGCCGCGGGCTTGGCGGGTAGCCCGCATATTTTTTTTTTAATTTTTTTTATTATATTTTTAATTTTCTTGTGACTCTCTTAATTGAAAATTTTTCTTCATGCCCATTTAAAAACAACTTGGTTCGAAATTTCTTCATGCCCATTTAAAAACAACTTAGTTCTACATGTCTATTTAAAAACAACTTATATGATATTCTAGATCATTAAAAATACACAATAAAATAGCACACAAACTAAGTTCAAAATTCGGATTTTCCAATTAACACAAACTCGATTCAAACAACACATTATCCAAGACCACACATTATCCAAACAACACACAAAGTAAAATAAGTTCAAATTGCCAAAAATAACTTAGATTTGTCTAGCATGGCACAAATGAAAAACTCAAATCAAATTTAAATAGAGTGCTAAATAGTTCTGATGTGACTTTAAAATAAATCTTTTTAGACTCCTTGAGCAATGTTCACATTTTCCAAAGTATAACAAAAAGAACCTGAGTAGTAGTAACGATGAGATCGTCGTATGCCCGTGGAGTGAGATGAGTGAGACCGTGAGTTTGTATGTGAGAGTGCCGTCACATTTCCCTTCAAAATAGGGTTTGTAATTTGTTGTGTGTTTGTGAATTCTTAAAAAAATTGGAATCGGCCCAATTTAATTTTTGTTTTTCGGACTTTTTTTTTAAGACCAATTGCACTCTTTTTATTTTTTTAAAATTGATTATGCGGGCTGCGGGCTACCCGGTACCCATACGGGCTAACCCTAATGTGTAACGGGTTTATTCGGATCGGGCTAAAAATCCCTGAAAAAATTCGGGTTGAAATTTTTAGGCCCAAGCCCTATATTTTAGCAGGCTGGGCGGGCTGGCCCATTCGGGCTAGCCCATTTTGACAGCTCTAAATCTCCGTAGACATATCCAACTCTGATCCATCTTCTGTGTCTTGGGTGAGTTCACATTCCATGCTTAATTTTCTCCATTGAATATCCACAGAATCTAGAGGAATCGGTTCACCCATCAATTTATATTGTGCCAATTCACAAGCACAAGGTAACCCGTATGTCCTTCTGAGAGAGCACCCACATACAGATGAATCAGTACCTACCCACTCAACTTTCTCATATTCTACAGCAATACGTCTTTGAGCTTCTCTTGATACAAATGTATTCGATCACTGATAAAATGGATTGTTGTGTTCATGATCTTCGTCATAGAAACTTTTCTGAAATGAGCCTCTGATTTTTTTATGTTGCAATCTAATCATATTATTCATAGCTTCCCAACATTTGCACAAGTCACCCATGCTGTGTTCCAACATTAACTTCAGTTTCCAATGAGCTGACTCAACCCTGTTATTACATGTAAATTGTCACAATTGAACAATCCAACAAAATATAATATAATTACAAAATCAAATTTTTAGAGTCACATGACATACCTGTTACTCGTTGTGTTCCCCATATGCATTACTCGATTTGTCCATGCTTCAACAAACCTTTCTTTATGAGGAATCAACCAAGTGTCTTTAACGTAGTCAACAAACACAATATTATCGACACATGATTGCTCAAACATTTGCAAGCGCATTATATACTCTTTTTCATCACTGCAATACATAATGTCTTTCCACATATTCAATACTAACTCTTGTCTATCCTTTAAGACATATTGCTTGCATTTTTCTCCAACATTTTTGTCGATATGAAATCGACAAAGCAAGTTAACAGCATGTGGAAATACAATGCCAACTGCATTCATCAACGCAAGATCTCTGTCAGTCATAATTACTTTAGGAAATTTGTTTTGTGTGACAAACAGTTCTTTTAGCCTCTCTAAAGCCCAGCAAAAGTTTTCTTCCCGCTCAGATTCCAAATAAGCAAATCGAACTACAAATGTCATCTCTGTTGATGTCATACCAACAATTTCAAGTAATGGCATCCTGTATTTATTGGTTTTGTAGGTACTGTCCATAATCAACACAATCGGAAACAAATTCAACAACTTCACTGAATCTGGATGCGCCCAAAATATATCTCTCATAACATCTGAGTTTTCACGCTTTGTATTCCAACACACATATTTTGCATCTTCAATTAACTTGAATAAATGTTGCATCTCTGTTCTATTACCTCTAACATGCAATCAAATCATACTCCTTTGCTTATAAATTTGTGAGATCTTAGTAACATTGTTCTTATCTCGGTCTTGCAATGAGAGTAATATGTGTCTTGGTGCAACATTATATTTTGTTAAGTCATGAACATGCTTTTTTCCTTCTTCATCTAAACGTCCAACAAATGCATACCCCTCCAAAGTATCAGGTAATTCATGGTTGTGAACTCCACAAATTACTTTAGTTGTCCATCCTGAACCATCTTTTAATGGTTCTGATCTAAGTTTGAAAGGACAATCACACTTTTTTTGTTGAACTTCGAGTTGAGCTAGCAGCATACTTGTATTTTCCTCCTTTGTCGCAACCTAATATTAACTTATTTCTCCTTCCTTTCTCTCCTGTCTCTATATCTGATCTTCTGATAATAACAGTAACTTTATCTTTTATACCGATTTCTTTAGCCCAATTCGCAACAGCGTCTCTTGTAAGAAATATCTGAAATAAAATTAATTATAAATAATAACAATAATATATTTTTATAAAATTAATATTAATTAAAATTATTCATACCTGATCCGTCTCAAAAATATTTGTAGTATCGACGCATGGTTTATCCAATAATGGTAGCATTTGATCCATATCTGTTAACATTTAAAAAAATTAATAAAATTCAAAAAACTTAAAAAAAAAAACAAAAAAAAAATAGTTGTGTACCGGAAACCTTGTAATTAAGTTCCCCGGAACACAATTTTTATGTACTGTACCGGAGAGCTTTGAAAGTAAGGTTTCCGGAACTTTGTTGTGTACCGGAAAGCTTGAAATAAGGTTTCCGGAAGCCTAGTGTATACCGGAAATCTTCAAACCAAGGTTTCCGGAAGGCACTTGTGTACCGGAAATCTTCTTAAAAGGTTTCCGGAAGTTACCGGAAATCTTGGACTTACCGGAGTTCTTTTTTACGGCACCGGAATTGATGAAATGGTGAAAAAAAAAATTTACTCTGATTTTAGTGAAATAGTAAAAAAAAATTGAAGAATAATTTTGCCATTTTGGAAGTACGAGTCAAATTATGGGGGTACAGGGTAAATTTGTCGTCTTGATAAATAGCAATCCAATCTTGTTGCAAACTAGACTAGCCCATTTGAGAGCTTTATTCCTCATTAATTGGCCCCTATTAAAGAACTCGCATTGTCATCCTCTCTCTTGCTCTAGACGTTTCGGTCAGTTGTAGAAGTCCACATAAGATGCATCGTGTAAAGTATAATAGTTAAATTAAAAATTCTCAAATCAATTATGAAAAATATTCATGAAAAAAAGGTAAACAATGAGCAAATATGACTTCATTTGTTACATCTTTTTTCGTAAAATAATTACATTATTTACAAAAATAATTACTTTCAAAAGTTTGTGTGTTTGTTATAGTTTTTTTTTTAAAATAAAAATAATATAAAAATTATTTAAAGTGTAAAGTTGTTTGTAGTATATTCTCAAAAACATTATTTTTATAATTGATTTTTTAAAACCAATTATTTTCACTCTGACTGAAAAATACAAAACTTCTCATTTTATTTTAAAAATATCTAAAATACAAACTCTAAATTATATAATACAAAAATCATTTTTTTTTAATTTATAACAAACGGCCCCTATATGACTAAGCAATCATGCACATAATGTAATGATATATAGAAAAATATTGAGTGTACACCCATAAAGGTGTATACAGTTTGAAAAATAAAAAGATAAAGAGGAAAAAGAGAATGATATGATATATGTAATATATTAATAATGCAATAGGAAGAGAGATATAAAAGTAAAATAAGATATCTTTAATCCTTAGCTCAACTGGTAAATATCGATATTGTTAGGTTGGACGTTTTGTCTCGAGTTCGAACTTCGAACATTGCAGTTGTGTGAGTTAATTAGAGTGATATTTATCGTATCTTCTAAGCTAAGACAAAAAAAAAAAGTAAAATGAGTTGTTGAATGAACATAGAAAAATTAGAGTCATATGTGTATCATCTACACTATAAGCAACTGTTTTGCTTCATATAAAATAGTACAAATGACACTTATCTAGCAAATTATACATTTATTATAATATTAACCTCCTACCTAAAGCATTTTTCAAACATATTCTATCTTTTTTCAAATATACTAATAATTTGTTTGTATTTAAAAAAATATTGAATATTTTCTCACAAGAAAAAAAAAATATATGCTCTAAAAAATTATTGTTAATGTGCATAAAAATACATAAATGAAATGGATTTTTGTGCCCAAATATGCAATAAAATGCGCTCAAATAAAATCACCAATCACGTGACCGCATTTAACATGCATAACTTATGTGTTAAAAAAAACATTCTTTTTTACAAAATGTGATTAAAAACTGCATGTTTCAAAAAAGTAATTGTATATATAATGACAAATAATTAACATACTCTTTTATACAAATTTCTTCCTTTTAAATTTGTCGTTCATTAAACATTTTCTTTCTTCTACATGCTACTTTCTCTCTCTTTTTTTTGTTTCTTTAATCAATTTTTTTATTCTTATATTCGGTTCATATATCTAATTTTACAGGTTTGCTGACGATCACCATATTAAGGTCCTCATCGGTGTTCAAATTATGTATCTAAAGTTTCCATTTTTTAGGTCTATATATGTTGACTCATAATTTTTTTTTATGAGTGTATGGTAAATTGGTAGTCCAAGAAAATATCTTAGAACTTACTCAATACTTACAAATGCAGAACCAATATATGTGTTTTTACATCAGACCATTGATGTTTTTTGTTTTAAATATTTTAATATACTTATTTCTATGGATTAAATTTAGAGTAAGTACATGTATATTAAATAAACTTTAGAATATATGATGCATTTTATACTAATTCTTTTTATCAATTCTAATATATTATATTATGAAGCTAGAAAATCATTCCTTCTTTTCATTTTTAATTTAATTTTGTTTTGTTTTTTTTTTCATATATATGCAAATAATGTTAGTAATCACATTTTGATTCTACGGTAAATTTAGACTTTACATTCATATATCTTTTTTAGTTTAAATATGTTTTTGGTCTTTGCAAATATGTTTTTGTTTGATTTTAGTCCCTGTAATTTTTCTTTATGAATCTTTTTCAGTAAAAAAATGGCGACATGGCTAATTTTGGATGAAGTGGTACATGGTGACTGTGTATTTGTTGTTGACTAGACAATATTTAATATTTAAAATTAAAATTCATTTTACTAACTCATTTAATTAATTAATTAATAAACCAATTAAATAATAAAAACTCAATAATCTTCATCTTTAACCTCAAACTTTTTAATAAAAACTCAACAACCTTCCTCTTCAACTCTAATTTCTTTATCTTCAAATCACAAATTCTTATATCTGGATCCAAACTCTAAAAATTCTAATCTCTCATTTTTTTTACATCACACCTATAATCTTTGTCATAACCACCAAAGATCACCTTTGCAGCGCATACATTTTTATCACCACTACCAACAAGAACATTCTTATCAGGTGCATGAAATTGCTTCAATATTTCACCGATTGGTTCATCATATATGAGATAAACTGTTGTCTTCATCACAATGAAACTGCTCCAAAAAACAACGAAATCTCCACTTTGTCACCAGGTTCCGTATTTGATACCACTCTCTGCCACACCTCATTTTCAAAGGAGGCTAATGCCTCTCTCTTATAGAGCTAAATGGTGGTCTTGGTTTGATTTATCACCAACACATTTGTGAGGCCGTCGCATGTTATGTTATCTGGATTTGAAGATTTGACAAGGCACAACATTGTTTTCAAGTTACGCAAAAGTTACATAAGAACCTTCGGAATTGAAGGTTAACCAATATGGAAAACTATCGCAAAGATTATAGGTGTGGTGTAAGAAAAAAAAAAGAAATTAGAAATGTTTAGGGTTTCGATCTAGATATGAGAATTTGTGATTTGAAGATGAAGAAATTAAGATTGAAGATGAAGGTTGTTGAGTTTTTATTAAAAAATTTGGGGTTGAAGATGAAGATTATTGAGTTTTTATTATTTAATTGATTAATTAATTAATTAATTAGTTTTAAGTTTTTAATTAAATAATTAAATGAGTTAATAAAATGAATTTTAATTTTAAATATTAAACATTATCTAGTCAACAACAATTACATAAACACCATGTGCCACTTCATCTAAAATTAGCTATATCACCATTTTTTTACCAAAAAATATTCATAAAGGACTTTTTTAAAATTTGTTAGAATTTGCAAGGTATAAAAAATAAAAATTACAGAGACTAAAATCAAAACAAAGCATATTGTCAAGGATCAAAAACATATTTAAACCTTTTTTTTTTAAAGTGTGTCCAAATGTTTGTTTCCAAATTTAGATTATAGTTCACAATTCATTCTAATCATTTTTATGGATAAAATCACCCCTCTTCTTTTGAATATAAGAATGAATTACTATAATATTTAGACATATAAATTTAGGTATTTACAAATCATCTATAACATTAAAAGCAATAACGTAAACACATAGTTGAAAATATATGCTTACAATATATCTCGAATGAGTCAAATAATTTTAAAAGAATTAAATAAATTTATTTAGACGATGATATATTTCGTACTTTGTACGAGATACAAATTAGTTGCGGATCTTCGGGAAGAGTTATACTATCCCCAAATTATCTTCTTGTTAATAAATGTGTATATTAAATACACATCGTAACTAATATATTCGTATATAGTGTAAAAGTCACGCTAAAATGAGTACCAGAGCAAGAAATGATTTGGTAATATTTGTTAAACATTGGAGCTCTCGACAATAGTATCCACGATGAATATATGATAAATGAAGAAGAAAAAAGTCAAAGTGGTTTAGTGTGAAGTAGTAGCAAACCTTTACAAGGGGGAAGCACTTAAATAACTTACCTTAAGCCACGGCGTAATGGATGCCGTACGACGTCTGAATATGAAAGCATATGGTCACATCATATCTAAATCCAAACTACCACACCCTGTCCATACAATTCAAAACACCTGCGTGGCTTTGTGTTGTGTGGGTTGGTGTGGCTAATGTTTAACTATGTGGGAAATCATTTAAATACCGAATATAGATGGTCTATGATATTACCATCCTACTCCGTGCTAACAAATTATATGTAATGCTCAAATGATATTGAATTCGGTGGTAGTTTCTATAAATTCTTATTCAAAATATAGTATTGATAAAATGAGTGGTTAATGATAAATTTATTTACGGAAAAAACAATAATTGTATAGTAATTTGAAAATAAATTTATATTTAGGGACATTTTTTGTGTAAGTGCTTATATTTAGAGATGGGGAGAGTAACATGCCCTAATTAATTTACATTTTTTTCTGCAATTAACAATAAATACTATAATAAAAATATTAACTAATTATATTTCTTTGAAGTAAACATGTGAAAATAATATCAATTATTAACAAACAAATTTAATATCACTGTTCACTTTCTTAATTCACGTAATTTAATCAATAGTCCTATATTTAACGACACAAACAATACTAGTTTTTAAATCGATGTAAAAAATATAATATTTAAGAAGCACTCTATCGAAAATGAAATATAAGCAAGTCTAACTAAATAAGAATATATGAAATATAAGCATGCCTAACTAAATAAGAATATATGTGTTAAACACAATCAATTGATAATTTTCTTGAGATCTTTTATGAAAAAGATTATAGTGGAAACAAATTATAAATTATTTGCAAGAGCTCAAAGAAGAGAAAATGGAAATATGGAGATATTGAGAACAAAAACTACTAAAAAAAATAAAATTAGGATGAAAATTAGTGACGGGAAATATAAAATTTCTAACTATTTTTCTCGTCAAAAAATTTAGTAACTAATTTGGAGAGAAATTTCATGTTTTTCCTCTCCAAATTTTCTTTGCTAATTTTATTTTTTCTAGTTGTGCAACTTGCAAAGTAAATGACATATTAAATTGATTTGCAGTATTAAAAAGTTACACAGACCAACATTACATGTATTTATTATTGGAATTATGTGAAAAAACAACAAACTATATTAATTGGAAATTGAAATAATTCAAAAATACAAAACATTAGTTTAATTCAAAATTAATTAATCAAATTACATGTTTTTTCATAATAAAAATAGTTGACTGAGTGGACAATGCATGGTTTTGAAGGAAAAATGTTGTTTAAAATTGACATCAACTTTTATATAATAAAAATTATAGGTTTTTATTTTCTTATAATGAAAATAGTTGACTAAATTGACTATGTTTTTGGAGTTAAATGTTGTTGAAGATTGACATCAATTTTTATAAATACATATTTGCTTCATCTATTTTTATTAATGAGTAGAAATTAATCTCCATACTCTAGGATTTACAATATTCTTGTATATTCTGCATCAACCACTTAGTAGACTCCAATGATTCCTTTGCCCAAATGGACAAACTGCAGGCCTTAGAAAATTCTTTTAGTTTTATTAGACTCATTTTTTAAAATAAAAATAAATTAATTAATTTTTTTATAATTTAAACATACCAACTTACATTATTTTTGTCATATTTATTTTTCTCAAATTATTTATCAATTTATAAAATTGATATAATACTCATTTGCTTTCTACAATAATGCCTTCATTTAATTCAACAGTCTAAGTAACTACTCTACAACTACAAATATCGATATTATTTTACTATAGAACTATTCGTTTTGTTAAGAAATATGCATTAACTTAATTAATGTCACTTATGATCGATGGAGTAACTCGCTCTACCTTTTTTTTTTGGACCTACCTTGTTAACTAATACTTTATTCGTCTCATAACAACTTAATTAACAAGTGATTGCATAGTGCTAACTAATACTTCCTTTTAGAGGTAAAATAAATATAGTTTTACAATTAAGATAAAGGATTGTGTAGTGATAGTGTAAAATAAAATTTTATTATAATATCACTTCTTATATTATTTTCTAAATATATTGATAATTTAGACGACAATTTTTTTTTAAATAACTATATAAAAATATTTTATGCAGTTAATACATAGTCTTCATAAATCAAGGGTGGATATATACTCTTTTAGATATGTATAGATATGTGGTCGAAATTTGTGTATATTATGAAATATTATGTGTATTGGCAAATCAAGTACAATTTTTTTAGAGGATCAAATATAAAAATAAAATAAAATATATTTTTAAAACCAATATATCAATCTTAATCAATTAACTAAAATAATTATAATAATTCTTACTTATATAAAATATAAATTAAAAAAACAACAAAGTAAATAAAATTATATCTTCTTTAGATAACAAACCTGTTGTGCTTTGGGTTTATGGAGTTGTTTGTGGTTGCTAAATAATTTAAAAATATACTCCATCCGACTTTAATTATAAGTAAAAGAGTGAATGTCTTAGGTGTCCTCAAATATGAGCAAAGGTCAACAAATCTATCTGCACCTAATGACAATATTTCAAAAATGTCCTAAATTAATTCAAATCTTGTAGAAAGTGGTCGTTAATAAATAGCAATAAAATAATAATTGTATTTTTTTAACATGAAATTACAAAAATAAAATACACTTATCTACCGTCTTTAAAAAATATAAAAATAAGTACAGTATTTTTATAATTAAAGCAGGAGGGAATATATTATTATTTTACTTATTCCAAAGAAAATTCTTTTTTGAGGCACACAATGCTTTCTCATTATTTTTCAGGTTTCATGTAATATCTATGTGTACATAAATTATTGGAAAAATATATTTTGAGATCCTATAAATTTCACAAAAATAATAGTTTAGTCTTTTATTTTTTACAACACTAAAGTCATTTATGTTTAACTTAATTTCTGCTTAAACATTTTTAGATATTAATTTTCTAATCTAGTCATTTAAGTTACATTATATTTATATATTTAGTCTTTTGTCTCACTTTAAACAATAACTAGTGCAATTGAAGACATCTTATCATTAGAAATTCTACTAAATGTTGCAGATTAAGTCCCTCCTACCAATCATTTAGAAAATAATTATTAAACTTTATAAACGTTCTATATTTCTTGATTTTCTACAATCATTTAGACACATATATAGTATCTAAAAATTTGATAATAAATGTTTATTCACATAATCAATATCATTAACTTCATTCACTAGTAAAGAAACTTGGATAGTCAACTTACTACGGTGTTTGAATTAGATCTTAATAGTAATTCAAGAAAATTGTCAAATTAAAAAGGTTACATGTGTAATTTAATATAATTTAAAGGTTAATGGTGAAAATAAAATATCACTTAAATAACAAAATAAAAAATTAAAGGATCTAAACGAAAAATAAATTCTAAACTTAAAGGATCTAAATATTTTTCTAAAAAAACTATAAAAATATTAAATTATTACTTTCGTGAAACATAGAAAATCTCACGATGAATTATGCCTAAATTATATACATGTATAAAATATTAGTATTATGAATTAAATTGTCTTTCTTCATCTTGTATATACACATGGCTAATAAATAAGAATGGTGAGGGTAACCTTCATATTGACTTTCATGACTGTTGTTTGACTTACTTGCTAGGTTCTTTAATGCGCGGATGCACCTTAGATTCTCTTTTAAATGCGTATTTAATGGTCTAATTATGGTTATAAATTAGGGGAAAAAAACTTTTTGACCCTCAAGTTTGACGATATGCAATTTTGATTTTCTATTTTAAAAATAATAATTTTGATCCTTTAATTTTATCTTGTTATGTAAAAGTTAAATTTTCTTTGATTTTAATCGGATCAATACTGAAGTATGTGTACTTTGACCGAATTAACACTGATGTTGACTCATTTTAAAAAATTTAATTAAATAAAATAGTGGCATTTGATCAAATTTTATAATTAAATTATATATTTTCTTCTCTAAGTTTTAAAAACGAGTCAACATCAGCGTTGATCCAGTTAAAATTAAGGATTGCTTGACTTTTGTAAAATGAGAAGTTTTACTACAGGTATTGGTGAAAATTGAGAACTAAAATCATTGGGTTGTGAAGTTTGAGGGTCAGAAGTGTATTTTAATCTTTTATTTAATATTTATTAGAAATATATTTATTACTTATATAAGTGAGTAGTAGTGGACAACAACAGTTATGGATGAGTTTGAGCCAAAAACATCCAGTTCGGTGGAAATTGCAGTTCAGATTAAAAGGACCAAATGTTGACCGAATTTGAACGCGGGTTGGTCGGGTTACGAGTTCAACAGTTTAGAGCATCTCCAACTAAAGGATTCTACCATGCATCCCTACACCTAAACCTGTCACCCTCAATCAACGTGAAAATACAATTTTCCCCTTTTAAACTTCTCATTTTTTCAGAATTTGCGAAACTTTCGAACAATTCAAAACTTTCGAAATAGGAAAATTTCAAAACTTTTCATATTTGGAAACTTTCGAAACTTTCCAGATTTGGAAACTTTCGAAATAAGGATTACATTTTAAAAATTTGGAAAGTTTCCAAATCTGGAAAGCTTTGAAAGTTTCAAAATCTGGAAAGCTTCGAAAGTTTCCAAATATAGAAAGTTTTGAAATTTTTCTATTTCGAAAGTTTTGAATTGTTCGAAAGTTTGGAAAATGCTAAAAAAAATGAGAAGTTTAAAACGGCAAAATTATATTTTCATGTTAATTAGAGGGGTGACAAGTTTAGGTGTGGGGGTGCAGGGTACAATCCTCCTCCAAACTCAACATGGGTTCATTAAATAAGGTCCACTGTGTCACATCATCTTGAAGCAACTCATTTATTTTTTACTCCAACAGTTTAACTCTTAAGAACGTCCCACAACTTTAATTCATACATTAATATTTTATTTATATTTAATTTTATTACAACTTAAAATATTCATTTAAGTATTTTAATTAATATTATTATACATTATTTTAATTTAAATTTAAAATAAAATGGAACTTAAATTTTTATAACAATTTTTGTTTGAAACAATAAGATGAAATAATAAGTAAAAAACATTGTTAATAGAAGCTTAAAGAAAAAAACTTGTGTAATAAAAATTGTGAAAGAAAAAGTAAGAGTAAGAAAAACAAATTGTTCCAATTAATAAAAAAATATATTTCATATACAAATTAGCTGTAAAAAAAAAAGCTAAATGTCATAAATTAAAAAAGCTAGTGGTCATAAATTAATAAAAAAAGATAACGGTCATAAATTTATAATTATTAAATTGTGAAAGTACCGTTCCTTTCTAACATATCTGGTATGACAGCTTGACACAACTTCAACCGTGAACTCGCCAAAAACTGAATTTTACGTAACTCCATGCTAGCGGACGAAGATTTCAATTTGGCAACTGTTGCTCTTAATAGGCGAGTTCAATGCATTAGGGTGGTTTGGACCACTAATGGGACATTTTATAATTTTTGGCCCAATAACAATAATTATATAAGTTTTCTACTTGTCACCCCCACCTATATTTAAAATAATTATTTTTATCTTTTTACCATATATAAAAGTTGAATTTTTTTTTCCTACTTTAACAAATTTCTCAGTATTTTTGAATGTTTCGAGCAATTTGAAACTTCCAAAATAAAAAAATAAAAGTTTTTAAAAGTTTCGAGCAACACTTTCGAAAACTTTTGAAATTTTCGAAAACATTGCCTCAATCTTACAAATACTTACTTTTTTTTAAAAGTTTTTAAATTTTCAAATTAAATGAAACTTTCGAAAGATGTTTTGTGTTTCTTTGTATATTTTAATCTGATTGTGTTGTAACAATAACTTTGTTTAATTGTACAGGTGTTTGTTGTTGGGTTTGAAAGATGGGAGTGAAGTAACAATGTCAATTATAAGGAAGGGGGGTTTGAATTATAATTGCCAATTTTTAAAAAATTCATGTTTGAAAGTAAAAGTTTTACTCAAGATTGATCTTGGTAATACGAAGAACGGTCTTGGTTAGTGTAAAAACAGCAATATTGATTTTATCAATGAAAAAACTGATTGCAATGCATTTAGTAAATAGAGATAGAGATAGAGAGAATACTCAAGCATATATCCTAGTTCACCCAACTTGGGCTACGTCCAGTCCTCACAAATGTGAGATTTTCCATTAAGTGCTCAAGGCAAGATTGTTCTTGGTTGTTACACAACTTTCATAGATCAATCTTGATCTTTACAGAACATCCACCTTTCAACATTAGAAAGGAATTTCACAGATTTACCTTAGCCTATTTCAGTAAGGATTTCACAAATTACCTTTTACAACATAAAAGGATTTCCACACACTTCTCAAGCTACGATAATACACTAGCCTTGAGTTACAAAGTAATGATGATGAAGATGTTTAGAATCTGAATATTACTCAACTCTTGTTTGAGAAATAGATTCTGTAACTTAAGACTTAGTTGTTACTGATTGCAACACAACACAAAGAAAACGATTTGCAAGCTAAAGAATGATATTTGAGAAAGCTCGAATATGAATGTATGATTGATGCTTTGCTTGACACTTTGAGTTGTTTTTGTTCTTCATCTTGATGTTGTATTTATAAGCTTCAATAGAGGTTAGGACAACTCACATAGCCGTTGAGATGGAGCCAGCTGTCATAGAACAATGAGTGTACTGAAGCAGGCCAAAAGCAAGAGTGAAAAAGCTGAATCCAAGAACATTCTTTCAATTCAGGATCGATCCTCAGATGAGTTAAATGTGATCTGACTTGTACTCGATCCAGTACCTTTTCTGAAGTTGCTTGCTTGCTTTGAGTCAGTGTGCAGGCTTGATTTGATAGTACAACTGTGGTGTACTTTTACAGCCTGTACTGTTGTACTTGCATTTGTACCAAATGAAGAATGATCTTGCTTTTATATTCCTTCATGAAGCTTGTCTTGATTCTTCAAATTCTGGGTTGATTCTGTTTTAAGCCTTTTCTTGCTTATTCTTGATAAAGATATAAGATTGATAAAGCTTCTAGAATGCAATCTTTTGCACATGATTGATCATTCTTGATTCTGATGGAAGTGAAGATCAACCTTCGTTTTACAGACGTATGATAGGATTGATCTTCGATTTGCTGTTTTTGTTTGCTTTGATTTTAATGAGATTTGTTTTGAATTGCTTGGTACCTATCTTGTTTAATACACTCAAATACACAAGTTAAATACCAAAACATTTAGAATCATAATTATAATTCTTAATTAATCTTTTGTTTAATTATCATCAAAACAATTAATTAGAGATTTTGTCTTAACAGGGAGGTGGTAAGGACAAACATGATGACTCCGACAAAGGGATTTTTTCAAGTCTTGCTCATGGTGTAGCTAATGCTTCTACACATGGAGGTTTTTGAAACTTTCAAAAAATTCGAAAGTCTCGAAACTTTTAAATAATTTGAAATTTTCAAATGTTTTAAAAATGAGTTTTGAAAGTTTCATTTGATATGAAAGTTTAAAAAATGTAAAAAAAATAAGGTTTCGAAATTTTCTTTCAAAAAAAAAAGTGAATTTTGAAAGTTTCGTGTTGCTAAGTATTCAACGTTTATATATATATATAATAAAAAAGATAAAATATATGTGTATTTGAGGGGTGAGAGATATAAATAGAGTGATAAATAAAAAACTCCAATTATATAAATTCACAATTTTATAATTTTGGGCCCAATAGGCAAGTCAGGTGCAAACGTTTTTTTTTGAAATAGTTTCGATTTCTGAATACTGAAATAATAAAATTAGGCCTAATTTTACAAACACTTCTATATATAACGAAATTGGACATAAGATTCAAATCATTTAATAGCCCAAAAGAATCAAGTCATTCCCTTTTTTCAAAAAAATGGTAAAATACATTTTTTTTTTAAAACAAGTAAAATACATTCTTAAACTAAATAAATAAGGATCTACAATAATCATAGTCAATAAGTTAAATATAACAAAACTATGATCCATATTAACAAATATTACAACTCCAGATCTGTGTTTGTAATTTAACACTGCTCCAAGCCTGAATTCCCCTTCACAAAATTTCCCTAACTTTTGGGCTACAATATTTGAGCTTTTCTCCACATAGGAAGGGAGCCCAATACCCAACAGTTCCATACCTCTACTTGATAAACACTAGTGTGTGTTATCCCTCTTACCTGGACTTCCTTATTTTTCAATTCACACCAACATTAGTTCTCGTTAATATCATATTATTTCCAACAATCTTCTATTAATATCATCATCATTTCCAACAACTTATTAAACCTTTAATAATATATTTGATGATGAAAATAATTTACTTTTCTAAAATAACGATAATATTGAAAAGGAAATAAAAAAAATGAAAACTAGTCCATTTAATATCAATTTAGAACAATTGAATTATATTAGATCTATATTTTGAATCAAAACAATAAGACTACGTACAGTATAACAAAATTGATTAAATTACATCACTTGCTCTGTTTCTCCTCAAAATTGATCAAATTAAATTCAGAAATACATTGTTTTAAGCAAAGAGAAATTAAAAAAGAACATAACATAATTGGCTAATCTATTTATAATATATATCATGCATACATCCATGGGGCATTTTTTATTTGTCTTAGTTTGCTATGGTTGATGTAAAAAAATCACTTTATAAACTCTACGTCCAAGCAACTCCCATCCGATGTGTTTATCTTTGGAATATTTCCTTTGATTAGATGAATCAAACATTTTGCCAATGAAATTTCATCTTTTCTATTTGTAAACCCTATAAACTTTATCAATTTTAGATGTTCTAATTTTGTACATTTAGTGGCTTGCATTAAGCATGCATTGAACCTTCTAGATGAATAACTTCTATCATCAATCTGCACTCAAAACAAAGAGAGAAAAAATAATGTAATTAAGAAAGCTAAAAAATTAATTGAAATAAGCTTAATAAGACGAATTTAATTGTCATGCACCGTTAGTATAAAAAAATTATTTTATCAACTCATCATAACCATTCATATATATGACTTTAGAGATAGTTATGATAAAAGTTAAACATCTCTAATAATTTAGCTGTTGTGATTAAGTGATAGTGTTAAAACATTTTACACTAATAGTGAATGTGTATATAAAATTATGTCCTAACAAGATATAAAATTACTCCCTAAGAAATTAGGAAATGTACCGTCACAAAAAGTTGTTCCAAGGAAGGACATAACTTCAAGAAGGAGAATAATGCATCCATGCAATATTCATCTTTATTATAGCTATCAATCCAATATAGCTCTCTTAATTTATAGAAATTAAAGCATCCATATGGAGGAGAAATTGATGGCAATATTAATTCCTGCAAATAAAACCTTGTGGAGTTAAACTAAAATGATAAATTTTTCATTAACAATTCGAGACATCTAAGAGATTCTTTTGGAATGCAAATTTTCTTTGTTCATCTATCTTTATCTCTTTACATATTTTGTTTATATTCCTATAAAATTTTAAAAAAAATAATAGTCCCTATAAAAAAAATTAATTTTTTAATCCTAAAAAATTTTCTATTTTTATTTTTTATCCTTGATTTTAGGGTCAACTCATGCCATCCATCCAATTTTTAAATGATTTTTTGCAATGATGTTTAGAACATATTATAAATGTCTACCATAAAAAAATTATAAATTTTTAACATGAGATTAATTAAATATGAATTCTTAATTTTTAGACGCTTAAAAATTAATATTTAATTAATATTTTGTCAAAAATTTTAAATTTTTGTGGAATAGACTCTTATAATATTTTGAATATATCTACAAAAAAATCATTCAAATTAAGCTTTAAAATATATATAAAAGCATAGACCAAAAATGAAAAAAGAATATTTTCAGGGACTTGAAAGCTACGAATTTTTTTTTATAGAGACTAAAGAAAATGTTGAAATTTTATAGAGATAAAAAAACTTATTCAATCCTATTTATTATTTGTCTTAAATAAAGTTTTATTTTTTTTATGGACAAAGCGAATCAAGGATTGAGAGTGTGATCGAAACAAATCCAATTATATCACAGTGACTAATTGTGAACAGAAACTAGAAAAAGTTGAAATAGCAACAAAAAAATTTAAAATAGAAGGAAAAATTAATTTTTGATATTTTTGCTAAATAAAGACGCAAATTTTAATAACCAATTCAAATTTTCTTGTCTATATAATTTTCGTCGTTATTTCAAAAAAATTCAGTAGAATTTTGATTCATTATTATAAGCTAGGTGAGAGAGATTTTAATAGATGTACAAAGGCTCAACTTAATGATGTTACAATATCTCAATTATAAAAAAAAAAAAATAAAAAAAAATAAAATTGCAATTAAGAACATACCTCAAACGTCCATCTACAAAGTGTAAGAACTTGAGAATTCTTTATTGTCAATAAAGTTGCATCAAAATCCTTAGTCTTAATGTCATTGCAACTTGGTCCTAATCTAAAATCAAGCATGGCATCACTAAGGTTGAAATGAAATTCAGGAAAAATCAAAGGCATAGGTCCTTGATATTGAAATGATTTGAGTTTAGACGTTTTAAGGTGGAGTTTCTTCAATTGTAAGCAATCCAATATGGTTAACTTGTGAAGCTCAAAATTTGAGTCAATGCTCAAACATTCCAATCCATTGCATGAAATGATTACCAAATTCTCAAGATGATCCAAATTTGAAATAATTGATGAAGCTACCTCACTAGTCAAATAAATAATTGATTTCAAATAAAGAGTTTTGACTAAGAAATTGGAAGTAAAAGATTGGTAACTTATCTTTTTTTGGTTATTGAGCTTGAATTGAAGTTCATAATGCATTTGAATTTCAAACAACTCTTTCTTCCAAGGAGAGAAATCTAATAGAAGCTTACTATTATTTCCAATAGTAGCTAATAATACACTTTCTTCATCAAAATGGAATTGAAGTTTTCTTGGATGCTTCAATGGATCAAGCTCTTCAAAACTTGTAAGAAATTTAGAAACAACATTAGTGATGTCTTGTTTTGTTCCATATCTAACAATAGATTCATTCCACAAGTCTCTCCACCTTGTAGAAATTAGAATGGTTTCCATTGTTATTTCATTTGGTAGAAAAGAAACTATGTGCCCAAGAATTTCTTTTGGTAAATTGCTAAATAAATCCTTTGATGTGCTATCTTTTTCCATGGAACCAGCTGTTTTTTAAATGGGGTTTTTATGCCTTTTTTAATCAACTAAGATATACAATGACATGTATGACTTTAAAAGAAAATAAATATATTTTTTTCAGAAAACAATTAACAGTTTTGGTGATTTTTAAATTCAACTCCATCCAAACCTTAAATATAAATAAAAGTTTTTTTTAACAATTTAAATATAAATAAAAATTAATAAAAAATTAATATATTTAATTGGAAAAAATACTTCAATTTTTTTTTAATTTTTTATTTATATTTAAAGTAAGAAGTATTTGAAACCAATGTACCAACACGTACTTCATGCATTTAATGTGGCGACAAATAATGTGAAACCACTAACCTTACTGCATTTCAGTGGCTTTTAAATTGTTAGTAGCTTGTGAAATTGGCAAATTTGTCATGTTATTAATAGTCATGATTTATTAAGTTACCTAAGACGTTTCAATTGGTCAACCACCATTGTTTAAATTTATAATGTTAGATTCAGATTGACGCAAAGCTTGTATAGCATGAATATTCCTTCTGGGAGGATATTCCATTTTTACACAATTGAAACATTAATGGTGTTGAATCGAGATAACACATTATAAAAGATAAATTTTAATATTTTTGAAATGGTAAAAATAATTTTTTATTTTTTATTTTATAATTAAGAATATCGAATTTAAATTTAATTTAATAATTTTTTATTTTTTATTTTATAATTAAAAATATCGAATTTAAATCTGATTTAATATGTCTTGTATGTGTGAATATAGGATCTAATGATGGACGTGTATCTTTGGTATTAGAAGTTGACTTTTAGAGGATTTTATTGTAATTTAATGGATATTTAATCATGTCATTTAAAAAAATGTTACATCACTATTTTTTAATTAAAAATATCAATTTTAATATAAATAAATCAATTTTACGAATCGATAAAAATAAAAATAAAATTAAAACTGAGTATAAAAAGTATAAGTTATAATTTTTACAAAATCATAGTGGCATATACTGACCATAATATCAAACATACACATAATAAAGACCTTAATTGCCACAATGGTTTTGAGGAAAATATTTCTTTGTTTCTTTTTATTATTCCTAAGAAAAGCTTATTTGCTTTCTGTTCTAGCAATGTAGTAAAAGTAAGTATTGAGGTCAAAGTAAAAGTATAGTGACAAGTTTACTAATGGAAGGAAAGAACTTTGAGCCTTTAGTACTTCTCTTGGAATTGGTTTCTTGTAGAATGCAAATCATATTTTTACGGTTTAATGGCTGAATTGTTGTTCATGATTTCAGAGTGTGTGAGGTGATCCATTTATATTTTATAGCTAATAGTCACACGGCACGTTTAGGACTTTATGCTAATTAAATGATTGATTTATAAAGTTTATAGGACTTCATGCATTTTGTAAAGATCTTTTTATAATACAATTTGAATTTAATTTATAAAGATTTTGTACATATCAACCAATTATAGTTATAAGATTATTAAAAATGTTTAATTTTAATTATAATTGTTTTTGAAATCATACAAGAAGGATTATGGTTTGTCATTAGTATAAATTTTTTTTTGAGTGAATATACAAATTGGTCATTGAAATTGTAAGCGTCAGTCAAATTAGTCTCTGAATTTTGTGAATTGAAAATTATATTCTTGACATTGTAAAATATCAATTATGTAATTGAATATGTACTTTATCCATGTTGATCTCATATCAATGTCACAAATTTATCGATGAAATTTAGTAATTTTATGAATAAAATTGTGAGTAATTGTAATTATGCATTGACTAATTATGGACAAATTAGTCTATGAAAGATTTAAATTTCATAAAAAAAAATTGTCAAATATTCAATTAACATGTCACATTATAATCTCGAAGAATAAAAGTTTAAATATGAACTTTTGGATTTCTATTTTACTATTTTAAGAATATATTTGTTAATTTACGAAATTTAAGGATTGATTTGATTGACGCTTATAATTTGAATGATTAATTATCCTATTTAATAAAATAAAATAAAAATTACACTAACATATGAATATTAACCTCATAAAATCTGTTTTATTGTTTAGACAAAACTTCATTTCGTATACTTTTTGTTTAAATTGATGTAAACAGACGAAAAAGATGATGGTTTATAAACACAACGAAGTGCATTTGAGGTCAAAGATAGTTTATAAACACTCACACTCTTCAATTCAACGAAGTGCATTCAACGAAGTACAAAATCGCAAAAGTTCACACAAGATCCAAAAGAGACAATACTTCAGAAAAAAGGTGATGGTGCGGAAAAATAAGATATGAAGTATGCCCAACAATGTAATTCTTGATTCAAGTTACAATGCTACTTAGGAGATTTTGGCTAGTATTATTACTAAAAAAAAATGAGGACTTGATAACTAGTAATCTCTTCAAATCACTATTAGCAAAGAAATAACTTTAACGAATCACAAGTTATGGTCAACTAATTGTCTAATGGTCCAAACCTCTATTTTTGTGTTTTCTTCCGTGTCTTGTGCAAATCATTCGTACTAAATAGCACTACTCTATTAATAAATTCAATTAAATACAATTTAATTTCTAAATTTCATGTATAACATAAATTAAATTTAATAAATTGTCCATTTTTAATATCAAATATTGAATTACCCACATAAATATTTTTAAATAACATGAAAAGTATATTACGAATCATTCCATTAAATAATTTAAAAATAGTTAAATTTAAATTTATTTGTAAATCAAGGTATTTGGAAGCTGAAGTAGGCTTTACGCCATGGTTGTTGTTTATTATGTAAGGAAACATAACATATGCATGTGGGTACCTATCTCGATTGTGACAGGTAAATCCAGCTTTGAACATAATTGGGTACAGGTTCCAATTTTCCTAGAAATTCAAAATCAGAACGGGATACAACGTTAATACGCACCCTACACCTAAATATGTCTCGCTAGTTATTTTATTTTATTTTTTATTACAAATGTTCATTCATTTTTATTTAATATTTTTACATATTTCAAATTTTAATCTACTCTCAATAGAAAATTTAATTTTAATATTATTTAATTTTAGACAAAATATATCCTGAGGGCCTTTATGTTTCATAAAAGTAGTAATTTAATCTTTTATATTTTTTCGTAACACTTAAGTCCTTTAAGCTCCTGCTGGGATCCTTTAAGTTTTTATTTTTCCAATGTAGTCATTTAAGTTATATTTAATTTCACCATTAATCTTTAAATTATATTAAATTATGTATGTAGTCCTTTAAAATTAATCATTTTATCGAATTACTGTTAAAATCTAATTCAAACAGCGCACTAGGTTATTGTCTATGCTACTTTATAAGTGGATGAAGTTAGTTATTGATTTGTGAATAGACCTTTATCATCAATTTTTTAGAGGTTATACATGTGTCTAAATGATTGTAGAAAAAATCAAGAAATGTAAATCATTTATAAGATTTGTTTAATGTTTTTAGAATAAGGGACATATTGTTGTAACATTTTGTAGATTCTCTAATGGTCAAGTATTTTCAATTGTATTAGTTGTTGTTGAAACTTGAACAAATGACTAACAATACAAACATAATGTAACTTAAATTAAATGATTAAATCAGAAAAAAATTAAAAGTTAAAAGATCTAAACGGAAATTGAATCAAACTTAAATGACCTAAGTGTTACAAAAAAAAAATATAAAAGACCAAACCGTTATTTTTGTGAAACATAAAAAGTCTCGAAATGTATTTTGTCTTAATTTTATTATTATCTAATAATTATGTTTATTCATGTTAATTATATTAATTATAATAATTATAAACATTTGGTATGACAAATATTAGTAAGTGGTTGGTGCCCAATTCTCCTCTTCAAGCTATTTAGGTGGGAGATGGAGTCTTTGGTATGGATTGGTTTTGCGAGTAAGTTAAATGGAGTAGTAGAGGATGGAAGAAATACATTGTTTTCGAGAGATTCATTAGGAGGGGGTTTGGGCCAACGGTTTGCTAGATTTTTTAATTCATCTTCACAAAAATAGGAGTGTGTAACTATTATGACAGATTTATTGGAAATAGAGGGGGTTGAAGGGTGGAAGTGGAGAAAACGTTTGTTTGCGTGTGATGAGGATTTAGTGGAGGCATGTAGAGATCTCTTAGATAACATTTAAATTGGAGGTTAATGTTGTTGATGGGTGGTCTTAGAACAATGTTCATCGAGGCAATTATTTGCTGAAGGAAACTTATGTCGCATTGTGTGAGACAAATGATACAGGTGTGGGAAACCCCAGTTTCATACATTAGTTTGGAATACATTAATACCACTGAAGGTTTTTCAACAACAGGTTAACAACTAAAAAATAATGTCTCGTCATGGAACTTTACATGTTGAATCACAACAATATATCGGTTGGTCATTTGTTTTTTGAATGTCTCCAGTTTGGGATGGTGTAGTATGACAATATAGTTTGGTTTGGATTATTTATATTTAGTGTTTTATCAAATAATGCACTTGCATATGCTCTAACAATTTGATGTTTATTGTTTCGTGTGGACATGTGATGCGCCAATGAATTAACATGGTTTGGTTGACAACTATTTAGTCAATATGGAAATAAAGAAATGAGGTAATTTTTCAGAAAAATGCTTATAATGCGAGTTTCATTATTGACAATATAAAGCTCTTATCATAAAGGTGGCTAAAGCTCTTTTAAATATAACTTTAATATTTACATTAATTATTTTAGCTTAAATATTTTTATTCAACTTTGGGATGCACTGAAGTGCATCAATCACAGGCAGAAGATGTTATCATTAGAAACCTCAAATGATGATTGGTTTCTTAACATATTATGGAACTCGGGGCTGTCAGATGTCGCTCAAACCATTTATGGAAATATTAATCTAGGTCTTCTGTTAGTATTTGAATAAAGGTGGCATTTGGAGACCATTAGCTTCCACCTCTCTTTTGGTGAGATGATAATTGCTCTAGAAGATGGCGTTTGTCTGCCTCATTTGGCCATTATTGATTGTCTTTTGGGACATACTTTTTTGAGCAGAGGTGAGGCTATAGAGATATTGGTGGACCTTATTGGAGAGGATCTCCAGGAAGCTAATAGCAAGTGTCATGCAACGAGGGGAGCTCTTGTACGATTCAAATGGCTCAGTGATTAGTATAGAAGAAAGTTGGACTTACGACAAGATACCCAAAATGATGATGACCTTAGAGATGTTCATAGGGAAAACATGATCATAACTTATTTGTTCTATTTGGTGGACACCATCACTTTCTCTTATAAAAGTGACAAATATGTTGATATGGTTTATCTGTGATACTTTAGGGACCTTGATATAGTTCATGAGAATTGATGACTCTTCATCATATGCATATTTTTCATTGTTTTTAGTCTTATTTATCTTTAATCATTAGTTAATTTAAGGAGTTATTTGATATATTTTGTTGATTTTAGTTCTTGGATTTAATGAAATGTTTATGTTCTTATTTCCTTGATTAAGTAGAGATTTTTCGTAGTTTTGCGTTGTTTATTTGTTTTAGTGCAATGCTGAATTTTCGTGAGAAATCAACATTGCATATGTGGAGTATTTAAGCCATATATGAAGTTTTTGATGTCCAATTGGAGTCAAACCAAGTGCAAATGAAAGCTACGATCCATAGATACAACTTTCATGAAGACACCGGAACCAAATTCGAACTCAAAAGAGGAGAAAATGCAATAAATGTCAGATAGCAGATGTTGTGCGCCTAAAGCGCAAACCCGCACCTAAGGCGCATTTCGGCCTTCCTGACTCTGTCCAATTGCACTTGAAGCACAAATTCCGCGCCTGGGGCGTGCCACGCGTGCCAAGCGCCACATTCAGTCGCGTGCCACGCGCCCCAGGCGCGGAATTTGGGCTTCAGGCGCGTGGCACGCGGCTGAATGTATAAAAACGCGTCTTTTTCATTTTCTATGTATCTTTTTGGCTATTGGGAAGTTGGGAGAATTGTGCCCTAGCAGAGAAACTCAGAGACAGCTATTTCTAACACCATTGGAATAATTTTATCAAGAACCATTCATGAATATTTCTTGTAATTCTTCTCTAATCTCTATCTTTTCTATCTCTATCATGAGTAACTAAACCCTATAGAGATGAGTGAAACAAGATGAAACCCTTATTTTTCTGATTTGATTTCTAGTTATATGAATGCGTTTGTTGAATTATTTTTCTCATTTCTGTGCTTAATGCTTTTTATTGTTTGATCAACTTTAAAATGTTTTACGATTCCTATTTTGAAACGGAAGTGGACTTTACGAATGCTTGAGATGAGAAATTCATGATATTGTAGTCTAGCGATAGATGCAGGTCATGAAACCAATTAAATTAGTTGCAAAGGCAATAGTTTAATAAGAGAATTCATGTACTGTAAGGCTTAATTCTAATCTTAAATCCACTAAGTAATTAGGGGTTACATTGGAATTAAAGGTTTTGTCACTAAGACATTAGGGCAAGAATAATAAAGAGAATTCGGTAATAGTTCAATAAAGAAATTTAGTAACTAGGATCAAATTAGAAATCAAAGTTGGATTCGAAGTGAAACTCATCCCTAACATTTTTCTTATTATAAAAAAAGTTTAATTTTATTACTCTTGTTAGATTTAAATATTATTTCAATCAATTCAGAAACTTTTTGTTCAATTTTAGTAATTAAATATAATTCAATAGTAAAACGCAATCCTTGAGTTCGACACTTGGTACTACTGTTTTAATTATTACTTGCAACGATTTAGTACACTTGCTGAAATGCTCTCAAGAATACATGGGGTATTGCTACCATTGCATACTTATGTAGCCATCTATCCGATGCAAGGTTGTACAAGATGACGCAAATGGTCGATTATCCTTCTCTCCTTCAAGTAACATTTTAATTTCATCAATTGTTTAAATATTTTAATATTGTGATTTTTACTGAAAAACTTATTGTTGTTGTAGGCATGGATCATGCAACATTTTCCTACCATGTCGCCCTGAATCTATGAGGACGATTATGATGAGTCTCTTCCACATGTGAGTATGTTTTGTCCATAAAGGGATATGCCGATACAAGATATGTATCAAGATAAGATCAATGGATTACTAGTCAATAACGTCAGGTTCAGTCCTTACGATTACAACCAGGATGTGCATTTGTTATAAGATATTTGTTGGTTCTTCAGACTGATTAGGTGTGAGTCTTAGATCATGCACCCCCACACCTATTATAGCGCATGCTTCAAATATTTTCTTATTTATCTCGAGGGTCCAACCATATTAGCTCCTGCTTTGATGTACCAATCAGATGTAGATTTAGCATACACACATTTGGAGGAGCATTTGATAGGAGAAGACATTCAGAACACTCGTGTGGTTTATTCATTAGATACTGCACCAAGATACATGTAGTGGTATTTCATGATGCTACATCCCTACCTGATACCAACACCAGATCGAGATCCTCGGAGACCAACTCATGCAGAAGCACATGCAAAGACATAAGCAGATGAGGTGGAAATTTAGCCATAAATTTGTTGCCTATAAGATTTCTCATATTATTTTAGAATCACCAATCATTCTATATCTATAGTTATC
Source organism: Cicer yamashitae (assembly GCA_037974755.1). NCBI lineage: Eukaryota > Viridiplantae > Streptophyta > Magnoliopsida > Fabales > Fabaceae > Cicer > Cicer yamashitae. The sequence continues at coordinate 45,248,841 of JBBPBQ010020321.1, forward strand.
ATAAACTAGACATTTCATCATATTTTTCATTTCTAATCTTGGACTCCTTATAAAGTTGTTGTATTTGTGACGTGCATTGTAAATATGCTTGTTTGTAGTCACAATGTCATAACTTCTTTTTTATTTTTTTGAAGTCATAAGAATATTTCTAGGAATGACCATGTTATTAATTGTCATCTAATCAACAAGTTCTCTGTCTTCCACATTTAAATGACTTTGTAGAATGATGACCTTCTAAATCTTTCGTCATCTTATCATTGTGTTTTCCACACACTACAATAAGTTTCCACACATCAGAGCACAAAAGATAACCCAACAATCTAAATGGACACTCAAATTTTATGGATCTCATGTCTTGGAAATTTCAACTCCTTGAATTCTTTATACACACCAGCCTTTCACATCCTAGTACAAGAAAGTATTTTATTTTATTTGACTTGTGATCTAACTTTGTAATAATAGTAATAAACCTTAACTTGATTGCTTCACCTTGAACTCATTTCAACAGGTCATCTCAAGAACTAAATTATTATAGTAATGAAGTTTTTAGCAAAAAATCAAGAGACTCGACCAACTGGTTCAACAATGTCAGCTTTCAAAAGAAAAAGGGGAATCCATACCTAAAATGGTATAATGGTTATAAAAAATATGGTCTGATGCAATAAACACACAACCCAAATTAGTCAATTAGGATGTTGTTTCGCTTGTTTGGATTGGCCAAACTGGACATACTAGTACAAAACATGAAAATCTTCAAAACAAGAAAACATAACAAAAATACAATGAGAAGAGATTCAAAGTCACGTGACATTCACCGTCAAACAAAAATAATGTAAATAGAGTCAATGAACGATATGATTGAGTAATGAAAATTTCATAAAAGTTAGATTTTGTGTAGGGTGCTTTGAGTGAGATTGTTGAAAAAGATGAAGTGTTCAAATATATGGCTTGTGTATATATATTTATAGCTTCTGGAATGGCCAATTTGAATAAATCCCATATGAATTAACCAATCCCAATAGGCTAATTTTGAAAGGAAAAAAAAAGGAATAAGGAATTGGGGACTTTTGATAACATAGAGTGGGAAGAAGAAATTCCCATTTCAGAATTTTGTGTGTGGGATAATGGTGTTGTTTGTGGGGCTTTAATCGGTAGTTTTTGGATAGCTATATCTAGGGCTGGACAAAAAAACCACAACCCAAAACAAACCGAACCGCCCGCGGCCCAATTTCTGTAACGGGTGGGCAAGAGCGGGTCCGCGGGTATGCGGGTCAACGAAAATGGGACCGTGTGGTTTATAACGGGCGGGTTCGATTAAGGATTTTTGGACCATATATACCCGGACCCTCCCATTTCAAATTAACAATATTATATTTTAAAATACTAGGCTTTCCCCAATCTAGAAAATATAAGGCCTAAATCCAGAGTAAACCCACTTCCACCACTCACACTAAAAATCTGAAACCCTAAAATTTTCATCTCATCACTCTCACTCACAATTCATACACTCACGGCTCACCCAACATTCAACAATAAACCAACACCACCTCCACCGTTTCTGCTTCGAAGCCACCACCACCAACTCCAGCGTTTCTGTTTCGAAGCCACCACCACCGGTTTTCCTACGCAAAGCCTCAACACACCTCCACCAACTCCAGCGATTCTATTTCGAAGCCACCACCACCGGTTCCGTCGACATTAATACCCTCCTTCTTTTTCTTCTCTTCAACTGTAAATTGAGAAAAGATGTTTCGCAAACACATATAGGTACATGCAACATGATATGAGTTCCTTGTTTTTGTTTTTAACGATCTTAGTTAGGGTTTTTAACACGTGTTTTTACTTATTCAAAGCACACAAAGTTTTTTGTTAGATTTTTCATTTCTCTTACGATCTCGGTTTCAATAAATAACTTCATTTTTTCATCTATGTTAAGGTACTGAATCTACTGAGCGTGCTATTTTTTCTATGTTGGAAGGTCGTCATCACTGTGAGCAAGAACAAAAAGGTTAGGGTTGATTGTATAATGGGTGTAGGGTTTTTGAATTTGTTTTCAGTTTTATGATTTGTGACGTTTTGAATCTGTTAAAGTTTTGTTTTTGTTCTGGTTTGATTTCTGAAAGTTTATTAAATAATGGGTCTTTTAGGGTTTCTGAAAGTTTTATCTTTTGGGTCTTTTATGATTTCTTTTTGTTTTTGTTAAGTTGGGTTCAATGTGTTTAACTTAGGGTTTGTCTTGAAGGTTTTATTTTTCATTTATATGTGTATATATTTAAGAAGATTTTAGTTAATGTTAGGTTTTTATGCATAATTTGGTTTGATTTATTTAATGTGATTTGGTTGGGGTTTGTTCTATGTTTAAGGTTATCAACCCTTCATTTGCGTGAATCTCTTAAATATGTTTTTATCTTCAGTTTTGTTTGTCTTAGCAGAAAGTTTATTTCTGTGTTCTTTCTGGCTAGAATCATAAATATATCATGTTACAAGAGTATATTGTTGAATTTCATGATTTTCTTGTGGAAGAATAGTTTAACAATTATTGTGTAGAAAATCTTAGATCAATATGAAAAAAATTTGTTTCCTGAGCATTATCATTTAATTCAATAAATTGCATTTTGGTTCTGACAATTGGATTATGATCTAATGTTAAATACACATGTTAAGATGGATCTTTTGTCAACCATGTTCATTAATGTTTGACCAAAGCTAACAACAAAGTTTTATCAAAAAGGATGTTTGATTTTGAATTCTCTTTGCTTGACAAGTGAGATTATAGTTACTACTCAGTATGTTCAAAATCTTAGTCTTGGTTTATGGATCAAGCAACGACGTCAAAAGTCCATAGTTACATAGGTTTTCTTCAATTTCTAGATAAAATCTTCTGCAAATTGAAGTAATTTTCAACTAGTTTATTCATTGGAGTCTCAATTTGTGAAGTACTAAACTCGAAGCGCATTTAGTATACGTTTCTATCATTCTTTATATAGATCGGTTTATAAATTGAAAGCGTCTTCTAATGTTGTCTTCTGCTTTTGTTTATCCTATCTTAGCAAAGGTATCCTAGAAGATCCGACTAAATTTCATCGGTAAGCTGCTCGACCTATTTTACTATTTTTTTAAGGTGCGAAAGAAAACTTGGTTAATGGATTGCAGAATTTATAGCACTTTTTTGATTGATTTTTGTTGTTTTGGGTACAGAATGAAATTTTATGTGAGCTAACTGAATAGAAGGAAAACCATTTCATTGATTATTTAAATGTTTCCAATTTACAAAATTTTTAAGATTAGATTCCTATTTTTAGACTTCAAACTTTTTCAATCTAGTTTGTTTATAATTAACTTTACTCTTTTTTTTTTTTTTTTTTTTTTATGTATGCTTCTGTTTGTTATTTCTAAAGCATTCTTCTCTTTTTTTATTTATTTAAATGTTTCCAATTTTCAAAAGTTTTAAGATTAGGGTTCCTATTTTTAGACTTCAAGCTTTTTCAATCTAGTTTTTTTATAATTAACTTTACCTTTTTTTATCTAGTTTGTGTCTTTGGTTAGTTCTTTTATTCATATTGTTGTGTTGTTTGATTTTGATTCTTGTCAAGTTTTGTTTTACTTACTGTTATATGAGGGGGGTTTAACAATGAAGGTTTTCTGTCTATTTGTTTGTTAACTAACAGTATTTTATAACATATTTATGTTTTTAGATTAGTTTCTTTTATTGTTATTGTTTTTGTTGTTTAGTTTTTTTCTGGTTGGTTATTAATTCTATTTTTTTTTACTGTTTGTTGACTAACTGTATTTTTTAACATGTTTGTGTTCTTAATTTGTTTTTTTTATTCTCCTCATTTTTGTTATTTTGTTTTAATTCTTGTTAGGTTTTAAACTTACATTATTCTAATAGTGTGTATTTTTGGACTTCAAGCTTTCTTCTTTGTAGTTTGTTTTTAACTTAACTGAATTTTTTTATCATGTTTGTTTATTTTATTAGTTTTTTATTGTTATGGTTTTTTCTGTTTGGTTTTTATTTTGGCTGGTTATTAATTCTAGTTTTCATTTTGAGGGTTTGTGTTTAATTCTAGTTTTATTAGTGTGGTTCTAGCTTTAGAAGATGGAGCAAGGAGAGGGTAGCAGTCAAGGAGGACAACAGGGAGTAATGGAGCAAGGAGAGAGTAACAGTCAAGGAGGACAGCAAGGAGTAATTGAGCATCATCACTGTGAGTTTGTTATGCTTAATTATGTACACTGATGCTTAATATGTATGCTTGTAAGTGTTATATGTTAAATTTCCAATTGTTATATGCTTAGTATGTATGCTTCATGTTAATTGTTTAATATGCAAATTGTTTTATGCTTAGTATGTATGCATGCTTTCAAATATTTTATGTTTAATGAGTATGTTTCTTTTATGTTTAATTTGTATGTATGCTTCTTGTTTAATTAGTATTTAGATTTGCAACTATTTGATGCTTAATTAGTATATATTATTTTATCTTTAATTTGTATGTATGCATGTTTCATGCTTAATATGTATGCTTGCAACTAATTTATTCTTAATTATTATGTATCTATTATCCTTAATTTTTATGGGTACTTCTTGCCTAATTACTTTGTATGCTTCATATGTATACTTGCAACTATTTTTGTTTAATATGTATCATTTATGCCTAAATTTTATGTATTCTCATGCTTAATTAGTTTTTATGTAATATTAATTAGTACATATCCTTTTATTACTACTTATTAATTAAACATTTTAACTATCTAAAAAACTTTAAATAGTTTAACTATATAAAAAAAACTAATTAAAAACTACACTTTAAATATAAAAAAAATTAATAAATAAACTCTTAAAATATTTCAGTAGTGGAGAATTCTCAACCAACACAAGCAACTATTGCTGCAGATGGGCTTCCTCCTCTTCCTATGGGTAGTAAAAAAAGAAAACTCAATGCTAATGGTCCTAGGAAAACCTCTAAGGTTTGGTTGGACTTTAACATTCTACCCGATGAGCCTATCCCTACTGCTGTTTGTAAACATTGTAACCAAAGATACCTTTGTCATTCTAAAACACATGGAACCTCGAACATGAAAGCTCACTCTGAGAAATGCAAAAGTAATCCAGCCCACATTCTTAATGACCCCACTCAAACAAACCTTTCTTTTGGTGATGGTGGTAGTTTGGTTCCATCAAGCCAAAGATTCGATGCCCAAGCATGTAGGAATACCATTGTCCTTTTTGTTATTCTTGATGAACATTCGTTTAGAGTGGTTGAAGGTGAGGGTTATAAACAATTATGTAGACAGTTGTAGCCACAAATGACCATCCCTTCAAGGAGGACTATTGTTAGGGATTGTTTTCAACTATATCTTACTAAAAAATTGAAGCTTAAGGCATTGTTCAAATCTGATTGCAGTAGAGTAGCTCTTACTACGGACTATTGGACGTCCGCTCAAAATCTCATTTATATGACCCTTACCGCTCATTTCATTGATAAAGAATGGAACTATCATAAACGCATTATAAGCTTTAGTTTAGTGCCAAATCACAAAAGGGGCACTATTGATAGGAAAATTGAAGAGGTGTTGATGGAATGGGGTCTTAAAAATGTGTCTACAATTACTGTTGACAACGCATCATCCAATGATGTAGCTGTATCTTATTTGAACAAGAGACTTAAGAACAAGAATGGACTGATGGGTGAAGGGGATTATTTTCATATGAGGTGTTGTGCCCATATCTTGAATCTAGTAGTCCAAGATGGGTTAACATAACAAGATTTATCTATTCGTAGCATTCGGAATTCATTTAGGTTTGTTCGTTCTTCTCCACAAAGAGCTTTGAAGTTTAAGGAATGCATTGATATTTGTAATATAACATGTAAAAAACTTCTTAGTCTTGATGTTTCCACAAGGTGGAATTCAATATACATGATGTTGGAAGCTGCTAAAAAGTATGAAACAGCTTTTGATAAATTAGATGGTGAGGATTCTGGGTATTTGACTTGGTTTGGGGTTGTTGGTCCTTCTACTTCTGATGATTGGGAAAAAGTTCGAGCATTTGTGGGATTTTTAAAGATTTTCTTTGAAGCGACAAATGTTTTTTCATCGTCGCAACAAGTGTCTTTGCACACAACTTTTCATAACTTGGCTTCTATTCAATGTGAGCTTGACAAAACATCAATGAACCTGAATACTATTGTGGCTGTAATGAGTTCATATATGAAGGGAAAATATGATAAATATTGGGTTGACATTGAAAAAATCAACCATTTTCTTTATTTTGGAGTGATATGTGACCCTCGTTATAAATTAAGGTATATTGAGTGGACTTTTGATAACATGTATGGTGAGGACGTTGGTAAGGTGAAGGCTGAAAATGTTAAGGATATTTTAATGCAATTGTTCACTTGGTACAAATCTGCCCATGATCGTAGTGTTGTATCTGTTGCTGTCCGATCTGTTGAACAATCTACCCCCCTTAAAAATCCATCATTTTTTGCACGGGTAGATGCCTTTTAACAACACTTAAAAGAAAAAGATTCTATTGATAAGCAAAACGAACTTGAGAGGTACTTAAGTGACGCTTGTTCAGTAGATGGAGAGAAATTTAACATTTCGATTTGGTGGAAGCAAAACAGTGCTCGTTACCCTATTTTGGCAGCAATGGTAAGAGAAACTTTGGCTACACCAGTGTCAACTGTAGCTTCAGAGAGTGCATTCAGCACAGGTGGAAGGGTTTTAGACACTTATAGGAGCTCCTTGAGCCCAAAAATGGCAAAAGCTTTGATCTGCACTCAGAACTGGTTGAAGCCCTCTTTCTCATTCTTTAAAGACCTTAATTTGACAGAAGATTTTGAGATATCTGAGAATGTTGTGACAGGTTGTGTAATCTATATATGTACTTGTTTAATTAGACTATTTATTGTTATTGTAAATTAACTTTTAATTTAAACTGTTTATTCATTGTAGAACTTCAACAAGGCTCAATAACTAGTGGTGGAAGGCAATAGTCTATTATTGTTGAAGCAGCTACTCCTGGGCCTGGGCCTGCTTAAGTTTTTTAAGTAAGAAAAATTATACTTATGTTTTATTTATAAAGTATGTAAGTGAGCTTTAATAATGAACCTAACAATTATGTTAATTCAATTTTATTTAATTACCTCTAGGTTTCAGATTTCAGATTTTTTGAGTTTTTTGAAGTCATATATGACTTATACTTGCATAACACATGCCTGTATGTTGAGGATGATGTTTTGGCTGAAAAATGTGCTTGCGTGGCATCATTTTGAACATGATTTGTTGATGTTTGTTGGGCTGGTTGCTACCAGCAATTTCTGTATGTGTGGTTCATGCTTGATAATTGGTAGGTTTCTGTATGTTGGACTTATTGAGTTATATTTACTGAAATTTCTGAATTATTGGGTACTAATTTTGTGTTTGATCGTCACCAGCTTTTAAATGAACATCACTATTGGGAACCACACAAATTTACTCATGTTTCCACATGTGAAAGGGTAAGTTACTGCCTTAATATTTTTTTTTTATGTATCATTAAATTTTAGTTAAGTTTGTAATTGAAACTTTTATTATTAACTTAATACTTAGTATGAATTTGATATTATTTTTAACTTATTGAAATTTGTATTATTGTTAACTTAGTAATTAGTATTATTGTTCATCCCTACTTAACGGATTATGTTGTATTTAAATTGATAGAATGAGAACTTAATTGGTTATGAACTGGTTATGGTATTTAAAGATAGAATGAGAACTTAATTGGTTATGAACTGGTTAGGTTGTATTTAGTATTTAAACTGATATAAGGAGAACTTAATTGGCTATGAACTGATTATGTTGTACTCAAGCTTTTGTTTTTCCAATAAATTAGTGGCAAGAGACTTGACAGTGGTTCATTTTCAACCTCGAATTAGTTATCTCACAATTGGGGAGTTGAATTTCAAGGTTATAGTTTAAACTTTATATATTTATGTTGATGTATTCTACTTTATTTTATCATTAGGTTATATTCTTGATATTCTTATGAAATTAATTCCATTTTTATTATACGTACAGCTGCTGCAGCATCAACCATATGCATACTGCTCTTCAAGTTCCAAAATATTGCTTTACTATGTTTATTAATAGATTTGAATTGAAATATATAATTATTTAAATACTTCTGGATGACTGTAATATATAATTATTTTTCCATATGACTGTAATTATAAAGTTTGACTCATTCTGGATGATGTTGGCAAGCTTTTGATTTGGAGGAAATCCTGAACAACATGAATTTGTTATATATTATTTAGGTTTATTACCAAAGATGATGGTCCTAATATGTTCTTAATTGATGGCTCTGTTAATATGTTCTATAGATCATTTATGTTTATAGGTCAAATTTTATTTTGAAGGATGTTTGATGTGAACTAGTGTTTTAAAAAATGGACCTTTAGTTAAATTGTCTTATGGTCCATACAAATAAAAATGTAAACTAGTGTTTTATGAGAAATCTTTATAGATAAAATTGTTGTTAATTGGACCGCAAAGTTTTCAAAGCCAATACAAATTGAAACTGGTTTACCCGACCCGCAAAACCGATCAAACCGTAACTCGAAAACCGACAAACCGATTTAAAAAACGGTCGAAATTGGACCTGAAATTACCAACCGCGGTTTGGGCTGGATTGGATATTTAGATCGAATCCGTCCGGACCGACCGTTTGTCAAGCCCTAGCTATAGCAACCCATTTTTAATCATTTTATAATTTTTGTAGTTTTTCTATTCTAGGCATACCTTATCTTCGAATAATTTTTACTAAATTTATTTTGACATGTTAAAATAATTATTTATCATTAGTTAATTACTTAATATTACTATGAGTGTTAAATTTAGTTTGTCTCTAATTTTTAAGCAAATTTAAATTATCTACCACAATTGCATTCCGCCCACTGCAAAACCATTAGATTTAAGAGAGAAATTTGCGGACAAATAATAAGAAGTGTGAGTATTTATTCTATCCCATTTTGACCCTTGCAAATAGTTTATCATGAATAATAAAATAAATAATGTAACCATTTAAAAAATATTGTTCATAAAACTAACTACATATTGATTTCTTTAATAAGTAAGCATTCATCTAGAAAATTTCCTTGTTCATCCCTATTACATCAAAGAAAGAGCTAGAAATGGTTAATTCCTAGTTACCATCTCAAAAGGAGTTGAAAAAATTCCAACACTTTATTCCCTCCTCAATATGGAGAAAACAAGTATACATTAATTAAAAAATATATATTCTAGAAACACTTTTTTTATCGGTAGGAAACGAACTCCCAACTCCAAAATTTATAACACTCACACGCATTATGCATCAACCATTTATGCTAGATTTTGGTTTTCTAAAAATCACTTAGGGGTTCATGACCATCGTCACCAATAAAGATATTATCATAAATGATTGCAGCAATTGCTGCACCAATAAATGGGCCAACCCAATAGACCCAATGATGAGTCCATGTCCAACTAACAACTGCAGGCCCAAATGAGACAGCTGGATTCATTGATGCACCATCAAATGCTCCACCAGCTAAGATATTTGCACCAACAATAAAACCAATTGCAATTGGAGCAACAATTCCTACATTCCCTTTTTTTGGATCTACTGCTGTTGCATAAACTGTATATACCAATCCAAATGTCATCACAATTTCAAAAACTAGTGCATTCCAAACTGATATATCTGAGGATATAGCAAAAGCTGATGTCTCCTGCAATATGCAAATTACAAAAAATAAAAATTAATCATGAATTGAGTGCACAAGGTTACTATTAATTACTCTCCATTCTATATCTATTGATTTTTAGTGTTAGTGCACAAAGAACTAAAATTCACTTATTTCGTTTTCTATTAGCAGTTTTGACTATAATTGTAGGTCTTTTTATTAGTCTGAAAAAGATACGACTTATTTGATTTCAAATTTTCAGATGAATTAGAAACTTTAGAATAATTTAGATATTCTATATGTACCATAAATTGCATAACAAATTTTAGATTTTCTTAAAACATCATTAGTTTTGAAGCAAAATAAATGTTAAAACATCATTAATTTGGAAAAAGAAAAAATTGACAACATCAATAGCTACAGAATGGAAGTGTCATCTATATAGCATCGACATTTCAGATTAAAAGTGTGTATAGCGTGAAATATGTACAGTCTCATTCAACATCGGCCTACCCAAGTTTAACACCTTCAACAACAAAAAATGGGTCGGTATGAGTCAACTCATAGTTTCATTTTGTCAAAGATTTTGTGGCCCATCCTAACCTAAAATACCTCGAGTTGGTTAAGGTCAAGTCTGGAGCATAAATAATAAAATTATTTTGCTTTTCCTAAATTGCATTAAAAAATGGTCAAGTCCCCCAGCGAGCAAAATGGTTTGGTTTATTCCAGGAAAAATTGATAGCTCAATGCATGTTAGTGTCTAAAATCAACACGACACAAGTGTTTACGTGTCAGTATCAATGTTAATATTTCTATTTTTTCAAAATTATTAGTATCTATATTTGAGTGTCAATATCATGAGTAGTGGTTCTATCTATCTCAGTGCTTAATAGGATACCCTAAGTAACAGTGTTTAAAGCCAAAGAATAATGGTTACCATTCCACCAGTAGCAGACTTGAGAAGAATGCAAGCAACAACTGAACCAAGTAATTGTGCAATCCAATATAAAACACTTCTCAAAAGTGTAATGTTTCCTCCCATAAAAGCACCAAATGTAACTGCTGGGTTGACATGACCACCAGAGACATTTGCTCCAACAGAAACAGCAACAAAAAGTCCAAATGCATGTGACAGTGATGCAGCTATGAGACCAGCAGGTGTTGCAGGTCCATTATTGGTAAGTTTGTCTGCCAAATTCACCAATAGTCACTAATTTTTCAAACAAGCATCCTTATAATAGAACACACTCTAAAATAAGCAATAATAAATAAACGCACATAAAAACACAAATCATTGATCGTGGAGTTTAGTCAATTACATCTACGTCTCCAACAATTGAGTAGTTACAATAGTTTTTCTATTATGCAATACTTAGAGTTATAAATAAAACACATTGTTAAAATATTACAGTCTCGCACTCTCCAACTCTCGTTACACCAGAACGTCTGTCCACTTATCAGTGAAAATTAATCATACTCAACACGAGTATTAATATTGCATCAAAATGGATGAGAAAAAACTCTTGAACCATAGTTTCAAAATTTCAACTTCTACTCAAAAGAACAGAAAAAATGTTATGTAGAGTACTTACTGTAAGCCATGCCAGAGCCTTCCCCAGCAAAAACAAAAATGAGCATAGAAAAAAATTCAGCAAATGCAGCTCTAATTGCATCAGGTTGACCAGCCTCTCCAGGAGACCCAATTGCAATTCTATAGATTGCCATTGTTATTATTAATTAGCTCAAGAATCAGAACCAAAAGAAAGAGAGAGATTCTTTTATGTATGTGTTTGATTATGGATTTTATTTATGTTCTATAATAATAATTTGGTTGAAAGTTAGTGAAAATTATAAGAGCTTTAAATACCAAAATAAACGGCCAAGGAAACGGTCATGTATGTGACACTATGTGTGCAATTATATATACAAAAAATGCAGCTAGCTTATAAGGACTAATAAGTAATAAAGAGTAGAGTGAGCCACTTGGTCATAGTTTTGACATGTATGTGGTTGTGATGTGATGTAGCTGCATCTGAAATTGGAACATCATAGAAAAAGTATTGCTTTCTTTGATTGTGTGATATTTTCACCGAAAGTGGTGGATAGCCTAACATTTGGGGACATATAGAACTGACCAAGTTTAATGTTTTTTTTTTTTAATGCATTTTACTATTTTAGTTTCATAATAATAATAAACTAATAGTAACTGTTAGAGAATAACATGTAATATTTGAAAGGTAGTTTAGTCTTTTTTAGTATCTATTATATATATTATTTGTATCTTTTGTATTATTTACTTTTTGTTAATCATTATATTATTGGAACTCTAGTTTCATTTCTTCTTCTCTCTTTCGGTGATTTTATTATGATGATATCGAAGGATTTGGTTGAATTTTGGCATCTAATTTAAATATTTTGGCCAAAAATATAAATACATGTATGTTCCTACCTCAAAAAATGGTATGCTCCTTGACATAATAAATGTTATGAAGAACAAAATGTTAAGTGTAAGCAAGAAAATGGTTGAACACTTTTAAGTCAACACAATTCATCTAACACTTGTTCTTCCAATGGATCATAGATTCTTCCAACATTTTTTTTTTTTAATTTTAAGTTTGTTAGTTTAATGTCGTGGATGAGGGTAAAATCCTTGACCACTCTCATTGTCCCACGGTTAGAAAACATCTATTATATATATTTAAAACAGACTCCGCTGCCACCTCACACTATTTCTTCCATATATATGCTAACATTTGCCACATCAGTTAAAAAGCTGTATACGTCTTCATAGTCAGTTTTCTTATTCACTTTCTAAATACCTTTTTCTCACATTTTGTCATGTGACATAAATTACAAATTACAATACAATAAATATCAATTATTTGAGACTCATTGGTCCTCCATTATTATTGATTACGGTTATTCCTCCATAAATATCTTCAAATTGAATATTATATATTATCATTATTGAATAAAAAAAATCTTTTAATGAAATTTATAATATCTACGAAATCTATCACATGTCACTTATTAGATAACTAAAATTAATATTTAAATCAAATAGAGAGATATAATTTAGAATTTGGCCAACAATTTATTTTTCTATTTTTTCTTATTATACCATTACTAATATCGACTTAGAAATTTTTTTATATATTTTCTGAAATATTGATATTGTTATCTATGGTTATATACTAAAATATATTTTTAACTTTTTTCAAGTAGTAAATTGTTTTGTTTTTTTTTTGTACAACCCAACACATTTTTTCTAAGGACAAAACCGTGAAATCTTACTATTTTGATAAAATAATACGTTGAATTGTATAAAAAGTAGAAATCGTGAAATTCGGTATAAACCAAATTAAATAAGTAAATATTGATACACAATATTTTAATAAATGTTACCAATATAGTTGATAAAATGTTCAAACACTTTTAAATATTAGACATTAAAAATAGTCAATATACAACTTTCGTATTTTTTTTTATTATTGTGTCGTCACATATATTTACCAAAACAAATAACAATTAGTCAATCTGATAAAAAAATTTGTGTTTTGTTTCTCTTATTAGTTATCACTGCATATATTTACCATGAGCATTATTTCGAAATTTTTATAATATGTGTAGGAAAAAATGTTAAAATTTAAAAATTCCTACATAACTTATATACTTTAATAAAAATAGAGTTTACGATTATCAATGATATAATTTATCTTTTAAATCATGGTTAATATTTTATGTCTATAGACCATCAAAAATCAAATAAATGGTACAAATTTGATATTGTAAATAAAATTCAAATCTAACTTGAAACGGTTGTAAAATTGTTAATTTTTTTATGATTAAACTTTTACAAGATATTGTTCTTTTATTTTTTTTTAGGAGTAAAAATACTCATTTAATTACACACTCTACAATATCTTTTATCGCATTTTTTTATAACTATAAAAATTTACAAGATTAATATTATATATATATATCACCTTATAAAAAATTTAAAATTAAACCCGCGCAAAGCGTGGGTCATATTCTAGTTAATTATTAGTTATGAACCCAAAAGAAAACAAGAAAACAAAAAACCAAGAAACAATTTTTCTTAAAAATTAATAATTTAATGTATTAGTAATATTAAGTGTTAGTGTGTTGCACTTCAACAAAATGAAACTATTTTATAAATTTGAAAAAAATTAACACTAAAATAAGGCAAAAGGGGGTGGATAAGCAAATATTTGTGCTCAGAATTTTCTCATTTAATGGAGAACCAAAGACATGTTCTAAACTAAATACCTGTTTTGGTTGAAAAACTTTGACTATTCATTCTTTATACAAGTTAAAAGAGTATAAACAAATAGGTTATAAAATGTAGTTAACATTTTGGTAGACTACACTTAAAAATTTGCATCCATTAAATACAAAAAAAAAACTCACGAGTTAAGCAGAAAAAACAATGGCTTCTATTAAATATTGTGTTTAGGATTGTTGAGAAAGAATACGTAGGAGATGAAAGAATTAAAGGCATGCAAGTCCTCAACTTGATCCGAGAATTCGAATTTCAAAGAATGAGGGATTTCGAGACGATTAAATATTACTCTGACAAAGTTATCAATATTGCAAACAATGTGAGACTTCTATGATCGAAATTCCCGGACTCAAGAATTATTGAAAAAATTCTTGTAGTGGTACCTGAAAGATCTTGGAGAATACCAATGATTTTTCTAACATTTCATTGGCAGAATTACTTAATACATGGACCATGTTTCTCTAGCATCGAATCAACGAGAATTGGGTGATGGACAGTGGTTGTACTAATCACATGACACATAACAAGGATTTGTTCAAAAAATTAAGCATTGCAAGCGGATCAAAAATTCGAGTTGGAAATGAAAATTACATTGATGTGAAAGGAAAATGAATAATAGCACTCTCAACTTATTCGGGTACAAAGTTCATTTCTTATGTGTTGTACGACTCTGAAATTGATAAAAATTTGTTTAGTGTTGGACAATTAGTTGAAAGGGGTTATAAAGTTATGTTTGAGAACAAAGGCTGCTTGATTAAAGATGTTGATAGCAAAGACATTTTCAAAGTAAAAATGAGAGGAAAATGTTTTTCTCTAAATCCATTGGAGGAGGTGCAAATTGCTTTTCATAGCAAAGAAAATGTCATGGATTTGTACCATGAAAGGCTTGAGAATCATCATCCTCAAGGCCTGTTGCAGTTAAAATCCAGAGATGGAAAATGACCTTCCAAAACTTGATGACCATATTTCAAATTGCAAGGTTTGTTAGTTTGAAAAGCAAAAATCCATGCAAACCAAAAATGACCTCCAAAACTTGATGACCTTATTTCAAATTGCAAGATTTGTCAATTTGGAAAGCAAAGCATGAAGCTATTTCCAAAGATAACATGGAGAGCGACGAAGAAGACTCCAAATGGATTCAAGCATGTACCAAGAGTGTGGTGCAACAAAATTGATAATCATTTTTTGAGTTTAAACTTTGGAAAACGTTTATCTGAGTCTATTCTTTACATCAAGCACAACAAATTGAAAATGATTAAATAATTTGAAATGACAGATCTTGGATTAATAATTTATTTTCTTGAAATGGAAATCAAAGCAAGGATGAAGTTTTATTTTATCTAAAAAGATATACAAAAGAATTTATGAAGAAGTTTAAATTTGAAGAATACATATAAATGAGCATTCCAATGAATTCAAAAGAGAAGCTTTGCAAGGACGATGATTTTGAAAAGATTGATCAAGTGTATTTTAGAAGTCTAGTTGGTTGTTTGATGTATCTCACAACTATCCGACCTGATATTTTGAATGTCAAAGCATTTTGTCTAAATTTATGCATTTTGCAAGTGAATGACATCTCAAGATTGTAAAATGTGGTGTTTGCAAGCAAGGAGGAGTATTAAATATTGTATTGGGTGGTAGTTATTTTTAATTTTAATAATTATAAGAAGAGGAAGTTTATTTAGAGCATTCAAGATGGGTTGGCACATCCTATTAAAACAATTCATTAATTTGTTACGATTTAACAAAATCATATTAGGTCCCACAACTTTAATTTATATATTAATATTTTAATTATATTTAATTTTATTTCAACTTAAAATATTAATTTAAATATTTCAATTAATATTATTATACATTATTTTAATTTAAATTTAAAATAAAATTGAACTTAAATTTTTATAGCAATAATAAAAATTAAATGTTAAATACATGATCATAAATAAAAAAGTATTGTTAATAAAAGATTAAAGAAATTTTTGTAACAAAAATTGTGAAAGAAAAAGTAAGAATAACAAAAACAAATTATTCCTATTAATAAGCAAATTGTAACAAATAAATAGTAAAAAAAGCTAACGGTCATAAATTAATAAAAAAAAAAGTAACCTGTCATAAAATTATTATTATTAATAAATTAAAAAGAAGAATGTCACCTATTAATAAAAAATGTTAACGGTCATAAATTTATTATTATTAATAAATTAATTAAAAAAAAAGAAACAGTTATATCAAAGTACCGTTTACTCCCGCTGCTCTTAGGAGTTTATATTTGTGATGTTTGTGGTAGTTATTAGAGGTAGTTTTTTATGAATTAGTAAAATAAATAAATAAATAAATAAAATGCTGTTCGTTTTGTCTTATAAGCAACAAATGTATGCATATCTATGCTTGCTCTCTCTTTTCAATATTAATAAAAAAAAAAAAACTTTGTTCCTTTTAACTTTTGTCTCTTTGTTCTTTGTCTATTTTCCTTGTTCAATTAACAAGGACGTCTAATCTATCGCTATATATATACAAAAGTTACAACTTACAACTCTTATATCAGAATTTTCTACAATAATCACAAATGGAAAAGACAAAATTACAGTAATGAATAAGTTTATCATCCACGGATGGGTTAGGGAGAGTGAAAAGAAAGTCACCTCGGCAGAATTGGTGTTGATTCCGCCCTCTATTAGGAAGCAAATCAATACCATGAATAGAAAACACCCCCAGTTGCGCCTCCGAAAGAATGCAGCCCGAATCGCAAACCAACAACTAAAAAAATCCTATATATTTAAACCCTACACATCTATTTTTACCGACAATATCTCTCCTATGTCTACCAATGCCGGATGCTAATACAAGCCCAATCATTTCCCTTGCCATCCATATTTTCCACCAGACAATCTTCGAAAAATCCTTCAGGTGCAGAAGTCGTCACTGGTTCACCTCAAACACAAAATCAAACTATGCTCATGAACCAACATTTGTAGAAATCACTCATATCACATACTTCTCATATTAACCAAGCCGATGCTGATGCAAAGCCTTACCAAAATGAGGTTGCATCAACCGGACATACAGACCATTCTTTGCAACCAACGAATCATGACTGCCTTCCTCCACTATCCGTCCTCCATTAAGCACTACGATATTGTCCACATGCCTCATCATTGCAGCTCTATGCGCTATTAAAATAGTGGTCTTGTTTCCCATTATTAGCGTGTCTAGAGCTTCTTGTATGACTCTGCTTGACTCGGATTCAATCGATGAACTTGCTTCATCCAACAATAAGATAGGTGCATTTTTCAGCACTACCCTTGCGATTGCAATTCTCTGTTTCTGTCCTGGGGTTAAATCAACGCCTCTCATCCCAACATGAGTGTCATACCCGTGAGGCAAGCTGCTAATAAAATGATGAGCATTTGCTATTCTTGCAGCCTCTTTCATCTCGGCTTCACTGGCATTATGTCTTGCATATATAATGTTTTCCCTTATGGTTGTTGAGAAGATAATTGGTTCTTGTTGAATAAAACCAAGGTGGCTCCTCAACCATCTCAAGTTATATAGCTTTAAATCCCTCCCATCCAGTAAAACTTGTCCCGCAACTGGATCGTAAAATCTCTCAATCAAAGATATTATAGTGCTTTTTCCTGACCCTGAAACTCCAACAATAGCAACTGTTTGGCCCCCAGTCACTTTGAGACTAAAATTGCTCAATACCAACACTTCAGGACGAGATGGGTAACAAAAATCAACATTTTTTAACTCGATGCTTCCGTATACATTGGGCGGCTTCAACGCTGCATTGTCATCAGGATCAATTTTAGGCACACGGTTTATAATGTCAAACACTGATATGAGAGATTTTCGTCGTTTAAGTATGTAAGGAGCCAATCCAAAAGGCTCCACAAGGGCAAATGTGGCAAATGAGAAAACCATGTACTCCTTCAGTGCAGTGGATGGTTCTACGTAACCATTTTTAATACATATTGCAGTGTACCAAAGTAGAAGGGCATTACAAGCAAAAAGTAGAAACTGTGAAAAGCCGAAAGCAAAACCAATCGCCATCCCGTGAAGAAAGCTTTTCTTAAATATTTTCAATAACTGCAGCCTGTATAGCTCCATTACCTTGTTGCCAGCACAAAATGCAACAACAGTGTATATATTTCTAACAGCATCTTCGAGAACTAATGATGCTTTTCGGTGCATTTCCTGTATGCCCCTTGAAAATCCAGCTAGCCACAATTTCTGCAATATTCAAGCAGGCTGTATTTAATGTATATTTTATGCAAAAGATTCAAGTAAATGAACTAAACTCTCCTAACAGTCTTAGCCATCTTTACCAAAACATTCATATAATTAAGAGAGAGAGAGAGAGAGAGAGAACATTATCTTTTGTGTTGTGGATGATAGAACCCACAAATTCAGATCAATAAAACTGTATATTATTTATGGAAAAGTGACGAGCTCAAGAGCTCTTACAATGGTAGAAATGCAAAGAAAGGACAAAACCAGAGTTCAAGAACTCCTAACTAGAGAATATTTTCTCCTAACAATATGCTAACAATTTTCTGAATGCATTCCTCACTCCGCTACCCTCTTTTAATAACCAAAATCCCTTAAAATCAGGAAACCAACTAACTAACTCATTCTCTCCCACATGACCCCACTTCTTCTAGAATATGCCTAGGTGCTCTATCAGTGGATCTCAGTTTTTCAGAGCAGGTCTTAACTTTATTTGGATGACCATGTCATAATTTAATATCATTCATTAATGTAGGAATTAGGATAATATTTCCACAGAAACTGATAGTGAACCAAACACGAAATGGTGAACTAGCAATCAATCCTGTTATCATTGATGCTGCAAGGAAATACAACAATAATAACCAACGATTTTTACCACTATGTGGAGTTTCTAGATGGAGTGGAGAAAACAATGCTTGACACTACAAGGAAAAAAATATAATGAAACTCATATATAATTTCTCTCTAACGAAAAAAAAAAAATTTGATGAAGAATACAATTAGCCATAGACACTACCAAACTAAGCTAATATTATAAACCTGTTAGAATATTAGAAAATATCTTATAATATCTTTTGTAAGGGTTTGAATATAATTGATAATAGCTTAATGCTGACTTGATTACAAAAGACTCAGTACTAATCTCTATTTATAGAGAAATATAGACTTAATCCTAAATCGGGAACAAATCATAATAATAATGAGAGATAATCTAAGATATCTCTATGATTATAAATTGATCATAGGAAATAACTCAAGATACTCTCATATAATATAAAAGATATTATAAGATATTTTCTAATATTCTAACAAAACCTGTAAAAAGGTAACTGAAACATCAAGATACATTACAATTACTGCAATGACACAGCGATTTTACTATCAATATTAGTTACAAAAGAATACTTGTTGATTTTTCATGCAAAAAAACTTGTTATCCTTAATTTTAGAGACAAATAAACTCGAAAAAAATAAAATAAAATCACTCTTTTTTTCCATTTTAAGTATTTGTAAGTGAAAAACAATCTAGTCATCTCTAGGGTTTCGTATTTGTTATGACTCCCAAAAGTCACAAAATGCTTGCTGTAAAGAAGACACTGATTCTACATTTATACCCATCTGTCATAATGATGAATGAATAGAATGAAAGAAGACCATAATGTGCCAACATGATATCAGCGGAATAAAATCATACAATTTTGGATCAGGATTCATGTTTCATTCATAAACTGAAATTTATATAAATTATAAAATTTAAAAATCACTGAATTTTGCTGGAGGCATAAATTTCCACAAACAGCATTTTGGCATGACAGGGAACAAATATAAGTTCAACCCAATCATGCAGTATGTTAGCTCCATAACTATTCAAGATTTAACCCAACAATTTTAGCTTTAAAAGATAGTTGGTTCATGTTAGAGTCTCTATTACCAGGTGGTTTAGAGACTAATCCCCAATGTCCCCATTCTGCTAAGTATCAAGTTCAATTTCAGCACAAGATAATGTGGATTTAGGCACTGTGTCTTGCATAAGGAACATGTTAGGTAAAAAATTGTCCATGTGTTATCACCTAACAACTTAAGTTTATAGGATATTTGGTTCACACTTCACAGCAAGAGAAAACAGTTATACTTGGAAAACCAGAAGAGCAGGTGCAAACCTGGGCAACTGCAGAAACACAGAGAATTGGAAGGGTTGCAAAAGCCACCAGTGCTAACCGCCAGTGCAGCAAAGCGCCAATGAGAAGACCGACAATAACTGCAGCAATGTCCTGTATAAATATGGAAAGTCGATTGCTAAAAGCAGCTCGTACAAAAGTAGCGTCATTGGCCAATCTCATGGATAAATTGTCAGCACTGTTTTCCTCATCATCAAACCATCCTACTTCATTCCGTAGCATGGCTGCCATGTTATTGAAACAGATAAAAATGATCATAAGTCCATATTTTTTTAAATAAAAAATACCAAAAGGATAAGCTATGCACCTGAGAACATCATTCTCCTAACTCTTTCTGTCATTTTCTCTCCCATAATACCAAAGTAGAAGTGCTGCAAAAAGTTGGCAATAACTGTTACAATACCCATGCAGCCAATGATCAAGCACCACTTGTTTACCTCCTTTTCTAAGTGATGTTGATCATTAATTCTATAGTAAGCTGTCACCACAAGGCCAATAACATAAGCAAGAAGAGGATTGAATGAACCAAAGGTAGCAGCACCAATGCTTCCTAAGACAGCATAAAGCCACTCAGCAAAACTAAGCTCCGCCAACTTCCGAAGTGATGGTGGTTTCCGCTGCCGTGCTTCCTTTTCTCCTCTCATTGTAACTGAAGAATCATCGGAATGACTATGTGGTCTACTAAAAGTCTGTGAATGAGAGCGTTCATTTTTAGGATCAGATATTAAAAGTGGTGAAATGGGGGATTCTGGGTCAGAACCATTTGATTTTTGCCGATGTACAGATTGTATATCAATCTTGGGTAACTCCGGCAGTCTCATTTCAAAACTATCCTGCCTTCTTATTGATGGCTCCTTATCAGCTGCATCCAAAGCTTGACCATTTTCCAGCATCTTCTCAGGTGGTGGGCTCAGGACTTTAGGTGATTCTTGAAAGTTAAAGATGGCATCTGAAGGTCGCGAATGTGATACATTAGATATTCTTTGAAGAGAAGGTGACTTCATCATTTTGGGGGACGATGGTTCATTGAAGCTATGGCTTGCTGAAGAATCCTTCTCAATTTGAAATACTGCAGTCTCCTTGTAGTTTCGAGCAGGCATCCTAGGTAATCATTGCAAAACAAAATGTATGTGATCAGCAAAAGGGAGAAGTCTTGCACATTATTAAAATACGACATTAAATGGTGTAGTCCAGTGGGTACTTAATACACTAAAGAACAAAGTGTATATCATCAGCATACAAGGGAGGAAGTCTTGCACATTATTAAAACACTACATTAAGTGATGCAGTCCAGTGGATACTCAAATACACTAAAGAATATGTAAATATTTTTAGTATGTTATTCTAAGTCTTGCCACTTTCTCCATCCTTATATTTGTTTTTGAAAATAAATACAAACAATAATACATGGCAAAGGAAGGAGTATGATTTGTTCAAGTACCGCTTGGGAAGTTTTGCTGCCTCTTCACATCGTAGAAGCTCTGCATATAAGCCATCGAGGTTCAATAATTCATCATGAGTACCCATTTCAACGAGTTGACCCTCTTCCATAACAGCTATATAATCAGCATTCCTAATGAGACTAAGCCTTCGAGCAATTATTATCGTTGAGCGTCCCAACATAAGCAGATCCAAAGCCTCCTGAACAGCCCTCTCAGCCTCAAAATCAAGTCCACCAGTGACTTCATCAAGCAGAAGAATTGATGGATTTAGAAGCACGGCTCTTGCAATTGAAAGTTTAATTTTCTGCTCTTCAGTCAAAGCTAGACCTGCCCTACCAACCTGAAAGACAGGAACACCAGTTTTGGATATAAATATGTGAGATGGCAAACACCTGAAAATACACCACCCACTCCCCATTCCCCAAAAGAAAACCATAAACATATGATCATGTCAATCAAGCTTCACCTGTGTGTCATATCCTTTCTCCAATGAGCTAATAAATGTATGTGCATGAGCTATTTTAGCAGCCTCTTCAATTTGATCCATTGTGACATCCCTCCCATAAGCAATGTTATCTCTTATGCTCAAACTGAGCAAAGCAGGCTCCTGGGTAACTAGTCCTATTTGGCCTCTCAGCCATTCCAAATTCAAATTCTTAATGTTTTCGCCATCTAAAAGAACTTCTCCTGAATCATAGATTTGCAAATCAAGTAAAATTTGTAAATGATCAATAGAGTGCTGCTTTGAATGCAATGTAAAATTAATTATACAGTGTCATAGGGAAAGTAATTACCTAATGTAGGATCATAGAAACGCTCCATGAGTGGAATAATACTACTTTTTCCAGAGCCATTTCTGCCAACAAGTGCTACAGCTTTCTTAGAAGGTACAGTGAGATAAAATCCACTCAAGATAGGGATCTCGGGACGAGACAGATAGCTGAAATAAACATTCCGAAACACTATATTTCCTTGCACAGAGTCAGGGGCAGTGCCATCATGGTTAACAGAAGAGGATGATCGGGTTATCATCTCATATAATCTATAAGCAGCTATCCTCCCTTGTTCAAAGGAGTAGAAATTTGTAGCTGCTTGATTCAAACCCCTGAATCAAAGTAACAAAGATTATAAAAGTAAAATAATGAACATATAATGAAAATATATAAGTTGGCAAAGATGCTTACAGGCCACTTAGAATTACAGCAAAAAGAGCTGTTATAATTTCACCACCATGTGCTTTTCCGTGAATAACCAAGAATCTTCCAACCCAGAGTTGCAATGCACAAGAACATATTGCAAGTCCATACGTGAATCCAAGACCTAGCCCTTGAACAAGACTTATTAATATGCCATATCTAAGAGTAGCTTGCAGTGACGTTGCATATGAGTACTTGGCCAACGTTTCATTTGTAAATGCATACAATGTCCTTACATAGGAAACTGCCTGCATCACAAGATATAGACTACACTGAGAATCAGCAGCGCTAAAATTATACTTCAGCAAATAAAGAGAACTTCAACATTCTTTCCACTTTGTAAATTCAAAATATCAAAGGACAAATTAAGATTAAACTGAAGTGTTTTTTGTCTTAGTGAAACAGCAGTTAGAGGAATCATATTCATTTCCTTGCATATAGAAACAAATAAATCCACAACACCATCTAAAGAATTTAGAGCACATAGTTGATGTTGAAGCATTCAACATGTCAGTTTTAAAAACCATCAAGTATAAAGAACCAGAGTTATTTTAAACAAATGAGGTTTTCTTATTTGAAATTCAAAAGATAAGAGGACTAGAACAGCATCTTAAAACTATCTCTATGTCGGTCAAATATGTAAAGACAATCAAAGAAATAAGGAAAATACTTGGATCCATGTAAAACGGATTTGAAATTCAAACAACAGATCACCTGTTCAGCAATGCTAGCTGCTTCAGCATATGCATCTTGGATATTCTCTGCAAGTCTATGGAGGAATATATTTGATATTCCTCCTGCAGCAACAATAAAAGGGCCTGTTGCTAATGTTATCAAAGCAATCTGCCAGCAATTGATAAGGCCAATGACAAGACCACTGAAGAATGTAGCCATATTATGAATATAATTTCCAACCTGTATCATCAAAAGAAAATAAACATGTTATATGGGATATATGACTTGAGATATTATCTGTAAAGAAGTTAACATTTTCACATACTGGAGAAATTTATACACATGATTGAACCAAGACATACTTTTTCGCTAAGAGCAGACTGGATAAGAAGCACATCGCTCAATACTTGACTCACAATGTCTCCATTATTCCCGTAAGTATCAAAAAAACTCATATCCTGATTTAGTAAGACTTGAACATATTTGGACCTGATGACAGCAGTTTGTCGCTCTCCAGTCAAAATCCAACATGAAACCTCTATTAAACAGGGAAAATACAGCATTAGTATGGCAAGAGAATTAAATGAATATCTAATAAAACACATTTCTCGTGATTAATTTCAATGCATATTTAATTTTACCAATCCAACCAGCTACAAAAACTCCCGCTGCAATGTAAACAATGGTTAAAGCAAGCTGCAGAAGAATATAAGGAGAGAAGTTAGCATAAGTCCACTGGTCCACAAATTGAATGCTTTGCAGAACACTGAAGATCATTGCTCATCTTATAATTTCCTCTTATAAAATTTCAAAATGTATGTCAAAAGTAGACCAACAAAGAATCAGAGAGACAAAATTATAAAAAGAGTTGGACAATAAGAGTGTTCCCTTGAATTCAAGCATTTTATACTCTTCAATTTTAAAGGCTTTCAATTTTAAAGGCCACCAAGTAGTAGATAAAGCAAATCAAACACATAGGAAAAACCTCCTAAGATTTCTATTATCTCTCCTTCAGAAATTCAAAAGGCCAAATACAAACAAAATGTGTTCCAAAAATTTAGCACAGTTACAATGCAATAATCCTAGATATAGTTAACACGAGTATGAAGTTTTCCAGGCTAGTCTCTCACAAAAAACAGCTAAATTTAGTAAATGTCTTATAACTGGCCCAATAGCAAGTAACTACCATAAACATATATCAATTTCAAGTAGAAAGGAATGCAAAATCAAGAGAGAAGATGATAGTATCCTTAAAAGCAATGTATAACCTGCTATAAACAGAAGGTATCTTATGGGTAAAGAGGCAATTATTAGCCACACAAACTGTGTGTTAATTAAGTCGTCATACAGTTTGGGAATTCACAAAAGTGTTATGGTTTATGATAGTTGTTGTGTGTAATGCACTCTAAGTAAAGCATATTTGTCATCTGCTCATCGTGAACAAATAACCATAGCATTAATACAATCAGTATAATCTAAACCTTCAATTGAATACATATCATCTACCGTACATAATTGCATTTCCTTCTTGTCTTTCACTGTCTTTATATACTTGACAAGGAGAAAGGAAATTGTAAGCACCATAATAATAACTATCCCTTACAAAAATCAAAATAAAAAATCATGCATCCACTCATATGACAAATTACATACAGACAATTCTAACCACCAGCCAGGAAACAAAATCTAGTTAATTACTTCCTGACTCGCTGTTCAATGGAATTTTGATATTTGTTTTCTTTGAATATGCAATTGGGCCTATGTTATTTAACGGAAATTCAATCTTATTTTGATATCCTCTAATGTCTAAATCCTTAGAGAATTAGAACTTGACTCCTTAACCTTGGAGGATATGTAATTGGTATAAGAGGCCTATGTAAAAAGTTGTGAAGCTTTTATTTTTCTTTCTTAATAAGATGAATAGTTTTATGAAGGTAGAAAATTGCATCCAATTTGTGTACTCTTGTAATGAAATAAAATAAAACCATAGATGTGAAATTTGATGCTTAGGTTCGTCCAAGATACTATCTTGCTTTCTTTAATTTTGTACTCTATTCAGATTTGTTTTCCACGGAAGACAGCAAAACAGATCAAACCCATCAAATTAAAAACCCTAATTTATTAGCGATCTTAATTTTCTTTTCCCAAATTATACCAAACCCAAAGCTTTTCCGCCCACAGGTATTTTTTACAGCAACCAACCAACCAAGAAACTCACCATTAGATAACCTTTTTCTACAGCCTGCGAATTGCATTTCCTTTAACATAAGCCCAATGAAACTTCAATACTTTTCTAACCTTCGCGTCTCCCTAGTAAATGTTAACTCATTCAATCCTAACCTTCTGTAATTCTTGTATGAGATCAAAAACTTTGTAAAGCTAAATGGGGGGGGGGGACTTCCAAAAGCTTAGGCAGTACTTTACATAGTAGCTTCATGACTCAACCAACTGACGTAGGACTCATTTATCTGAAAACTCACCAAGTTGAACAAACTGCAGACAGCTGAGTCATGAAATAATTAATGACAAACCTACATGAACAGGACCGGTTAATCCAAGATGATTTCATTTATTAAGGATAGGCCGAAATATATATCACCCTCATAAATGTATACAAATAGACAAGGTTTAGAAGTTCCGTGAAAAATCAATGAGAAATTTCCAAAAGCAACATGGCCCTAGTTCAATTCAAGAGGTGAAATTACAAAAATAAAAAACGGAGTGCACTGCAGAGTGAAAATAAATCCGTTTTTAAAAGCAGCCAAAGCCATGACAACGATCAGAAGAACAAACAATTTTCTTGAATTTATCAATATCCAATCAATTATGCCAAGAATCACAAACAATGATTTAGAGAATCTGGCTTGAAGATGTTTCTAAGCATCAAAGTTCCCACATGTTGACCAATGTAGTTTTGACGTGAATCGAAAAACTGGTTAAACAGCATATTTTGCCCATACGACAACATGAATAAGACGCATATTGATATGCATATTTAACCCTAATTAAAACTTCCCCAATTACTTGCTAGCCAAGTGAGACGAATCAAACTATCAGAAACTACAACCTACGTCTACAAGCTATGTTTACAAGCTTCATCACATCACCAAGACTAACCAACTACAAACCTAGTCCATAATTTCAACAAACAAAATTTCCAAATTCAAGTATCAATTACATCCAATGAAACACGGATACTAACACAAACACTGGACACGACACTGACACGTCAACACCGATAATAATTTTTAAAAATTAATTAATTGAATATAATCAAGGTGTCTGTCCTACAAAGATTATATCTCAACATCAAAGCACAATGTAAACCAAAAATCAAAATCAAAAGCAATAACTAGGGTTCTACGCCTAGAAATTCCAAAATCTAACCTCAGTGAACTTGTCAAACCTCTCCTGCGAAGAAGCTGGCTGAGTATCCATCCGCAACACATGAATAATCTTCGCGAAGTAATGCAAGTAAACAACAAGCGCGGTTCCATGAGCCGCGGCAGCGACGGAACCAACCGCCATAAGAAACCAATCAAACCGGTCGGCACACGCGAATAGCTTCGAGAAAGGAACCGCGGCAGGCGGCGGCTCCATTTCCTCCTGCTCCTCCATTTCCTCTTCCTCCTCCATCTGTTGCGACGCGGAGGTCTCAGCGCCGAGGTCTAAGTACGGCGATGGAGATTCCGGTGGCTCCGATACCTCCGATACCGGCGTTAGCGGTTGTACATGCGGCGGGGACCACCCGAACAATCCCCTCGATATCATCATCTTCTCTTCTCTCTCTCTTTCACTTCAGCAGATCCAATGAAAATTCTTCAAACTATTAATTAATTATTTAATAATAATTGTTAATTGGATTTTTTTTGTTCTCCGGCGAACGACGTCGTCCTGGCCTTCGCCGGCACCGTCGTCGCCGTTTCGCTATACAGTTCTCAGGTCGAAAACGGTTAGAAATTAGCAGAGAGAGAGAGAGAGAGAGAGAGAGAGAGAGATGATAGAGTCACCGGTGTAGCACACGAAATTTGTGAACCCTCTTTTGCTTCTTCGGGTTTGGGATTTTTGTTTTGTTTGTTAGGTTTAACGGTCAAACGCCGGCGTCTACATGCTTTAATGTATTTTCCTTAATTTTATTAATTAAATATTAATTTAATTAGTTAATATTCATTTATTTTATTTGTTTATTATGGATTTATAGTTTTAGAAGGACAAGGATTACAGTGAGAGTGCGCTGTGACAACAATGGCATGCATGCAAAGCTGAAAAAACGGAAAAGGGGTGTTTTGGGAAAGTCCGGTCAATAATGATGGTTGTTTATGGGAAAGAAATGACTTTGATGACCTCGATTTTGGTTGTAAAGGTGAAATCATCTACTGTGTTTTGATGATAACTTCAATGCTTAATAATTAATTAATATATTTAATTATGGTTATCTTTCTTTCAAAAAATTCCATCTAAGAAATTTTTATTTCAAATTTTTGCCGTATCTACTTCCAACTCTCTTAAGTTTTGAAGATTATTGCATAACAAGATGTTTACCGGTAATAATGTAGTCTCTCGTGGTTATTAAATTTTTTTTATTTTGCTCATTTGCTACTTGGATTTGGTTTTGGTTAAACTCTATTTTTCATTTTCAAATTGATATTACTTCGGTTCAACATCTTTTTGTCATTTGTGACAGAGGTTGATCTCATCAATACAGAGATGTTATCTTACATGACATCATCTTTACTATTGACATTATTTGGTATTGCAGGAATCAAGTCCGCTTTGAAACCAAAAGTCTTGCTTTTCACATTGTTATCAACATAACTATTGTCAATGCATATCTATCCAGCAACCACACTTTTAGTACAGTCTCCAATTATACATAAGAATTTCAAATTCTCAAGTCTTTCTAGGTTAAAACTAATCCTCCTAAGACTCCTATCATCAAGAAAGTTATTTGGTATCCTTCCAAAAATAAGTGGATTAAATGTAATACTAAAGGAGCTGCTATTAGATGTTATGGTCCCGTTTGTAAAGGTATATTTAGGAACAACTATGTCATTTCTTTAGGTTATTTTGATGTGAATTTGGGATTACAATTGCGTTGGATGCAGAGCTTATGGCGATTATGGTTGTTATTGAAGCAATGTACAAAAATAGGTAGCATTTTTTATAAATTGAGTCTGAATCTCAATTGGAAAATCTAGCTTTCAGGAATCATAGTTTTGTTGCTTGGTCAATTAGAAATAGATGGTTTAATTGCCTACGTTGAGATGGTCCTTATGTCCTAATTCAACTGACAGATGCCGATATTGTTAGGTTTGATGTCTTGTTTCAGGTTCGAATCTAGGACCTCACAGTTATGTGAGTTAATCATGGTGGAATTTACCATCTCTTCTAAGATTAAAAAAAAAAAATGAGATTTATTATCTCTCATATTTTTTTAGAATGTAATCAATGTGCTAACATGATTGTTAATTTGGAGTTTCACAATATTAATCCTTATTAGTGGGATCATTTTTCTTCTAATATTTTAAATGTTTTCAATAGAAATAGGATTGGTCTTTCTATAGATGTTTATTGCATTCTTTTTTCCTTCACCATAGTTTTATTCCTATAAGTTTTCTGATTTTAGCGGGTCAATAGTTTGTATCTCTTCGAATTGTTTTTTGAGTTTTGGTATAGTCTCCCAAGAATTTTGTATTTTTCTATTCTATTTTATTTTTAATAATTTTTTATAGTACCGCAAATGATAGGACTTGAGGTTTTAACGTAGTTGAGATGTCAAATTAATTATGTGATACATTTGCACTTTATTTTTGCTTAAAAATTTTACTGTACATTAATTTGATTATTTTTTGAATATAAAATTAATTAAAATATTTAATTATTTTTTTTTCCAATTTTACTAAATTTGATTCTTTTATGTATACAAAATATTATTTTTTCTTAATTTTAATTTTTGTAACGAAATAGAAAATTTGTTTTTTTTAGTATTTAGTACTTAATAAATAGTTATTGCCTTCCTTTTCACGGTTAATGATATATTACCTTTTAAAAAGTTCATTAATACTATTACTTTTTTTCAAATAAACCAACGGTTATAAAGTTTTCTGCCCATATCCAATGATTTGTTATTTAAGATATTTTAGCATACACTTGGGTGTTGCGCACATGATTGACAGAAGATAGATATTACAGATTTAGATCATCTATAGTAAATAAAGTGTAAAGTGAGAAAATTAAGAGTAGTTATTCTAATTAATTTATGATTGGTTATGATATACCTACAATATGTACCTTTGATTTGTTATTGATTGGTTGAAATTATCTATTTTACTCTCTAAAGTGAATTAGTCACTTTAGAGAAGTCGGATCCATGAAAATATATCGATATTATAACATGATTTGTTTAAAACATAATTTAGAAAGAAAAGAAAAACACAACAAACGTTTAACATAAACTCGATTTTGTTGACAAGAAAAAAAAAACATAAACACCATCTTTACCAAAAAAAACTATTTTACACTTTAAAAGACTTCTTTATAAACTACATTTAATGTACTATTTGAATCTTGACTTTCATCATCAATTATCAATATCTTCAAACCCTATTTTGATGTCACTTTTGAAATTGCAACATGTAGTTGTCCATAGGAGAATGTTAGTTGTGGTAGATAAACTTCTACATGCTTCAGGTATTATCCTTGACTTTTATTAATAGTCATTGAAAAATATATGATCAATGGAAATTATCTTCGTTGAAATTTGAATGGAATTTTGGGATCTGAATGTGTCAATGGCAATTTAGGTATATAAACCTTTGTTCCAATATTCCTTCCAGATATAACATTTCCTTCAAGAACATATTTTACCATTTTGGTGATGGTTAGGCGAGTTCCATTGCAATATCCCAAAGTATGGTCTATAAATTGTAAATTTGGATTATCATAGTTAGAAAGTCATTCAATTATATTTAGTTGTAAGTTGATTTTTTTAGAAATATACACTTTTGAGATAAAGTGTTTAAGTCATTTAGGAGACTATCAAATTCAACTTTCAAATATTTACATAAAGAACAAGGTTTAGAAATGGTTACCTCATCCATTTCAAAATTGCATTTAGATACATGTGGGTTTCTTCCTCTTCTAGTTATGACGAAGAATCTTTATTTTTGTTTGGAGGATTTTGAGTTGATTTTGCTTCAACCATCTTTCTCTTTTTGAGAAGTTTTCCTTTAGGTATAAACTTTGTCATTTTTTGACATCACTTCTTTCTAGATATTTTCTTCTTACACTGTTAAGTGCTCAAACCTTAGCAATGCTTTGATGCCAATTGAAGTGGAATAAATAGTCAGAAAAGGGAGTTTAAAGTGTGACCCTTTTAAAAATTAATTTTGCACTTAAAATACCTTTCTCAAAAATGAACTTGAAAGACAAACAAGTTGTTAAAGAATCTTCCCTTGTAGAAAATGTTCTTAAATACACTTAGTAATATAAATACGTTTTAAACAAAATTACTCAAGTTTTGGGTTAGTGTGATTAGTGTATATTGAACGTAAAAGAGTAAGTTAGAGACAATCACAAAGATAAATTATCCTAGTTCACCCTTAACCTTGAGCTACGTCTAGTCCTCACAAACTTTGTGAGATTTTCCACTATCTTGCTTTTCAAAACCTTCTCAAAACTTTAGATCACAATTGGACCTAATACAATTTGTATTATCAAAGCCTCAACAAGCTTACAACCTGTATTATCACAACCTCAATAGGATTACAACTTGTATTATCAAAGCCTCAACATGCTTACAACCATAGTCTAAATAAACTTTACACAATGCCACTCTCAACAATCACAAAGTAAAGACTTTGAGAGATTTTAAAATATGTGATGTAGTGTTTGGGTTCTTTGTTTGTGAAAACTCAAAGAAAAATTTGAGAAGCAAAGGAAACTGTATCAACACGCTTAGAATGTATGAGCCACGAAGTTGGATTGAAGAGTTGAAGTGTGTATGATAAAATAAGAACTTTGATAACTTGTATACAAAAACAAGTGAATGGTGTTTCTTGACTTAAACTCTTGCTCTTCAAGTGCAACAACCACTCCTATTTATAGATTAGGAGACCTTTAGATTGCTATAGAAAATTAGAGCTGTTGGGCACACTAATCTATACAAAAAGCAATCTCTTTGATGAGTTGTCCTCACTTTTAGTGCAAAACAACAACAACGCTTTCTCCATGAGAAGAATGTTCTTCTGCTTTTCGTGAAAGATTGGTGGTGCGAATTCATCAACTTGTGTCACCTCTAAGTCAATTTTTGTAGATACGTGGGGAAGGAGAAAAGTGTTGGCTGACATATGTACTTGTTTTTCTCTTTTTGTGTTTTGCAAGTGGGAGAACAATGAGAATGTTCTCTTTAAAATGAGCATAATGTTACGTTCTCTTGTTTTTTGTGAGAAGTGGTTGTCTTGAAAACATTGGATTGTGCCATCTCTAAAACCATTATTGTAGCAACTTTGGAAATTGCAAAAGGTGTCAGCTACCTTTTGTACTTGCTTGGACTACATTTGTCTTTTAGTGACTTGCAAGTGGAAAGAATTAAAGCTGTCAATAAATCCCCAAAATCTTAAGTCCCCTCTCAAAAATCTCATACTAAGCCCATAATATAAGGTATCTATTGAAATAAAGTTTTTAAGGCCCCGGGCCATTATTTCATTATTTTTTGTGGGTTTAAGTGAGGGGCTCAGGGAGCTCATAGACCCAATATTTTGTTAATTGAAATATTTTTTAAAAAAAAAATTCGATATTTATTTTTCTCAAAAAGATATCCGAAAAATTTCTCAAGAAAATCAAAAATATTTTTTTCTCGAAAAAAATT
This sequence comes from Cicer yamashitae, assembly GCA_037974755.1. Classification (NCBI taxonomy): domain Eukaryota; kingdom Viridiplantae; phylum Streptophyta; class Magnoliopsida; order Fabales; family Fabaceae; genus Cicer; species Cicer yamashitae. The sequence goes on from JBBPBQ010020321.1 coordinate 45,281,230, forward strand.
TTAAATCATTTTTTTTTCGAAAAATTTTTGTAAGCAAAATCAAAAAATTATTTTTCTTGAAAAAATTGATTTTTTTTTTCTCGAATCAAAAAAATTTCGAGAAAAAATTATAAAATAAATTGTAAACTTTTTTATCTGAAACAAATTGAAATTGTTTTATCGAAAAATTTTGAGAAAAAAATCGAAAAAAAGTTTTCGAATTTTTTTTCAAAAAAATATCGATTTGTTTTTTTAAACACTGGGCCCATAGGTCCACCTAAGCACACAAAATTTTAGGGACTTTTTGGTTTTGTGGGCTTTCCTTTTTTGGAGTCTTTTAAACTATGAAATTTTTTGCCCCTCCAACATGTGGGCTGGAGCCAATAATTAGTGGACTTGTAAAATTGACAGCTCTAAAAAGAATGATAAGAATGTTCTCTTCAAGTCACGGGACATTCTTGGAGGGTCAAAACTTGAGTTGTTGAGCTCTTATTTGCGCAAAAGAAATCTAAAATCATGTTGGCATCATTGTTGAATCAAAAAAAGCTTTTATGATGTGTTCCTTTTTCATGGTATCATAAAGAATGTTCTTCACATTATCCTTCAATCATTCTTCTTCATAAATGTCATCTTAAATACAATATTCTTGACATGAATTCAACATCAAAAGTGTGCCTTGTCCACTAATGAGTTGACTTAAATGTTCAACACGTGAGAAATTTTCCTTCATTAGATAAAATGTTCTTTCATCAGAGTTGAGAATGATTTCTCAAAGAAAAACTTTTGAAGCAATGATTTCCTCAATTTGTCTTGGTGTTTGCACATATTGTATCTTGTCTATTGAGTATATTTCAGATGCTTCAATATAAGCAAGAATGTACATATCATGATCATTCTTTGATATTGTAGTATGTAAAATAACCAAAAACATCTTCAATTTTGAGTAGTGCCCTTTGGTGTGGCAATGATGACATAGTATACTACTTGAAATGATGTGGCATTAAGGTACAACCTTTGTTATGCATTATACAGATGTAAGGTGCACCCATACTTGCATTTTTGTTGATGATTCATCATTGCAACATTATTTTCTTTTGATCATCCTTTTATGTTTAAACCTTCTAATCTTGAAAGGATTTTGTAAAGATGCTACTCATAGTTGACTTTGTACTGTTGTAGCATATCTTTGTCGTACCTCAATTTTGTCCGATGAATTAAAAAATGCTAAAAATAAGTTATAATACGTTTAATTTTAATATTTGCTATAGCTATTATTTGATGGAGCTAAATATCACTAGAAGGGGGGTTGAATAGGGATTTTGGTGTTTAAAAATTATTTTAACGAGCTTATGAATTTCTGTCCTCTCTGAGAGGATGCGAACCGGAGGATGGAAATTCAAACTTTTTAATCAAGAACAGAATAAATGCAAGAAGAGTATAAAGAGATAGACACACAACTTTTATACTGGTTCACCCAAAGATGGCTACGTTCAGTCCTCACACTCTTGTGAGATTTCACTAAAGATCAATCAGATCAACCTCTCACCGAGGATGATTACACTTTGTGTATTCTCAAGCTTCACCAAGCTTACAATCAAGTTTCAAATATTTTCAAGTACAACTTACTTGAAAATTACAGAGTGATATGAGTATGATTGCTTTCTCTTTACTTAAACACTTTCTAAAGAGATATTTCAAAGATCTAGTGTATGATTGTAGAAAGTATAAAGAGGATGAATATTGCTTATGATAAACTTAAGATTCTTGATATTTTTCTGCAATATTGTTGTGTGTTTGATTATGGAGAGCTTGCTGCCTTTTATAGAGTTCTTGTACAGCTCTTCCATGTGTTAAACACTTCATGACCGTTGAGGAGGATGCATCAAAGAGTCCAATGGTCTTTGAGCTGAAATTACAAAACTGCCATCCAGCTGTCTTGAACAGTTCCAGTCCATCCTTAGCCTTGAGGTTCAAACCTCCTAGGTACTTGGTCCTTTGTAGCCTTTTTCCTTTTCTTTCTCCAAGACATGAAAAGGCTATTTCTTTGACTATGTGAGCTACAACCGTCTGAATTCGTGTAGTACCAGGTTTGAATTCAACTTTTGAAGAATGATGTGACAAATTGTTCAACCTTTTACCTAGTACTAGTCGTCCTCTACCTAGAACAGCCTATCCTCGTACTAGTCCAAATGTGCTTTCTGACCTCTTTAGATAATATGCTTTATTGGGTCATTCTTGGTTACAATTTTGACATCTTAACCTGATTAAGAATCATGGTTACGTTGCTGGATGTATACTCTGCTTTTACGAGGTCATCCTCACGTAGGTTCAGCCCATCCTCTAGCTTGCAAATATGATGGTTTTGAGTCATATGTTCATCCTTTTTGTCTTTATGATTAATAACCTGTTCTCTACTATAAATTCACTCAAGAGCACAAATTAGTCCTTAAACACAATCATAATCTCTTAAGTAATTTTGTTATCATTAAAATCAATTGAGAGAGATTTTGTCTCAACATTATTTTCTTAAAACGGTCCAAAAAAAAAAGAATTAAAGTGAAAAATTTATAATTCTAGTCCAATAATTGAACCCATTTTCACATGATTGTTCACATACATTTAACAACCGAAAAAATAAATAAAACAAAATTATAACAAACAAATAAAAATAAATAAAATAAAATCTTTCCAAACTAAATAGTTTAGACTTTTGGGTTAGAGAGATCTAAATCTAAATTAATGTTTTATTTAACGCATTTATCTTATTTTTATTTTTTTTTTTCTAAAAAAACATGGGATGTTCTAATTCATACATTTGGGCTTTTGATTCATAAAGTTTTAGTATTTTTTAAGTTTATTTAATTCTTTTAGTTTTATTCTTTTGTGTTATAATAATTGTTATACAAACAACATCAAACGCTAACGAAATTATATATGCATTTAAGTTCATTTTTAGATTTATTATTATTATTTTTAATAAAATAAAAATTCATTTTATTTAAAATCTATTTGGGTAAAAGGATTGGTTGAGATGTTATATTTTGTCAATCTTAGTTTTTAAGACATCTAAGTTGCGACAACTTGGTGACATTAAACTCCAAAATAATAATAATCTTTTATTAAAATAAGATTGACTGAGATGTAACATTTTGTTAGTCCTAATTTAAGATATCTAATTTGTGACAACTTGGTGATCTTAAGCTCTAAAATAATAATGATCTATTAATAAAATAAGATTGAAAGATATGCGACATCTTGTTAGTCATAGTTTAAGGCGTCTGAGCTATGACAATTTGGTGATATTAAATCTTCTTAACCAAACCAACAACAATTTTTTTGTTAAACCATTTTATCACAACAAAACTCATTTTCTTACAAGTAACCAACACACATGCATTTTCTATCCAAGAACCACATTCGGCTATTGGGCTGTGCAAGCAGCTCAATAGCACAAGCCCTAATTGGTAAGGGCTCCAAATAATTTTATATTTCAATATAAAGGTGAATTTTTTTTAATTAAATATATTTTCAATCCCTACAAAATTACGACATTTTAAGTTTAGACTCTAAATATGGACCCCCAATTGGTAAAAGCCCAAACTTTTTTATGTTTATAATATAAGGGTGAATCTTTTTTAGGTTAAATATATTTTCAATAATACAAAATTACGACATTTTAAGTTTAGTCACAAAAAAAAAAATTATTCACTTCTAGTCTCTATTTTGATTTTAGAGACTTTTTTCTAGGCTAAAAAAATCTTCTTTTTTTATTTATTTATTTATAAAAACACTTTTCAAAACAGCAACTAAAAGTGAATAAAAAAAAATTAGAGACTAAAAAATTGATAATTTGTTTATAAGGAGTAAAATTATATTTTATAGAGACTAAAATTTATTTACATATTTTTTAATTATTAAAATTGTACTTTCTTTTTGTTAAGTACCCAATTTTTAAGAATAGAACATGACCTCTATATGTTTGAGACGGATTTGCCAAGAACTACGTAGTTTAGGTTTCTCCATGCAGTAAAAGATATGTAAGCACACTTTTATTTCAAAATCGCATTCATAAAATCCAATTTATATTCTCATTTTTATAATAAGGAAAAATAAATATATTTAAGTTAACATATTTTGCACAATTAATTATAAGTAACTATTTTTGACAGATATTGTAGGGTGATAATACCTTTCTTACGCATAATCGACTCCTGAACTCAAAATTTGGTTTCAAATATCATTTTTCTATTTTTAATGGTTTCCCATTGTTTTCCCTATTTTAAAATAAACTTTGGTGGTAACTACATTGAATTTGAGAAACACTCAAAATTTTAGGTCGCGATAGCTGACGACTCCACTAGGGACCTTAGAAAGTCAAGCCTAACATAATTAATTGTGCAAAAATATTTTTTTTTACTTCATCTATATTTATTCTCCTTTACATTTTCTTTACTTTATGTCATCATTGTTTATTTGTTTGTTGAGTATTTTACATTTATTGAATTATGATTGTCTTCACGATTACAAATTCACTTATGCACACACTTATAAGTGAGACCCTATACCCGGACTTGAGTGAAACTTAAGTTGATTTAGTAGTAATAATTTTGGTTGTACATCCTTTTTGGTTATTGCGAATATCACGTCTAGAGTGTAACTCCATTAGATATACCTATATTTTGGATATACTTCCTATTTGTAGTGATATTTCAGTGCGAATACTTGGCTCTAGAGAGCAATGACTTTTAAGATTGTAGAACCCACCAAAGAAAGTATTTACGAATTAAAAAGCTAATAGACCTTATGATTTCTCCAATTTTGGATATAACGCATCTATGTCATGTCCTAGTCTTCTTGCATTTAAATGGCAGGATTTGTTTTTCACCTTCAACGTCAGTATACCTCTCAATTTTATTTCTTTGTTCAATCCACGCAAATAGCTATCATCATTAATAATAAAATTAAAGGGTTTTACAGTACCATGCATTCATTTTATGCACTAAAAATTATTCTCGAAAATACCATATCATGCAATATTCGTAAGCATTCATTTTTATGTCGATCAATTAGAGAACCATTGAATTCTAAGCTAAGTTATGGGTATATTTTATTAAAAAGGGATCCAACAATGAAACCACAATCCCAATACTAAACAAAACTCTGAATGTAATGGAAAAAAAGCCTTAGGTTGATAGTTTAAAAAGACTTTGTAGTTTGTTGGAGCTTAATCACCGATTAACCTTTACTAAGAAATATGAAAAGATTCTTGATTTATTGGATGTGATCGTACAAATAGGGGATATCACTACTTTAGTTCAATTCTTTGACACTCCATTGAGATGAATCACCTTTCAAGACTTCCAACTTGCCCATACTTTCGAAGAGTTTTGACCAATTTTAGGCTACTTCCTAGAAAAAAAGGAAACCTTATCTTTATTTGGAGAATTATCCATCCACATACAAAGTCGCTGAGATACTAAGGATCGAAGTGGAAAATTTGAATAACCAAAAGAATAAAGGGACTTTTGGTTTTTAAGAAGTTTTTGTGAAGAAAGAGCACATCATTTAGCTAAAGCCCGAGATTGGGTTGCATTTATGGAGTTGTTAGCTCTCACTATCTATGGGGTTATTCCGCTCCCAAGTGATGAAGAAATTATAGATTTAGCAGCAATTGATGTCTTCCTAGCTTTAAAGAATCGAGGAAAGAATCCTACAACAGCCGTCCTCGAAGATGTGTACTATACACTTAACTATTGTCATGAGAAAAAGGCAAGAAATTTTGTGTTGTTTACCTATTTTATACGTTTGGTTGATGAATCACATGTTTGATGGTGGGAGCCAAAAGAGTTTCCCTATCAATGATTTCAAAAATTGTTATGTTGATGTAAAGAATAATCAAGAGTGAGCTCGAAGATTGGTAAATCATAATGAAAAAACAGTTTGATGGTATGCGAGATGGAGAGAGGTAAAAGAAGTAATATACCAATGTGGAACCTTCCCCAATGTGCCACTTATGGGGACTAGAGGTTGCGTGAATTATAACCTAGTATTGGCCTTGAGACAACTTGGGTATCCCATTATAGGAGAACCAACACATAAACTGATAACCCCTTTTATTCTTTATGACATGGGTCCAAAAAACATTGTAGATTTGAGGAGAGTACGACAATCTTGGGATATGATAATCATAAAGGGGAAAGAGCTAGGAGGTAGAAGATGTGGTGTAGATAATTACTACCGATGATGGGTCAAGAATAGAGTCCAACAGATTAAGCTACCTTTTCGTCGTACATCTAAGGCGGCCGATGAAGCACCGATGCAACCCACTATTGTTAGTGAAGATATTGAAAGACTACAAGCATCAATTCTAGAGGTGTAAAAAGAAAAGAAGAATTTGCAAGAAGAATTACTATTAGTCCGTCGACCATATGAGACTGCCCAATTGGAAAATGAGTAGAAGACAATTTCCCTTGAAATATCAAATAAGAGGGAAAAGGTGGAGGAAGATCGCATGATCAAGTTTCAACACAATTGAAGGGCCTTTGACGAGTCTTTATGTTTAAGAACAGAAGAAAGAGACCAACCTCTGAATTCGACTGCTTCTTATACAAGTAATTCATAAAAACCAACCAACCTTCATCAAATTAGCAAAAAATTATCAACTTTGTCAAGCACAATTCAACCCCTTTCTCATGTTTGCACCTTTAATTGGTATCAGAGCTTGATTTCAAGGCTGAGCACTTTACAGTGTTTGAGGAAAGATCCAAGGGTTCAACATGTCTGGATTTAGTGAATCAGTAGATGAAGAAAATGAGGTATTTTATGAATGTACTCGATCTGATTTAATTACTGCTATAAATGATTTTTTATATAAGAATCAAAATTGTCTTTAAAACTGAAAACACTTAGGAAAGAAAATACATATCTAACTGAAAAAGTTAATGCTTTAAAGAATCAAAGTGTTGAATTTAAAACAAAAAATGCAACTTTGAAAACTGATATTACTGAACTTAAAACAAAAAACGCAACTTTGAAAACTGATATTATTGAACATAAAATAGAAAATGAAACTCTGAAAACTGATATTACTGAACTTAAAATAGAGAATGCAAATATGAAAACTGATATTGCCAAACTTAATGATGAAAATCTAACTCTGAAAAGTAATTATAGTTCACCATCAATTGAAAATACCACATGCAACTCTGATAAGCATGAAGAAGTATTTCAAGATTTTCTTGATAATGGTATGGAAAGAAGCAAGTATGCATCTATGATTTATGGTGTTAGTAGGAATGGTAAAAGAGGAAAAGGATTTCAAGAAAAAGTAACTAAACCTAAGTTTGTTCCCTCTCATGATTTATATACTATTTACTATAAGAAAATTCACACTAAAATATCTTGTCCTATGCTAACCACATGGAAAGACAAGAAACCTTTAAGAACTAACAAACCAGGACCCAACCAGATTTGGGTACCAAAGGATAAAATTGTTTATGTTGCAGATGTTCTAAGCAACCAAATTGAAACACCAGTCATGGTGCTTGGTCAAGGGATGCTTGCAATATATGAAGGGAAAAAGGTTTATGTTCCAAGACCTAACAAACAGTAGCCAACTGACTATGGTGGAAGAAGGATTGTTCAGCACAGTACCTATAAGAACCACAACCGTATGATAAACCAGAAATATAAAAAAATCTGGAGTATCAACAGAATCAAAACTGGTAGAGAAATCACACATATCAACAAAATCAAAACTGGCAGAGAAATCACACATATCAACAGAACTGAAACTACCAGAAGAATCAGAATTACCATCAGTTCCAAAATTACCAGAGGAACCCGATACATCAGCAGAAACAGAAATGTCAGATTTACAATCAAAATCAGGAGACTTCTTTGAACACTTCCATCAAATTCATCAAGACTACAAATCTAGATGGGAATTCAAATCCCTTATCCAGACCCTCTAATCAGAGAATATGCAAATTCAGAACCTGAAAACCAGAAAAAAAGAAATAAGAGGGTTTTCAGAGTGAATTTAAGATTGTTGACATATAGGTTATATCTTTCTTTAAATTTAATTATTGTTTGATATTATGTTTGTTGTGATAACAAAAAGCTTGATCTTAAAAATTAAAGCCAGATAAGCATTTTGCAAGTTCCAAAAATTTAGAGGAACCAACTTGACGTTAAAAAGTCAAAGCAAGTTGATGATACTGTAGGTTTACTAGAACTAGAGGAAGTAGACAAACCAGAAGAACCTGAAAAATCAGAGCATACAAGCAAATCAAAAGAAGATAACAAATCTTCAGAGGATGAATCTGATCAAGTTAGAAACAATCAAGATAAGTCAGAAGAAAGATCTGGATGGAAATGAAGCATTGGCAGATGATGGATGGATTCTTGCAATGCAAGAAGAGTTAAATGAATTTAAGAGGAATGATGTTTGGGATCTAGTACCTAGACCAAATAAGAACATTATTGGAACCAAGTGGGTTTTCAGAAACAAGTTAAATGAAAAAGGTGAAGTGGTCAAAAACAAGGCAAGAGTTGTCGCACAAGGATATAGTTAACAAGAGGATATTGATTACAATGAGACATTTGCTCCAATAGCCAGGTTAGAAGCTATTCGTATCCTACTTTCTTTTGCTGCAAATAATATCATTAAATTATTTCAAATGGATGTTAAAAGTGCTTTTCTAAATGGTTATATAAGTGAAGAAGTCTATGTTAAACAACCTCCAAGTTTTGAAAGAATTGAATTTCCAAATCATGTTTTTAAACTTAGGAAATCTCTGTATGGTCTAAAACAAGCACCTAGAGCATGGTATGATAGACTTAGTAACTTCTTGCTTAAAAATAACTTTGAAAGATGATAGGTAGATAATACACTCTTTAGAAAATCAATAGGAGAAGACATTTTTATTATTCAAATTTATGTTGATGACACTATTTTTGGATCTACTAATGACACTCTTTGCCAAGAATTTTCTAAATTGATGCAACTTGAATTTCAAATGAGTATAATGGGAGAACATAAGTTCTTCTTAGAGATACAAATTCAGAAAAGTCAAAAAGGTATATACATTCATCAAACTAAATATATAAAAGAGCTTCTTTGGAAGTTTAAGATGAGTGATTGCAAACCTATGGCTACACCAATGCACCATACTTGTTCACTTGAAAAAGATGATTCAGGCCAAAAAACTTAACCAACAAAAAAAACCTATAGAGGAATGATAGGATCCCTACTTTACCTTACCGCTTCCATACTTGACATCATGTTTAGCGTATGTGTATGTGCAAGATTTCAAGTTGACCCTATAGAATCACATTTAATATCATGATTATACTGGATACTATGATTCTGATTATATTGGAGATACACTTGAGAGAAAGAGCACTAGTGGCAACTGCATTTTTCTAGGTGACAACTTAATATCTTGGTCAAGTAAAGGACAAAACATTATTGCAATGTCAACAATAGATGTTGAGTACATTTCAGCAGCTGACTGTAGTTCTCAACTACTTTGAATGAAACATCAACTAGAATACTACAAAATTATAGAAACCAATTTTCCTATCTATTGTGATAACACTTCTTCCATTTTTCTAACCAAAAACCCTATCCTACATTCTAGAGCTAAACACAAAGAGATGAAACACCACTTCATTAGGGACTTTGTTCAAAAAAGGGGTACTAAACATTAAGTTTGTAGACACTGAACACCAACGGGCTGACATATTCACCAAACCACGACCTGAAGATAGGTTTGACTTCATCAAGAAAAACCTAAACCTTACTTTCATACCTGACCGATGTTGCGATAACTTCAAATTAGTTTAGCTTTACAAAAAGTTGCACTTTCAAGTCTTTTGTGTGATGACTAAAGGGGTGAAAAAGATATTTGATAAAGTGGGCAGAAAATGATACTTAGACTTAGAGGGAGCCCTAAGTTAGGGGGAGGCAAAGATATATAAAGACAAGTTGTTATCAAAAATACAAGTTTTGTCATCATAAAAAAGGGGGAGATTGTTGGAACCAAGTTGATTTTGTACTTAGAGTTTTTATGATAACAAAAGTATTTTATGAGAACAATATATTTGCCTTCAAAGAGTATCACTACGCCAAAAATGACATTTTATAGCGCGTCTTTTATAGCGCTTATTAAATACAAGCGTTGTTGTATAATTTTTTAAAAATAACGGAGGCTACAACAGCGCTTTTTTTACAAGCGCTGTTGTAGGGTCATATAGGGTCACACGCTTGCACATAATGTTTACAACTCTTTTACAGCGCTTTTTTAGAAAGCGCTGTAAATTCAAGCGCTCTCACATAGCCTTTTACAGCGCTTTGTGAGCGCTTTAAACACAAGCGCTGTAAAATGTAGCGCTCCCACCTTATGTTACATAGCTTTTACAGCGCTTCTTGTGTAAGCGCTGTAAAAGCCTTGCACTTTCTCATAATCAAATGACCTATTACAGCGCTTTTGATACAAGCGCTGTAATAGGCTTGCCCTTTCACATTTTTATAGGACCTATTAGAGCGCTTTCTGAACAAGCGCTGTAAAATAATTCATTTTAAATAAAAAACATTCACTTTAAGTAAATAAAAACAAATTTAAAACAAATTTAATACGTTGTCCAAACCCTACGAACTCTCATCGTCCCTCCCCTGCGAACCCTCCTGTGCGCCCATCTACAAATTGATTTACCTTCTTCCTCCTTTAAAACAAATTGATCATCAACGTTCAGGTACTTTTTTTTATTTCATTGTTGTTGTCACTAATTCAAACTGATAAATTGTTACATGATATATATGTTCTGTTTTGAAATCAATTAATCTTGGACCAATATTATAAGATATGTGTAATATTATCAATATATAGGTCATATATATCAGACTTGAAATCATGCTTATTAACTGCATTTATATATATAGGTCATATAAATGGACCGGAAATGGATGTCTGCCAATCGATTGACAAAAGAGTATGAAAATGGAGTGAAGGAGTTTATTGAGTTTGCAGTGATGAATGCAGAAGATCCAAATAGAGTTGTTTGTCCTTGTTTAAAATGTTGTTTTGGAAAACGCATTAGAGCAGATGAATTGGAAGGACATTTAGTATGGTATGGAATTGATCAAAGCTATACATGTTGGATAAGACATGGTGAGAAAATCAATGGAAACACTCGCACAGATACATATGTTTCAACTGATTTCGACACAGATACATATGAGCCGGACCGAGTTGAGGAGATTGCAAAAGAAGTTGAAGAAGATCTTCGTGATTGTCCTAAAATGTTTGAGAGCTTGTTGAGTGATGCAGAGAAACCATTATATAATGGTTGTACTAAATTCACAAGACTTTCGGCGATACTAAAGTTGTACAACTTAAAAGCGAGTAATGGATGGTCTGATAAAAGCTTCACAGAATTACTAACACTCTTAAAAGATATGTTGCCAGATGATAATGAACTTCCCAGTAGAACCTACGAGGCTAAACGAATTTTGTGCTCTATTGGTATGAGTTATGAAAGGATTCATGCATGTCCTAATGATTGCATTTTATTTCGAAATGAATATGAATTACTAAAGGCGTGTCCGAAATGCAATGTCTCTCGATATAAGAAGAAAGAATCTACTCCAGCAAAAGTCGTGTGGTATTTTCCGATAATACCAAGATTTAGGCGCATGTATCGCAGTGAAGAAGATTCAAAACACTTGACATGGCATGCAGATGAAAGAATTAGAGATGGAAAGTTTCGACACCCTGCAGATTCTCCGCAATGGGCAAAAATTGATCACGAGTATCCTGAATTTGGGATAGAGTCGAGAAATCTACGCCTTGCACTTTCTACTGATGGAATGAATCCACATGGTCTTCAAAGCATCTCACACAGCACGTGGCCTGTGATTTTGTTGATTTATAATCTACCTCCATGGTTATGTATGAAGCGTAAGTTTATGATGTTGTCTCTGTTAATTTCTGGACCCAAACAACTGGGGAATGATATCGACGTATACTTGGCTCCTTTAATTGAAGATTTAAAAATTATGTGGGAGACAGGTGTAGAAGTCTATGACGGGTATAAGAAAGAATGTTTCAATTTGAGGGCTATGTTGTTCGGCACAATTAATGATTTTCCAGCATATGGTAATTTATCAGGATATAGCATTAAAGGTCAGTGTGCATGTCCTATATGTGAAGAGAGTACAAATTGGATGCAGTTGAAACATTGTAAGAAGAATGTATTTCTTGGACATCGTAGATTTTTACCTTATAGTCATCAGTATCGTGGGTGGAGAAATGCATTCAATGGAAAATCAGAGGAAGATAGAGCTCCTGTAGCATCGACTGGATATCAAATACTTGAGAAAGTACAAGGTTTGACCAATAAATTTGGCAAACCTTTTGCGGGAGAGCTGGTCAAAACTGGGTGGAAGAAAAAGTCAATTTTCTTTGAATTTCCATATTGGAAGTCATTGTATGTAAGACATTTTCTCGATGTGATGCATATTGAGAAAAATGTATTTGACAGTGTTATTGGTACGTTACTCAATGTACCAGGAAAGTCTAAGGATGGCATCAATGCAAGATTGGACTTGGTCGATATGGGGATAAGAAATGAATTGGGTCCCGTAAAGAAAGGAAATCGCACATATCTACCTCCAGCCGCTCATACTCTATCTAGAAAGGAAAAAATTGTTTTGTGTAAATTTCTACACGAAGTTAAAGTTCCAGAAGGATACTCTTCAAACATTAAAACTTTAGTTTGTATGAAAGACCTCAAGTTAAAAGGTTTGAAGACCCATGATGCTCACATTCTAATGGAGCATTTGCTACCAATAGGTATACGTTCAATTTTACCTGAAAAAGTTCGCCGAGCCATAACTAAATTATGTTTCTTCTTTAGGGAAATTTGTAGTAAAGTGATCGATCCTCAGAAATTGCCGAGATTGCAGAGGGAAATTGTTGTTACTTTGTGTGAGCTTGAAATGTACTTCCCTCCCTCGTTTTTTGATATAATGGTTCACCTTACTGTTCATCTTGTTAAGGAGACACAACTTTGTGGGCCAGCTTATATGAGATGGATGTACCCGATAGAACGATATATGAAAATATTAAAAGGGTACGTAAAAAGTAGAAGTCGGCCAGAAGGTTGTATTGCTGAACGGTACATTGTTGAAGAAGCTGCTGAATTTTGTACTGAATATCTGTAAAATGTTGAATCCATAGGGCTTCCCATGTCTCGTCATTCGGGAAGATTATCAGGAGAAGGGATAATTGGAAAGAGACTAATGACTATATCAAGGACAGAATAGGAGCAGGCACAATTGTATGTTCTACACAATGATGATGAGGTTCAGCCGTATGTTACAATACACATGTGTCAATTATCTAGTATGAACATGAATAGGAATCAAAATTGGATAACTCGAGAGCACAATCGAAGTTTCATAACATGGTTAAAAAATCACATAAAGTCAAAGTTTGATGTAGACCCCGGATCAATTTCACAAAGATTGAGGTGGCTAGCAAATGGTCCGAGTTTACATGTCTTTTCCTACACAGGTTATGTAATTAACGGCTACACATTTTATACCAAAGAACAAGATGATCAAACAACTATGCAAAATAGCGGAGTCACTCTCGTAGCTGAAGCGATGCATATCTCAAGTGCAAAAGACAAGAACCCAATATATGCAAATCTATCATATTTTGGGGTTATCGAGCGCATATGGGAGCTAGACTACACAATGTTTCGTGTTCCCATATTTGGTTGCAAGTGGGTCGATAATAATAATGGCGTTCGGATTAATGAGTCAGGGTTCTTGCTTGTCGATTTTAATAGGGTGGGATACAAAGATGAGCCTTTTATTTTAGCGTTGCAAGCTCAACAAGTGTTTTATGTCACTGATCCTGCTGATGATAAATGGTCCGTTGTCCTATCGACCAATAAAATAAGTGATGATAACAATAATGATGAAGATGTTGGTAATGATCTTTTCTTTGCAACATCACAACCACATGAAATTGGTTCAACTGATGATGGTTTATATCTTAGAGATGATCATGATGAGGGAATTTGGATTAATCCATCGTTTCGTATCATTAATGGACAAACAAATGTGAATCCCACCAAGAAAAGAAGAAGGGCATCTTAATGTGTTTAATTTTTTAATTTTTTAATTTTTTAATCCATGTAATTTGAACTGAGTTCATGTGTAATCCATGTATTTGATCTGCCATAATTAATTGAGCATTTTGGTATTTAGCTTGAACTGTTAATTTGTAATTTTCTGCTTATACTGTATGTAATTGTATACTGAACTTGACCTCATCAGGGCTTATGATTTAACTAATTTGGAAGAAATGATTTAACTAATTTGGAAGAAACAGGACTTATGTTCAAACAGGGCTTATGTAAATTATTACAGGGCTTATTAAAAAAATAATTTAACTAATTTGGAAAAAATAAATTCTTAGAGGGATCATAAAAAAATAATTTAAGGAGGTCTTTTACAGCGCTTTCTTCATAGGCGTTGTAAAAGGTTCACACAACCTTTGGACTTTCATATATAAAACCCTATTACAGCGCTTCTCTAAACAAGCGCTGTAATAGGGTTTTAAAAAAATAAATATAAGGAGGTCTTTTACAGCGCTTTCTACATAAGCGCTGTAAAAGGTTCACACAACCTTTGGACTTTCATATATAAAACCCTATTACAGCGCTTCTCTAAACAAGCGCTGTAATAGGGTTTTAAAAAAATAAATATAAGGAGGTCTATTACAGCGCTTTCTTCATAAGCCCTGTAAAAGGTTCACACAACCTTTGGACTTTCATATATAAAACCCTATTACAGCGCTTGTTAGAGAAGCGCTGTAATAGGGTTTTACAAAAATAAATTAAGGAGGTCTTTTACAGCGCTTTTTCACAAGCGCTTTAAAAGGCTTATAAAAAAACGCTGTAGTAGGCTTTTAAAAAATAAAATGATGAGACCTATTACAGCGCTTATTGGAAAAAGCGCTGTAATAGGTTTTTATATATAACAGTAAACCTCATCAGCTTCATGTTCATTACGTAAATTTTTCAGTTTCCTCTGCGTTCTCCTTCTCATTGCGAACCCTACGATCAGTTTCAGTTTTCCTTGTTTCTTCCTCATTGCTTACTCTCATCCTACACCTACGATCGTCTGCGAACATCATAAACATCATAAAACATCAAGTAATACCGTTTTCATCCTCGTTTTCGTCTGTGAACCCCGTAACCCTACGATCGTTCGTAACCGTTCGCCCTCGTTTTCATCGTCTTCTAAACCGTTCGTCTATGAACCCGTAACCCTAAGCATTAAAAAGAGTTATTTCAGGTATTGTATTTATTAGTTTTTTGTTTCATTAAAATGCATGTTAACTTATTTTGCTACGTACTTAGACTGAACTGCATGTTGATGTTGAACTGAACTGAACTGCATGTTGATGTTGAACTGCATTTTGTAGATAAATGGATACTAACAAGGAGTTAGATTGTCAAAATGAAGAAGTTGGCAACACTAAGACTTACGAAAATAAAGTCAAACGTGGTGCAACAATAATGCAAAATGTTATTAAAGCAAGAAGTACTGGGCAAAAATTTGAGGTATACTTTGTTTGTTGTTTTCTGTTTCTGCTGTTTATACGATACTTTGTTTGCTGTTTACCTTGTTTGCTGTTTATAATTTGAGGTACTTACTATATGAGTTTATTAGGTTGGATGGAATGAGAGTGGTCAACCTATTGACCCCAACAGTTCCATGTTTGTTAGTTATATTGGAGCTGTTGTTCGTCAAAATATACCAATCACAATAGATGATTGGAGAGATAAGGCATTGAAGGATGCCAAAGATATATTGTGGGCTGATATACAGGTAATTTTTTTACTCCACCCTATTACTTATAAATTTTTACATACTGCTTTGAAGTATTTAACTCAAATTATATATTTATTTGGTTTGCAGTCAGCTTTTGTTCTTGATGAGGTGAGAAAGAGCTATGTGCTCAGAGTTGCTGGGAAAATACACCGGTGCTTTAGATCTCACCTCTCTAATTGCTATTTAAAAGACCGTGAAGGAAATACGAATGCGGAAGCTCCAAAAATATATAAACATTATATATCAAGTGAGGAATGGAGCGCATTCGTATCAAAATGTTCCGACCCCGCATTTGTTGTTAGTGATTAATTTATTAGCATTTGTGTTTTATTATTCATATTCATAGCGTATTTTAAACTTTTACTAGATTGTTATTTTTTTTATTTAGAATATTAGTAAGGCAAATCGCGAGAGGGCAAAAATTATTCCCCACCCATACAAGAAATCTCGTATGGGATATGCTCGTCTAGAGCAAAAACTTGTAAGTTATTCCTCATCACTTTTATTTAATTAATGTGGTATATTATAAACTATACTATCTAACTAATATTTTGTTTATGATCTTAACGATAATAGCTACAAGACACCCAATCCGATCAACCGTTGGGTCGTCATGTATTGTGGAAGGAAGCTCGTGTAAATAAAGACGGAGTGGTTGATAATGAAAATGTACAAAAAGTAATAGAACTTTGTGTAAGTATATTTATCACTTTAATATTTTTTAATATTGTACGTATTTTAAAAATGTTATTTAACTTATCTTTTTAATCCTATGTGTATTTTAGGCGAATCTTGAATCGGAAAATCAAGAGGACAACAATGAAAGTTGCAGGGACATATTAGGTAAAGTGTTTAATGTTCCTGAATATTCCGGCCGCGTGAGGGGGAAAGGATTTGGCGTAACTCCTAGAAGTTATTTTTCACAAGAGAAGCACCAAAATCCATCTAATGAGGAAGTATTAGAGAAGATTAGAGTATTAACGGAGCAAGTGGCCCTCTTGGTGAAGACAAATAAAGACAAGCAACTTGCGGACCAGCCCCAACGTGAAATTCACATTGAGAGTGAAAACGCAAGTTGCAACGTTGGTCTCAACAGTCTTCCTGAGGTAATTAATTACTTAATAAAATAAGAAATTCATTAAAGTTAATTTTTTCACATACTTATGTATTAACCATTGATTTTAGGGGGTCACTCCATGCGTGCTATACTTATCCTCCCCCACTCATCGGAAGGTCGGAAAGGGAACATTGTGCAATGCTCCGGGCGAGGTATTGCACAACACACCAATCCCTGCGGGCCATGTCAAAGTATCGCTAGTTATTTCTTTGGAACCAACAGCACCGTTGCCTGTACCGGACAACGATGCATATCTGAATTATTTGGGCGAAGCAATTGGCAGCTACGTGGCATGGCCCAAACATCTTGTTGCCCTTGACAAGGTATGTTTAATTAATTGAAATGTATGTTTAATTGATTATATTTAATTGCTGAATTTTTTCCAATGTTAACTTTAATTTCACATTTATTTAGATTCAAACAAAGTCTAATAAAGGGAATGATAAGATGATTCCCAGAAATGAAACAGTCACATCGCCCGAAAAGGTTTGTAACATTTATTCTGTAAGGTTTGTCATTTTTTCTGATTCAATAAACTAACAAACTGATTAACCTCATTTTTTCAGATTCAATCTAATAAACCACCCGCACAGCAAGCCAGCAAGCCAGCTGCCGCACCACGACCGGATGTTCGTGGCAAAAATAAAGCCGGCAAACCTAAAAAATTGGAGGGTAATAAAGCGGCCAAAGTTGTTGCTGCTAAAAAACTGGATCGTGTAAAATCTGTTGCTGCTCCTGCTCCTAAAATAAGTCAGCCACGACTTGCTCCATATGGGTCGTGTCTTGACATACAGGCAAAAAAAAAATATGGGCAGCGACGATTCACGAATAATAAGCATGGATAAAGATCTATTCGGAGACGCGTATGAAGAATTTTTTGAAAAAGAGCACATATACGAACTTCTCGACCATAAGGAGCTGAGTGCTACTGTTATGAGCATTTACATGAGGTAAAAATTACTTTTCATCGCATTTATTTGTAATTAATTTAATTTATTGGTAATTAATCTAATTTGAAATTTTTATTGAAGGTTTTTGTATGAGAAGTTCGTGTGCGCGCGCAGATTGTCAAATAAATTTTCATTCTTGTCTCCGCATAAGATTTCGATGCTTAAACACGATCCAGCGAATGTAAATAAATACGTTTTAGATATACTATTAGGAAATAAAGAGAATGATAAGTTATTCCTTGCACCATATAATTCAGGGTACATAATTATATATTCTATATTTATATCTTTTTTATTTTATGAGATCTTAATTTATTATTTGTGTAAACTAAATTTTTGTTGTTGTAGGGCACATTAGGTGCTAATTGCAATCAATGCGACCTCTGAAGTTATATACTACCTAGATCCCTTGCACGACCATTACAACAATCTTCCCGAGATAAAGGCTTTGTTCGACACGTAAGTAATATTCATTTATTTTTTACATTTATATATATATAAATAATGTGTTTGTTAATGCTATAATAATCACATTTATTTATTCGATAGTGCTTTACAAGTTTTTCGAGCTCAAAGAGGTGCGACAGTGTCGAAGCTAAAGTCAAATAACATCACATGGATTCCAATAAAGGTTTGAAATATATGCTTTTAAATTTCACTTACAATCAATGCACAATTAAATAATTATTGACTTATATGTTTTATTTTATAGTGCCCTCGTCAAACTAACAACATCGACTGTGGGTACTATGTATTGCGATTCATGAAGGAGATATTTGATAAGAATCAAATTATAATCCTAGAAACGGTACAGTATTTTAATTATTTGATTTTCATATATAAACTATGTTTATATTTGATTCTAACTTATTTATGTTCAATTTTTATATCAGTACTTTGACAATTCCAGTCCATCGTATTCTGAAGAAGAACTAACAGAGATAAAGGAAGACTAGTGTCAGTATGTGCTTGAAATGAATATTATTTGATTTGCTGGGAAATGGCAAGCTGCAAGGGATATGGTAGTTCTGTGCTGTTTGTGTATATACTAGGTTGTGAATATGAGTAGTTGTATGAAAATATAGTGAATATCTGATAGTTATATGAATAGGTAGTTGTGTGAATATGTAGTTCTGAGCTGTTGTGAATATGTAATTATGAACTGATTGCATGTTGTGAATATTTGTGCATTTGAAAATATAGTGAATCTGTTGTTGTGTACTGATTCTTGTGTGTTTTAGTGCTGTTTTGTTGTTGTTGTGTACTACTGATTCTGGATTGTGAAATGATTCTAGGTGAAAATGATTTTGGAATAAAAATTGTGAACTGATTTTGGATTAAAAGACAGCGCTTTTAAAAAAAAGCGCTTTCTAGAAAAGCGCTTTTTAAAATTTACATCATATTATTTGATAAAACTAAAAAAAAAAACACCTTTTATAGCGCTTTTTAAAAAAGGCGCTGTAATAGGTGCATAATAGTGCATCTATTGAATGCACCTACTACAGCGCTTTTTGGAAAAGCGCTGTAATAGGTGCAGTTGAATGTACCTATATAAGTACACCTTTTACAGCGCTTTTGTGAAAAAGCGCTGTAAAAGGTGCATAACAAATAATCTATATTAATGCACCTATTACAGCGCTTCCTTGAAGAAGCGTTGTAATAGGATCATAATAGTGCATAATATTCAACTATATAAGTGCACCTTTTACAGCGCTTTTGTGAAAAAGCGCTGTAAAAGGCGTATAACAAGCGCGCAATATGTCCACCTTTTACAGCGCTTTTTTTTAAACAAAAGCGCTGTTGTATCCTTTTACAACGCTGGTAACTACAACGTTTTTTTTTTGAAAAAGCGCTGTAAATGGCTTAAAAAAAGCGCTGTAATATGCGTTTTTTCGCGTAGTGTATGAAAGAAGATATGGTCAAGATTTGTAAAAGATCTAAAGAAGATTTGATCAAGATTTATCTACAACAAAATATGAACATAATCAATCTGAAGAAATTACAAACGCAATCTGAACAAAATACGAACAAAATCAATTTGAAGAATTTACAATCTCAATCTAAACAAAATACGAACATAATCAATTTGAAGAATTTACAAACGCAATCTGAAAAAAATACAATTCAGAATTAAACAAGCACTAAATTGTAGCCCAAATTTTAACTATAAATAGATACTCAAGACTGAAGAAGAAAATCATCGAAAAGTAGAAAATAGTAGTCTTAGAGTTCAAAAAGAGAAACACTTGTTCAAGTTAGAAATATTTTCTGAGTGTTCTTTTCTTAGAGTGTGAGGGTTATCATTATTATCAACTTTGTTAGAAGCAACTACTCAAGTTCCAATCTTTTGTATCTAACCCGATAGTGGTTTAGTTCCTTTTTCAATTTGGGATTGTCAGGTTATTAGGAGGAGACTTGGCTTGTAGGGTCAAAGTGGTTAGTTCCTCAAAAGTCTAGGGTTGTTATGTTATTTGGAAAGACTGGCTTGGTGGGTCAAGTGCTTTTGTAATTTAAGGTAATTGAATTAGTTGATTAAAGCCTTCTGAATGAGGGGACTGGATAAATCCAAGTTAGTGATGAACCATGATAAATCTATGTGTCAAATTATTTATGTTTTCATTGTTTGTTACGTTTGAATCCGATTGCTTCTTATCCAAGTAATTCATAAAAACCAACCAGCCTTCATCAAATTAGCAAAAAGTTATCAACTTTGTCAAGCACAATTCAACCCTCTTCTCGTGTTTGCACCTTCAGGATCAAATGGAAGCAATAGAGATGGTTGGGCAAGAGGGAATCTTGTGGATGGATCGTTGTGAAAAACTCATTTTCATAGCCAACCAAGCAATCAGAAGGACCCCCGTACTCCTAAGAAAAACAGAAGCAAGAATAGTTCCATGTGCCACAATGTTGAGATTATTACTTTTATTCAACATTGTAATAGTTTAATAGAAGTAATGAATGGGTTAATTCGCCGTGAGCAATAGCAACAATGTATATCAAGAAAAATGTTGCACGTGTACCCTTTTAATTATTAATGAACAAGTTTGTTTTGAGTTTTCTCTACATGTGGGTTTTGTTTTGATACATGATTGAGTGAAGATGCTTGTGTTTAGGTTGTGAAATCAAAGGTTTTCTATTACCCACATGAATGCATAAAATAAGATAGATAAATCATGCATTACATCTAATCTTCATTTTTTAACTTGCATCGCATGATCTTTCAGAAGAAAAAAATCAACAAAGTTGTTTCCCCGACACCCTTATCGGACTAGCATAAACTTCAAAATCATGGATGAACTTGAGAAAAACCAAGAAGTGATGAGAGCGGATGTTAGCCAATTGAAGGAAAAGGTTGATCGAATCCTAGAGGCTATACAAGCTTTGGCAAGGAAGGAGAGCACAAATGAGAATCCTTCTACGGAAAATAAATAACACAATACCACCTCTTTTCATCCATCACGCTTTACCCCAACTACACAATAATTTCATATTGCGACTATGCAATTCCCAATGTATGGTTTCCCACCTAGTAATACTCCACCCTTAGTCATCAACCCTATGGACAACAACCCAAACCACTCAAGTGTGAACTCCTAAAGCCTAAACCTATCACAAATCCCATCTCCTAATACAAATAAAATACCATCGGCTCAAATAATAACTTATGCATCTGTTCCTCTGGGCTATGTGCCATCAAAAAAAATTTCCCCTTAGAAAATGTTCCATTCAAAATCCAAATGTCAAATACACAAAGTGCACCCCCAAGTACTCCATTTTGATGCTAACGAAAATTGGCAACAACCACCATTTGTCGGTGATGATACACAATCGAAAGAAAAATTCCATGTTTTCGAAGAGTAAATAAAAGCAATTGAGGGGAGTAATGTTTATGTCCCGATGCTTTTGATATGTGTTTGGTCCATGATGTGGCGATCCCTTCAAAATTCAAAGTACCTGATTTTGAAAAGTACAAAGGTGACACATGTCGTAAAAATCATCTGACCATGTATTGTAGGAAAATGACTTCTCATGGTCATGACAACAAGCTTCTCATTCATTTTTTTCAAGACATGTTGAGTGGGGCATCATTAAGTTAGTATATGCATCTTGATTGAAGTCGAACTCATTCCTTGAAAACTTGATTGATGCCTTCTTGAAGAAATACAAGTACAAAATTGACAGAACACAATTTCAAAATTCAATGAAGAGGACAATGAAACATTCAAAGAGTATGCACAACGGTGGAGAGAAGTGCATCACAAGTAGATCCACCCTTATCTGAAAAAGAAATGGTTGGTATGTTTTTGGATACTCTTCAGTCGCCTTTCTATGAATATGTCATCAAACTTTTCTAACATGGTCATCGTATGAGATGTTAATGCTGTAATGGTGAATCCATGGATCTCCTATTCTCCATCCATGAATTCTTGTCGACCTCCAAATTTTCAGCCATTGTTACCCCAAAGGCCCTCACTCCCTATCCATATGTTGATATAACCATACATGCTCCATAACCTCAATATCACTTTTCAAGGCCATCTTATTATCAACAACCTTTTGTCCAACCCCCATTTGTCATGTTTTCCCTTCAAAGCCAATGGAACCAAAATCCAAGCCCAAATCAATACAAACCACCAGTCAAAATCGAGAAACGAAGCAAACCAATTTTGACTTGATTCTCATGACGTACAACCAATTGTTGTCTCACCTACTCCAAAATTCAATGGTAATCCTAATACCAATGAAATCCTTGTAACCACCATTCCCAAAATGGTACAATCCAAATGCCAAGTGTCAGTACCATGCAGGAGTTGTAGGGTATTCCATCGAAGATTGTCAAGTCCTAAAATCTAAAGTGTAAGAATTAACTCATGCAAAATGGCTTACCTTCAAGGAAGATATTCCCAATGAAAGTGATTTTTGTTGAGTTATGCAAGTTAAACTTGGTT
Organism: Cicer yamashitae; assembly: GCA_037974755.1. Classification (NCBI taxonomy): domain Eukaryota; kingdom Viridiplantae; phylum Streptophyta; class Magnoliopsida; order Fabales; family Fabaceae; genus Cicer; species Cicer yamashitae. The sequence continues at coordinate 45,304,141 of JBBPBQ010020321.1, forward strand.
AAGACGAATTACAATGAGGTTAATATTTGTGGCTTTCACCCAATTGGTTCACGTTCCATAAAGGATTCTGAAGAGTTCAAGAAGTTTCTTCAAGAATTAATGGACAAGAATTTCATATAGAAAAGTTGTGCAAAAGATGAGGATCGTGTGTTGACCATAGAGCCGCATGTCAAAAATAACAGATCTTTCCCAAGACCATTGACAATACTCTATAGAAAATAGGGAGAGGGGGTTGAATTGTGTTTGCCAAAGTTGATAACTTTTTGATAATTTATAAATAAATAAATAAAAACTAGTTCGGTTTTGGTGACTTACTTGGAATAAAAGCAATTGGATTAAAAGGCAGCAATCAATGAAAGTATAAATAATTTGACACGTAGATTTATCTTGGTTTACCACTAACTTAGCTACATCCACATCCAGTCCCCTCATTCATAAGGCTTTAATCCACTAATTCAAATACTTAGAATTACAAAGCACCTGGCCCTCCAAGCCAGTCTTCCCAAACAGCCTGACAACCCCATACTTATGAGGAACTAACCACCTTAACCTTACAAGCCAAGTCTTCTCTTAACAACCTGACGACCCCAGATTGAAGAGGAAACTAAACCACTGTCGTGTTGGATACAAAATATTAGAACTTTAAGTGTTTGCTTCTAACAAAGCTGATAATAATAATAACTCTCACACTCTAAGAAAAAATACTTAGAGAATATTTCTCATTCTAACAAGTGTTTCTCTCTTTGAACTCTAAGACTACTATTTTCTGCTTGTCGATGATTTTCTTCTTCAGCCATGAGTATCTATTTATAATTAAAATTTGGGCTTCAATTTAGTCCTTAATTAATTTTGAATTGCATTTTGTTCAGATTGAGTTTGTAAATTATTCAGATTGATTATGTTCCTATTTTGTTTAGATTGAGATTGTAAAATCTTCTAATGGATTTTATTCGTATTATATTCAAATTGCGTTTGTAAATTCTTCATATTGATTATGTTCATATTTTGTTGCAGATAAATCTTGATCAAATCTTCTTCAAATCTTGACCATATCTTCTTTCATACTCTTTGAAGTCAAATATATTGTTCTCATAAAATACTTTTGTTATCATCAAATCTCTAAGTATAAAATCAACTTGGTTCCAACAATCTCCCCCTTTTTTATGATGACAAAACTTGTATTTTTTTATAACAACTTTATATTTGTTTGACTCCCCTAACTTAAAGCTCCCCCTAAGTCTAAGTATCATTTTCTCCCCACTTTATCAAATATCTTTCTCCACCTTTTGTCATCAGACAAAAAGACTTGAAAGTGAGACTTTTTTTTGTTTTTGTTCTTTTTTTTAATAACATGAATATAACATATTACAAGAAAATAATAAAACTAATGTAAAGCTAAACTACTTTGAAGTTATCACAACATCAGTCAGGTATGAAGGTTAGGTTTAGGTTTTTCTTGATGAAGTCAAACCTATATTCAGGTAGTGGTTTGGTGAATATGTCAGCCCATTGGTGTTCAATGTCTACAAACTGAATGTTTAGTACCCCTTTTTGAACAAAGTCCCTAATGAAGTGGTGTTTGATCTCTATGTGTTTAGCTCTAGAATGTAAGATAGGGTTTTTGGTTAGACAAATGGCAGAAGTGTTATCACAATACATGGAAATGTTGGATTATAGGATTTTGTAGTCTTCAAGTTGGTGCTTCATCTAAAGTAGTTGAGAACTGCAGCCTCTATTGTTGACATTGCAATGGTGTTTTGTCTCTTACTTGACCAAGATATTAAGTTGTCACCTAGAAAGGTGCAGTTGCCACTAGTGCTCTTTCTCTCAAGTTTATCTCCAACAAAATTAGAATCAGTATCCACTCAGTTTGTACTTAGGAGAATTCTTGTAGAACAAGGTAAGGTTGGTAGTGCCTTTTAGGTATCCAAGGATTCTCTAAACAGTATTTAAATGTGATTCCCTAGGGTTAGCTTGAAATCTCGCACATACATATACACTAAACATGATGTCAGGTTCGGAAGCGGTAAGGTAAAGTTGGGATCCTATCATTCCTCAACGGGTTTTTTGGTCAACTTTATCGCACGAATCATCTTTTTCAAGTGAACAAGTAGGGTGCATTGGTGTAGCCATAGGTTTGTAATCACTCATCTTAAACTTCCAAAGAAGCTCTTTTGTATATTTAGTTTGATGAATGTATATACCTTTTTGACTTTGCTGAATTTGTATCCCTAAGAAGAACTTAAGTTCTTCCATCATACTCATTTGAAATTCAAGGTGCATCAATTGAGAAAATTCTTGACAAAGAATGCCATTGGAAGATCCAAAAGTAATGTCATCAATATAAATTTGAATAATAAGAATGTTATCTCCTATTGATTTTCAAAAAAGTATGTTATGTACTTGTCCTCTTTCAAAGTTATTTTAAGCAAAAAATTATTAAGTCTATCATGCCATGCCCTAGGTGCTTGTTTTAGACCATACAGAGATTTCCTAAGTTTAAAAACATGATTTGGAAATTCATAACTTTCAAAACCTGGGGGTTTTTTAACATAGACTTCCTCACTTATATAAGCATTTAGAAAAATACTTTTAACATCCATTTGAAATAATGTAATGTTATTATTTGCAGCAAAAGAAAGTAGGATAAGAATAGCTTATAACCTGGCTACTGGAGCAAATGTCTCAGTGTAATCAATGCCCTTTTGTTGACATTATCCTTGTGCGATAACTCTTGCTTTGTTTCTAACCACTTCACCTTTTTCATTTACTTTGTTTCTGAAAACCCACTTGGTTCCAATAATGTTCTTCTTTGGTCTATATAATAGATCCTAAACATCATTCCTCTTAAATTCATTTAACTCTTCTTGCATTGCAAGAATCCATCCATCATCTGCCAATGCTTCATCAATAGTGGTATGTTCAATTGATGAGAATAAGCCAAACAAAGTGGTATCTTTTAGTGATGATCTGGTCCTCAAAGGATCACATGCACTTCCAATGATTAGAGATTCAGGATGAGATGACTTGTACTTCCATCCAGATCTTCCTTCTAACTTATCATGATTGTTTCTGACTTGATCTAATTCATCCTTTGAAGATTTATCATATTCTTCTGCTTTGCTTGTATCATTTGATTTTTCAAGTTCTTCTAGTTTGTCTGCATCTGTTTCCCCTGGTTCTGGTAAACCTACACTATCATCATCTTGCTTTGAATTTTCAAGGTTAAGTTGTTTCTCATCAAATTTAACATGTATGGATTCTTCCACAATCTGAGTTTCCCTATTAAACACTCTATAAGCCTTAGATCTTTCAGAGTATCCAATGAAGGTACACTTTTGAGATCTATAATCAAATTTTACCAACATTATCTTTAGTGTTCAACATATAACAAGTACAACCAAATTGTTTAAAATAAGTGATGTTAGGCTTTTTACCATTCACAATTCATATGGTGTTTTATTCAATATAGATCTAATTAAGACTCTATTTTGAATATAACATGCAGTATTAAATTCTTCAGCCCAAAAGTGTTTTACAACATTCATATCATTTAACATGGTTCTAGCCATTTCTTGGAGTGATCTATTCTTTCTTTCTATAACTCCATTTTGTTGGGGTGTTCTAGGAGAGGAGAAGTTGTGAGAGATTCCATTCTCATCACAAAGACTATCAAAGAACTTGTTTTCAAATTCTCCTCCATGATCACTTCTATTTGTTACAATGTTAAGACCCTTTTCATTCATTATGTATTCGCAAAATGTGATAAACACTTTGTGAGATTCATCCTTACTTCTTAAGAATTTTACCCATGTCCACCTAGTTTAATCATCTACTATAACAAAGCCATATTTCTTTCCACTTAGAGAGGTTGTTTTCACTGTCCCAAAGAGATCCATATGTAAGAGCTCAACGGGCTTTGAGGTAGAGACTGAGTTCTTAGAAGTAAAGGAGTTCTTTGTTTGTTTTCCTTTTTGACAAGCTTCACACATAATTTTAGTTTTGTAACTAAGCTTAGGTAGACCTCTAACTAGTTGAAGTTTATTCAGTTTTGAAATTAATTTAAGGTTTGCATGACCTAATCTTTTGTGCCAAATTAGTTTCTCTTCGTTTACTGACATAAGACATTTAATCTCTTGTTTCTCTAGACTAAACAGATTTATCTTATAAATGTTGTTTTGCCTCTGACCTGTAAAGAGTACAAGATCCATCTTTCTGACTAATTGCCTTGCATGTTTTTTGATTGAATATAATATCATAATTATTATCACTTAACTGCTAATACTTTAAAAATAATGCTTAAGACCTTTAACAAACAAGACATCTTTAATAGAAGGGGAAGTTCTATTACCAACTCTACCTTGACCAATGATCTGGGCTTTTTGCTTTCCTCCAAAAGTCACTCTGCCTCTTTTGCTCAGTGTTAGTTCTTGGAACATAGACTTTTCTCCCGTCATATGTCGCGAGCATCCAATGTCCAAGTACCATGATTGGTGTTTTAACTTGATTGCTAAGGACATCTGCAACATAGACAATTTTGTTCTTAGGTACCCAAATTTGGTTGGGTCCAGGTTTGTTAGTCTTGGAAGGTTTCTTGTCTTTCCTTGTATTTAACATGGGACAAGATAATTTGGAGTGACATTTCCTATAGCAAATAGTACACAAGATATCAGAGGGAATAGGTTTAGGTTCAGTTACGATTTCTTCAAATCTTATAACTCTTATACCATTTCTACTAACTCCATAAATCATAGAAGCATATTTGTTTCTTTCCATACCATTAGCAAGAAAATCTTAAAATACTTCTTCTTGCTTATCAAAGTTACATGTGGTATTTTCAATTAATGTTGAACTATGATTACTTTTCAGAGTTATATTTTCAGCCTTAAGTTCAGCAATATCAGTTTTCAGAGTTGCATTTTTTGTTTTAAGTTTAGTAATATCAGTTTTCAGAGTTGCATTTGCTATTTTAAATTCAACACTTTGATTCTTTAACACATTAACTTTTTCAGTTAGGTTTGCATTTTCTTTTCTAAGTGGTTTCAGTTTTAAAGACAATTTGTGATTCTTATTTAAAAAATTATTTATAGCAGTAACTAAATTAGATCGAGTAAAGTCAGAAAATACCTCAATTTCTTCAATTGCTGATTTACTTCCAGAGTCAAAATCAGTGTTGGATCCAGAGGGGGAGTTGGTATGACCCATCAGAGCCAAATCTGCTTGTTCATCGTTAGAGGATTCATCAAAATCATCCTATGTAGCCATCAGACTCTTCTTCTTGAGTCTGGAATCTTTCCTCTAGTGTTTCCCTTTCTCTTGATTTGGAAGTCTGACTTGATATGTCCAGGTTCATTGCATGCATAACAGATAATGCTTTTCTTGTCAAAAATTTTATTATTTCCTGTCTTGGACTGCTTGGAATCTTTTTTAGGGAAAGATTTCCTCTTGTTGTGCCACATCATCTGAGTTTTTCTGGACATGAAGGCAATCTCTTCTTCATTTGAGTTTAGATTATGATCATCTGAATCACTATCCTCTGATTCTGATGTTGCCTTTAGAACCTTCTTCTACTTGGATTTCAAGGCCAAAGTCTTGTTCTTCTTCTTGGGCTCATCTTCTTCAAGCTCAATTTCATGTGATCTTAGAGCGCTGATTAATTCTTCTAGCTTAAGAGTATTCAGATCATTTTCTTCCTAAATGGCAATGATCTTAGGTCTCCACTTGTTTGTGAAACTCCTAAGGATTTTCTTCACATGATCAACAGTACTATAACTCTTCTCAAGTACCGTTAGTCTTAAGACCAAAATCTGGAATCTAGAAAACATTGTTTCAATGTCCTCATCTTCTTCCATCTTGAACAACTCATACTTCTTGACTAGGAGGTTGGCATTTACTTCTTGAACTTGCTTGGTTCCTTCATGGGTTAGAATCAGACTATCATAAATACTCTTTGTTGTCTCCTTGTTGGTGAACTTGTCAAACTCCTTGAAGGTGATTGCATTTATCATGAATGTTCTGCACTTGTTATGCATCTTGTACATCTTCTTCTGATCAGCATTCATCTCTTTTCTTGGAATTTCAATACCATCAGTACTCTTCGGAGCAATGTAACCATCTTCCACCAAGTCCCAAAGTTCAAGATCTTATGAAATATAGAAAATTCTCATCCTGTCCTTCCAGTACTCAAAATGTTTTCCATCAAACAGAGGTGGTCTGTTAATGTTTCCTCCAGCGGCTTCTTCATTGAACCTAGACATATTGAACCCTTAGATCTTTTATGAAACACTGTAAAGTGCTCAACCTTGAGACCGAGCTCTGATACCAATTGAAGGTGCAAACACGAGAAAGGGGGTTGAATTGTGTTTGCCAAAGTTGATAACTTTTTGACAATTTATAAATAAATAAATAAAAAACTAGTTCGATTTTGGTGACTTACTTGGAGTAAAAGCAATCGGTTTTAGAAGCAGCAACCAATGAAAGCATAAATAATTTGACAAATAGATTTATCCTGGTTCACCACTAACTTGGCGACATCCAGTCCCCTTATTCTGAAGGCATTAATCCACTAATTCAAATACCTTAAATTAGAAAGCACCTGACCTTCCAAGCCAGTCTTCCCAAACAACCTGACAACCCTAGACTTTTGAGGAACTAATCACCTTGACCCTATAAGCCAAGTCTTCTCCTAACAACCTGACAAACCCAGATTGAAGAAAGAAGTAAACCATTATCGGGTTGGATACAAAAGATTGGAACTTTAAGTGTTTCCTTCTAACAAAGCTGATAATAATAATAACTCTCACACTCTAAGAAAAAACACTTATATAATATTTCTCATTCGAACAAGTGTTTCTTTCTTTGAGCTCTAAGACTACTTTTTTTTCTTCTGTTTTTCGATGATTTTCTTCTTCAGCCTTGAATATCTATTTATAGTTAAAATTTGGGCTTCAATTTAGTCCTTGTTTAATTTTGAATTGTATTTTGTTCATATTGGGTTTGTAAATTCTTCATATATATTGTGTTCCTATTTTGTTTAGATTGAGATTGTAAATTCATCAGATTGATTCTGTTTGTATTTTGTTCAGATTGCGTTTGTAAATTCTTCAGATTGATTTTGTCCATGTTTTGTTGTAGATAAATCTTGATCAAATCTTCTTCAAATCTTGGCCATATCTTCAAATCTTGACTATATCTTCTTTCATACTCTTTGAAGTCAAATATATTGTTCTCATAAAATACTTTTGTTATCATAAAAACTCTAAGTATAAAATCAACTTGGTTCCAACAGGCGGTGCCATGGAATTATAAAGTCACATCTCATTTGGCCAATCAATGAAGAAGATTAGTCAAGTAATAGCTCTAGACCTAAAGAAACTAATGTCACCAATATTTCAGGGATTGGTGGGATATCTCGAAGTGGTTGAGTCTACGTCCCTGAATTACTTAGAAAACAGGAGGGATACAGAGAAAAAGGAAAATAAGCTCTGAATCATGCTACAAAAGAACAAGAGGCTTGAAAAGAAGCTAATGAATTTTTGAAGTTTATCAAGAAAAGTGAAAATAAGGTGGTGGATCCGTTAAATCATACCTCTTCCTAGGTATTTATTTTTTCTTATTATTGAATTTTGAAGCACATTGGAAGACACTGTTGAAAGTTTTAAATGTGGCATGTGTTGTAAAACACATGTTTTTGATGAAGACAAAGACCAAGAATTGTAATCAAAGTAACAAAGCTCAAAAAGAAGTTCAAATATCAAAGTCAACTATAATCAAACATATTAGATGTTTAATAAATGTAAAGGTACACGATGCAATCAAATATTCCTATATTTCAAAAGTACATGAGAACCATTCATCTTTGCATATGCATAAAAAGGATTTTCATATGTCAAAACTACATTAACAATGTTTAAAAATAAAGTTTTTGACAAAAAGCAATGTCGTATTCGAATATAGATGCTAAATTCAGTAGCAAAAACTGAACATTTGTATTCGACTACGAGATGCTGTAGCCGAATACAAGTGCTAAGTCAGTAGCTAAGACTGCACATCTGTATTCGACTACAACCTGATGTAGTCAAATACAAACAACAAGTCAGTGGCAAAATTCACCTAGTTGTATTCGACTACATGGACTTTGTATTCGAATACAAGATGAAAATTTTGAATAAATCTGAATGTTATAAGAGGTGTATTCGACTACACACATATTGTATTCGAATATAATTGGAAACAATGCAATTTTTCAGATCTGAAATGGTTCTACATCATTGCATTTGTTCATCAATCCTATTGGAACAATGGCCACTGATCTGAAGTGATGTCTATAGAGTATAAATACCCCATAGTTTCAGATTAATTGACACACAATCCTACTACCAAAACCTTGAACAACTTTGAACAATTTTCTGAAATTTTCTCAAAGTTATTTTTCATATTTCAAGTACTTGCAATACATTTTCATACCATTGAGAAAGGTTCTCAAAGTACACTTCAAATAATATTGGATTGATATCATTGTACAACTATTATATTCTTATTCCAAGTTAAAGAACATTTTGTTGAAAATCACTAAAGTGATTATATTGTTTGTAAAAGAAAGTAGTACTTTCTTCAAGTGATCTAATCTAAGATAGTGGTCTGCTATCTCATAAGTTGTGTTAGAAGTTTGTAGCAGAGATCCTAGGGTGGGATTTGTACATTTTCTGACAATAGTGGAAAAATATCTTGTAGTGTGCAAGAGGACTGGATGTACCCTTGGTCATAAGGGGAACCAGGATAATATTGTTGTGTCCATTAAATTTCTGCCATTTACTTATTGCCATATACTGTCCTAAAGCAGAAAAACCGATCACCAAATCGCTGAAAACAAGAAAATTTCTAAACACCTAATTCACCCCCCTTCTTAGGTGCACCTCTGTTCTTACATGTGTTACTCATGATATCACTGTCGACCAGTTTGTTGGAGTCGTCGGTAACATCACCACTAGTAGTTGTTTGAATTTTAGTGACGAAGAATTACCAGCTGAGAAGATAGGGAATAATAAAACACTACACATCTCTGTGAAGTGTCATGATCATATTCTCTCACGATTGTTAGTTGACAATTGTTCCTCATTGAATGTCATGCTGAAATCAACACTCTCAAAACTATTTGTAGATGGATCCTATATGAAGCCCAATGCTATGGTGGTGAAAGCATTTGATGGATCAAAGAGACAAGTTATTGGTGAGATTGACCTGCCAATTCGAATCAGACCATAAGACTTTGAATTAACTTTTCAAGTAATGGATATCAAACCAACATATAGTTGCCTTTAGGGAGACCATGGATCCATGCTACTGGAGTCATCATGCGAAAACGGTTGTGATCTTCATTCACCCATTGAATCTTCGGGGCGTATAAGATCATAAGGATCGGGGATTAAAGAAATAAGGATATGAACAAGACCTTTATCTATAATGCATAACACGCAGGAATCATGCATCCTACGTTCATACTTTACTTATGCTCAAAACCCTGTTGTTGTACATTGCTCGCCGTGTTTTAACGTTTGCATTACAAGTATCAAATTCATATTTTCCCTCTTTATTAAAATTATTAAATAGACATGTATCTTTCTTATGTTCTATGAACTCATCTATGTTCATCTCGATCTACGCATCGATAACCAATCAGAAGACGATTATCTACATTTTTGTTGATTTACACACCAGTAACCAATCTTGAGATAATCATTTACATTCTCGTCAATCTAAGCATCAATAACCAATCAGAAAACGATCATCTACATTTTTGTCGATCTACACATTAGTAACCAATTAGGAGACGATCATTGTCATTCTTGTCTATCTAGGCATCGGTAACCAATCCAAAGACAATAATTTTCATCCCTGTTGATCTATGATCAATAAACAATCTGAAGACGATCACTGGAAGACCAATCAACAATTATCTAGAATTTGGAAATTGAATCCACACACCTCAATAAGCGTCATTAAAGTAACTTGTAACTACATGTAAGCAACATAGTTTACAACTCAAATTAATGAACTATTTAATTAAACTACAACAACAGTGTTGGAATTATAAAATTGTTCCCTGATACTTCAGGTTACATCAAAGAAAAATAAACCACTGAGTCCAAAATAGGGTTTGCAGATCATCCTCTAGTATTGGGACTGAGCATCAGTCACCTTCAGCAGCTAATGTATATAAAAAAAAATAAAAGGGGTGAGATAAAAATATCTCAGTGAGCTTTAAAAATAAAGGAGGGGTAGTTTAAAAATATTTATTTCATAAATATGCAGAAAAACATGAAATTATGATGCATCTCATGATGAAGCTTTTAACTTCCATTTTTCATAAAAGGTTAACTGAAATCATTTTTTCATTATGATTCTGAAAACTATGCATGACCTTAAATCTTTTCCTTGAAACAACAAAAAGTCGCCAAATACCTTGACTTGGGTCACCAAGAAAATTGAGTCTTGATTGTTAAAGGTGGTCTGACCAAACCCTAATGCTCTCCTCTACTTGTTGTTCCATGCCTGGAACAAACCTGAATATCCCACCATGAATAAGGCCATACATGATCTGATTAATGAGAATGTAATGCACTTGAGATGTTATGTATGCAATGCCATGATAATATTATGTTTGCAATGCATCATTACTCCATAACACTTATAATAACTTAACAATATATTTAAAATCAAGTGGAAATTAAATGCTTTGTCCCTGATCAGAGTTGGAACCAGAGGCAAACTTAGTCAGAGGCAGAATTCCATACCAGAGGTGATGCATTTTAGAGTAACAGATCAGAGGCAGCATGACTAGAGGCAAACTCTAATCAGAGGCAGCATAACCAGAAGCATATAGGTTATAGGCAACATATTCAGAGTCAGAGGATATGTGACCAAATACAGAGTAAGAGGATACATGTCTAGAGGCAAAATCAGAGGATACGTGTCAAGAGGTAGAATAAGAGGATATGTGTCCAGAGGTAGAATCAGAGGATACGTGTCTAGAGGCAGAATCAGATGATATGTGTTCAGAGGCAGAATTAGAGGATACGTGTTTAGAGGCAGAATTAGAGGTTACGCGACCAGAGGTAGAATTAGAGGATATGTGTTCAGAGGCAGAATTAGAGGATACGTGTCTAGAGGCAGAATTAGATGATACGTGCCCAGAGGCAGAATCAGAGGACACGTGTCTAGAGGCAGAATCAAATGATATGTGTCCAGAGGCAGAATCAAAGGATACGTGTCCAGAGGTAGCTTGATTAGAGGGACTTGAATCAGAGGCATCTTGATCAAAGGAAACACGTAAAAGAAACAACAGAAGGGAAATGGAATGAGAAAATCGGAAGTAAGGTAGAAGAAGAAAAATCAGAGGGCAAAGTAGAAGAGTATTACCATAGGCAAACTAGAAGCATTTCAGTAGAGGGAAAAACGGAAGTAATTTACTAGAGGAAATATAGAAGAAACCATGATACAGCTATTAGAGGCAAAAACAAAAGGAGAAACCAAAGGCAGAAATACTCAGAGTTGAGAAATAGCATCAAAGGCAACATGCCCAAAACATAAGTTAATCTTCAGAGGCAGAATTCCCAAAATCATGAGTTAGGAACCAAAGGCAGCAATATAGAAAAGAATTATTAGAGGTAAAAATGTTAGAACCAAGTTGGTCCCTCGAACTATTCCTTGTGTGTTTTGATGTTAACAAATGTATTTTGTTAGAACAATTTATTGCACTAATGGCTTCATTAAGTGTGCAAAAATTAGAGCATGAAAATCAGAGGAAACTACCAGAGGATACGACCAAACGATACCACCAAAGGATATCACCAGAGAAAGTCACCAGAGGAAGTAAAAAGGTCAAAGGAAAAGAAATCAAATCAGTCAAATCCACGTGTTGGAAAAGTTCACGCATCTGCCTTTGATAATGTGCTTCTAGTAGTTCAGCAGGTTTCTGCATCTGCCTCTAAAGACTTAAGTGTGCTTCTGATTAGCATGCCTCCCATGAGTCTGCAAGTCGACCTCTAAAGATCCAGCACGCCTCTAAAGATCTAGCACGCCTCTAAAGATACAATGTGCCTCTGAAGATTTAGCGTCCCTATAAAGAATTTTGTGCGTCTAATGAACAGTAACTTTAGCATGCCTATGATGAACAATAACTTCAGCATGCCTCTAATGAACAGTAACTTCAGCATGCCTCTGATGAACAGTAACTTCAGCATGCCTTTGATGAACAATAACTTCAGCATGCCTCTAATAAACAGTAACTTCAGCATACCTCTAATAAACAGTAACTTCAACATGCCTATGATGAATAATAACTTCAGCATGCCTCTAATGAACAGTAATTTCAACATGCCTCTAATGAACAATAACTTCAGCATGCCTCTGATGAGCAGTAACTTCAACATGCCTCTAATGAACAATAACTTTAGCATGCCTCTGATGAACAGTATTTTTGAGCATGCCTCTGACGTTTGAAGCAATTGTTCAAGTCTACATCTGAAGTATATATTTTGTTGATTCTGTTCATTCCAGAGTGTTGCCTCTATTACATAGCACACTATGAGGTTACACTGACTCTAACAATGCAACAAAGGTGAAGTTGCCCATGCTACTAATTCTAAGTTATACAGCTTTGCATCTGCCTCTACCTATCGTTATTCAAGCATCACAACATCTGATTCCAACAATCAAGTCAATGATTCTGAAGAATAAAAGTCAATGATTCTAATGGAGAAAAGTCAACGACTCTGATGGAAGGTCAAAGACTCTGATAGATTGAGAAAAATATTGAATTGGACTTAGTCGTATCCTTACATCTGAAGGTCCAAGAACAAGCCCATAATTGTTCCCGCCCAAATCAAATCAAGCGTATGAAGGAAGACTCAAGTGAATCAATTTGCAAACGTAACTGAACAAATATGCACAATATCTTTCTAGAATAATTGATCATATCAAATTGGGAAATAAAAAACTGCCTAACGATCATATTATCAAGATCATATCAATCAGAATTATATTTTGAAGAAATCTCTGTTGACTAAGGTGAATTTAAGATACGATTCAGAAACTCAGCAATAAATTCACGAACCTAATTTCATCTATAAATAGTGGATCAAGGCTGAAGAGTATGCACAACATGAACCACAAACTCAGAAATCCTGAAAACCAAAGTTATTCATAAAACCTTAAGAGCTCAATTTTCTAAGTATTTAGAGTTTAAAGGTTTTAAGTTCTAGCAAAGCACTCGTTCAATTTTATATTATTTAGTGCTTATTGTTGCATTGTAAGTGTGGAAAATCATTGTATCAAATATGCTTAGAAGAAGCAAAACCAAACCAATTTCCAACTCATTGTAACCCAACCCGATAGTGGCTTTAGTGTGCCTCAAGCAATCTGTGGATCTCAGGTTGTGTTAAGAAGATTTGACTTGTAAGGTCAAGTGGGTAATTTGCCTCTAACAATATGTAAGTTTCAAGTTGTGTAGAGAATACTTGACTTGTTGGGTCAATGTGTGGTTTGCCTCAAAAAGGTTGTAAGTTCAGGTTGTTTTGAGAAGACTGGCTTGGAGGGTCAAGTGCTGTTGTAATTCAAGTTTTGGAATTAGTGGAAAAATTCTTATGTTTATTGCAACCTCTGATTAATCGAAACAGTTAAGTCACCAAATCAGAATTAAAATTAAGAAAAGAATTTTATCACGCAAATACAATTCAACCCCCCTTCTCGTGTTTGTGCACCTTCAAAAAATACTTAGGTTATTGAAACAACAACCAGAGGCAAAAACCCCAAAGTTATAGAATGACGTCCAAAGGCGAGGGTGAAAGAGCATCCAAGGCACACACATTTGCCTTCAGTAATAGGATTCACACATTAAACTACAATTCTTTACTCGAAATCCTGAGAGTTCCTAAATTTCCAACACAACAATCATGCAATTATCGAACAAACAACATGCATGACATTTTAAAATCATTTGGGTGTAGTTTCAAATCACCTATAAGCTAAAAATTCCATTTCCTCAAGCTCTAAGTTATTCTAACCTGTAATGCCCCCAAAGTAGTTTCTGATAAGAAGTAAATAATTTCAGCAAATGAATTCCCAGAACCCTCATGCTAAAAGAAGTTAATGTAACAGAACTCACATAAATGGCACTAAAGAAGAAGAAGATTCTGGTCCAAAGCAGCTTTGAGCTCCTCTTAAAGATGAGTCCCTGCTTCAGTGATTTGAGTTGATTCGCAAGGATGAAGAAACAGATTCCCGCATGCAAGGCTGTTGAGCAACTTTGGGAGACTTTAGTGAACTTATAGTCTTGGAAGATTTAGAAGAGAAGGAAAAATAGAGGATTTGGAAGAGAAGGTGAACAGTAACAATGGGGTTATCCTTCAAACTGGTTACGGGAAGGAGAAGTGCAAATGATAGAATGATTGAGTATTTTTCCCGAAAAGTTAAAATGAGGGGAAATAAGGAAATTCTCCTTTCTGCCCCTTGGACATTCCCCATATTACTTTTTTGTCCATTCCTATTTTAATTAAAATTCTTCATTTTTAAATTAATGAATTAATACTTTGACTACCCTTTGTTATTAATATATTTTAATTAAATGGGTTATTACAATCACTTTTTTCACTCATATTGATCTACACATCGGTAACCAATTCGAAGACGATCATCTACATTCCTTTCGATCTATACATCAATAACTGATTCGAAGACGATCATCTACATGTTTTTCAATCTACGCAGCATTAACCGTTTTGGAGACGAGCGTTTACATTCATGTCGATCTACACATCGGTAACTGATCCGAAGACGATCATTTTTTTATTCCAATCAATCTACGGATCGGTAATCAATCTGAAGACGATCATTTTTATGTATATCGATCTACGCACCTGTAAACAATCTAGAGACGATCATTTTTTATCTTTGTCTATCATTTGTTTAGTTTATTCATTCATTGCATATCAAATAAACCAAAAGAAACATTACATCACTTCCTCTTTAAAATTGCATGTGACTTTGCATTTCACCTGCTTTGGCATTAACAGTTATTCCATTTTGACAATTTATCTACTTTCATATTACCACTTTACCTGCTTTCGTAATTATCATGATGGACAATATTTAGGTCTTTATATTTAATTATCTTTTACAACAATAATATGAAAACCATTGTCATTTCATATTATCTAGTAAAAAAAATAATTAAATAGGAATAACTATAGTACCCTAATTTTGTTCGACTAATTAAAAAATTCTAAAATTAAGTCATAATATGTTTAAGACTAAATTGCATTTGTGGTCCCTTAACTTAATTTCAGTTAAAGTTTTAGTCCTTTATCTTTCTTTTTTTTCCCGATTTGGTCCTTTATTCTTTATTTGATGTTGTTAGAGATGAAAATATGAGTTTATTTAAAGATTTAAGTTATGAATTTGATGAAATTTGCATTATATTGAGGATGATAATTAATTTTATGGGTTTTATTTGAAATTTTTGATGAATTTTTGCACAAAAAAGGATAACATTGTCGACATTTTAAAATATAAAAGATCAAATTGTCACTTAAAATTAAAATAAATGACCAAATCAGAAAAAAAAAAACATAAATGACTAAAACGTTAACTGAAATTAAGTTAAAGGATCACGGATGCAATTTAGCCTATGTTTAATTTTAATATTTACAATAATTATTAATTTCCTAAAAAAGGTATAAAAAAAACAAGAAAATCAGAGAATCAAAGTGAAGTTATATATGCATCTAAGTTCATTCTTAGGTTTATTATTATATATGCATATCTAAGTCCTTAAGCTCTAGTTCAATTGGCTATGTTAGACATCTTGTCTCGGGTTCAAATCTGAGACCTCACAGTTGTGTGAGTTAATTATGGTGGAATTTTCATATCTTCTAAGATCAAAATAAATAAATAAATAAATAAATATCACATTTAGAAGAAAAAAAGTAAAACATTCGTATCTTCTAAAATCAAAATAAATAAATAAATAAATATCACATTTAGAAGAAAAAAAGAGTAAAACAAAATTATAGCAAATAAATAACAAAAAAATTAGAACATGAAAAAAAACAGTTTTAGTAGTATCGCTTTTCTCCTTTTTTTATTTTTCCTAATTCAGCTACAATTTTTCTATTTTATACAAGCAATTAAAACTTTTCCTAATTCAACTATGATTTTTCTCATGTATACAAACAAATAAAAAGTACAATTTCTTTTTTTTAGCTTTACCTTAGCAAATTCATTTTTTCTACAAAAATAAACTATAAACCAGTACTCAATTTTATCTAATAGACACAAAGATTAATCATTTTAGCCTATAAATTGAGAGGATAAAAAATCAAACAAGAGAGACCTTTTTTCATACTAGTAAAAGGTTTTTTTTTTTTTAAAATAGTAAGTGTTCTGAAACATGAAATAAATTGTAGAAGAATACACTAATTCAAAATAAAAGGAAATACCAATCATAGCAAATACTAGCAAATCAAAAATATCTGAATTTGTTTTATCTTTTTTTTTTGTTTGCTCTCTTATGTCTTCTTCACCCTCACAACCATAAATCATTCAAAAGATAAAAAGAATAATATCAAAATAATTTATTTTAATAAAAAAGTTCCCAAAACAAAAAGAAACAGAAAAAGAGAAGAAAAAAAAAAAATACTGCCACCCTCCCTCTCTACTGTCGTTGCCATAAGTCTATGTTCTTCTAGCCACGACATGGCCTCCAGATCACAGTTCGAAGGACAGTCGCGACTTCCATAAATAGCGTTGTGAACACATGTTATTTTATTTTCTTATTAAGCCTTCCTCTAACTACAACCAACATCAACGGCTAATGAAATTATATAAGCATCTAAGTTCATTTTTAGGTTCATTATTATTATTTTTAATAAAATAAATCAATTTTATTCAAAATTTATTTGGGTAAAAAAATTAGTTGAAATTTTACATTTTATCAATCTTAATTTTAAGGCGTTTGAGTTGCGACAATTTGGTGATCTTAAACTCCAAAATAATAATAATTTTTTAATAAAATAAGATTGACTGAGATGCAACATCTTGTCAGTCATAGTTTAAGACATCTGACTTGTGTCAATTTGGTGATCTTAAGCTCTAAAATAATAATTATCTTTTAATAAAATAAGATTGATTGATATGCGACATCTTGTCAGTCATAGTTTAAGGCGTCTGAGCTATGACAACTTGGTAATATTAAACCTTCTTAACCAAACCAACAACATTTTTTTGTCAAACCATTTTATTGTAACAAAACTCATTTCTTTAAAAGCAAACAACACATCTGTGTTTTCTACCCAGGAACTACGTAGCTTTGATTTCTTCATCGCAGCGGGAGATACGTAGGAGCAATGTCAAACTCTTGTCAAGCACAACGATAAAAGTTTATTTTTCCCCCCTCTTTTTAAGCACATTTTTATTTCAAAATCACATTCATAAAAAACAATTTATATTCACATTTTAATAATAAGGAGAAATAAATATATTTAACATTAGTTTTGCACAATTAATTATAAAGAACCGCTTTGACGGATGTTGTAGGTTGCTAATACATTCTCTACGCATAATCAACTTCCAGACTCAAAATTTGATTTCAAAGACCATTTTTCTGTTTTAAGGGATTCTCAATGTTTTCTATTTTAAAATAAATTTTGACGGCAACTCCATTGAATTCCAAAAACACTCAAAATTTTAGGCCGCGACAGCTGACGACAATCTTCAAGTTGTGTAACACAAACTCAATGTGAGTAATCTCATAAATTTCAAACATAATCTTGTATTGCTTCAATGCATGAGAACATTTTGAACATCATGATTTAAAGAGGTATTCTAATATCTTTGTGAGCTTTCGAATCAAGTTATTCTTATCTTCTGATGTTACTTTGACTCTTTCATTATTGAGTAGATTTTATGCACTTGTTGATGTGAGAGCCTTTTAGCTTGTCCACTCAAGTGATTCTTATTCCTTAAAACATATGTCAAAAAAGATTTACTTCATCAGTAGATCAGTTAATATTTACTTCATAAGATTTATTGTCATTAAAATATATGTCAAAAAGGAGTTTGACCTCAACAATTATTACATCTAGTGTATAAGCTAGGGCACCTAATGCTACAATTGTTGAGATTATCACGAGTAGGGATGGAATAATTGCAAATATTCTAGTTAATCCACTTTTAGAGTTTGGAATAAGCATCTTTAGGAATTACTCATAATCAAGTTACAGTCCTGTAAAAGAAGATCTTGAACCTTTTCAATGGTTGCATTAGGAGGTTTAGGCCCTATGACCTTCATATCCATATGTTAGTCTTGAAAAACATATTGTCATCAACAGAAAATTGAATTTTCTTTTCTTTGTTTTGTTCCTTGCATTTTTTATGCCATGAATACATTTGTTCTCTTGTGCCTACACAATAAGCTAGACTAGAAAAAAATTCAACACATAAGATAAACAAATTGAAGTCACACGCTTCATAATTAAAGAAACCATTTTACTAATCACACTTTTAAGGAAAGACAACTCAATGTGATAAGAGGCATTAGACATATCAAGCTTAAGGCCTACCACACCTTTCTTTCCCTTCATGTGTTTCATAGCATGGAAGTTTTCATATGCCAAAATAGTGTTGTCAGTAATCATGGTTGGAAACAAAGGAGCTTTGGAACAGTCCAAAAATACTATATCTAGAAATACACATTAATTCCTTATTAACACTATTTTTTTATCACAAATGGTGGATTCCAAAATAACAGTTATTCTAAGATCTTTATATACAATAAATATTTCATTTTCATATGATTTAATTTTAGAGTTGTTTGTCTTGTAATTACTATTCAATTAGTGGCTATAAAAACATCGATATGCAGGGCTTTGGGTTTTAATTTGAGATGCTCTATTTCTCCATACTTAAGGTGTTTGAGTCTAACCACAATATTATTTGATCGAAAAAATTTAGAATTAGTTTAAGACAAATTATTTTATTTTATGGATAAGTATTTTTTAACTATAACTAATACTTCCTCCATCCCTTTTTATAAGTACATTTTACTTTTTTTTACAAATATTAAAAAAAATGATAACAAATTTAATGTGTATATATTTCTAAAATATCATTTATATATGACTGTATACAAATATCATAGACTAGTGCAATACACAGAGATAAAAAATGATATTCTTAAAATATTAAATAAATAGCGCAACGGTATGAACCTATGAGGCTCAACCCAAATATATTATGGATTGACCCCCAAGAAAAACTAATGGAACAAACATGCTCAATAGCGATGTCCAACCTAAGTAAGATCCAACGACACAACATCAACACAAAGTGATGACGTAGCGCTTAAACTACCCCCAACGGCATCCCTAAAAGCACATGTTCCTAAAGGCAAGGAATATGAAAGCACTTACGTGTTCCTAGAGTCCCACGAATTGCGGATTGTAGTCAAACCAAATAAGACCTATCACTTATCTCAGCATGCAGTTACATCGCAGATAACAACAATTCTGCTATGATCTCAACAATCACCTCAATAATAATAGCAACATACTGCAACAAATATAAATCCAGCCACTATATAAATAGGGGTTCACCCCATGTATGATCATTCATTATTCCACTCACCATAATTACTTGTACCTTGTCTTATTTTGGCATTAGAGTGTCTTTGCAGATATACCCCCTCTCTCATTTGAAGTAGGAGCATATGAGAAGAAGGAATGGAGATCAAAACATAATCACAATATCAATCTTGGAGTCCACATACAGTAACAAAAAAAAACACTCAAAACATATTAGTGATATAACAACACATAACAATTTCTATATTTTTTAAATGTATAAATAAATAAATAAAATATTTTAGAACCAAAAAAGGGAATTAATTGTGTATTTTAATTTTTTTGACTAATTTTAATTTTATAACACTAATTAATGTCAATAAAAATGTGGTGTTAATTCATTGGTAAGAGCGTGACAATATAGCCTTAAGGAATATAGTTTAAATTTCATTTATGATAGTTGTAAAATGATCATTAATATCACTTTATTTAATAATAATTTTTTCATTTCTAATTAAAAATTGTTCAATAAAAATGGACATATTTTATTTGTAATGGTGATTTTTATTTGCAAAAACATAGCATCTCATAATGTCTCATTTCATATCTAACTCTCAATTTAAACTTTCTCTTATATCATAACGCAAAACATAGCATATCATAATGGCTTCTCCACTAACTTTATCTTACCTAACACAATCACGGTATTAACAACTTAAAATTTTATAATAAATAATTTTATTACTATATTATTTCTATAAAAATATTCACATAGTTATTTTTATGTGTAAAAAACTTAATAATAAATTTTACATAAATTAGAGTTGTTAAGATGATTATTAAATAATATATGTGTTATTACAAAAATAATATACGTGTGTTATTGAGAATTGAAACAAAATATGCATGAGAGAGAGGGCCCAAACCCATTGGTTACCCCTCTAAATCCATTCCTGAATATCAAATCCTCGTATTATATAATTTTACTTGCATTTAAAGAACTGGTAAGTTTTCATAGAGATATTAAGATATTTTGATATAAATGTTATTATTAAGTATTCCTCAAAACTTTTATATATATGTCAGAAGAAACCAAAACTTTTTTAAAAAATATTCATCAAAAAATATTTTACCTTATATTATGTGCCATAAAAAAACCTTATATTAACTATTTTTATATAGTATATTCTTACTCTTGAGTTATCATATTTTACTTTTATTTAATTTTATGCCTTAGATGATAATGTTTTTTCAAGCGATAAAGTATCTAAACAAATTTATACTAATGTTTATTTTTTAATAAATGTTTATCATTAGTAATTAAAATGTAGTTATTCTTTAACGCTTTTGATATCTTTATAATATACTTTTTAGAGATAGAGATAGAGATTTGTATATTATAGAGAGAGATTAAGATTAATATTAGAT
>JBBPBQ010020321.1:45327433-45367883 GCA_037974755.1 Cicer yamashitae
CAATTATATTTAAAACATTATAGAAAACTCCTCCACAAAAATTTAGAATTGTTTAACTTGAGATGAACTAAATATGAATTTTTTAAATATTATAAACTCGAGATAAATGTAACGAAAACATGAATAAAAAAAATTAAATTTTGAGTTTATTTTTTGTGAAAGAATTTTTTTATAATGTTCTAAATATGTCTGAAAGAATTATTCAAAAATATATATTGACATTCATGTAGAAACTAAAATTGTTTGCATGATAAATTTTATTTTTTTTGGCCTTTTCACCCAAAAAAGGGGAAATTAGTAATATTTATAATAAAAATAAATAATTTATTATATTGTTCTTTTCCCTCTAAGAATGAAAAGGGTCAAGAAGAAAAAGAACAAGAATATTATAAAAAAAAGTTGGAATTAAAAAAATATATTCTTTATATGGACTAAAAATAAAATTTTAAAATTTTATATGGACTAAACTCTCATTTAATACTAAAGATCCTTTTGATATGCAAAAGAGTAAATATTGGACAGGACAGTACAATACAAGATAGACTTTAGAGACAGAGATAAGAGAGAGAGAGGGAGAGAGAGAACTTGAGAGGGAGAGAGAGGAGACAAAATGTTTTTACAATAGAAAATAAAAGGGTATTTTAGATAGTCTATTTAAAGGACAAAAAATTATCCTATGATTGAGCGAGAGACAAGAATTACAACTTTTGTCTAGTCCATTGTTCCTCAGTTTATCCAATCCAATAGTTAGATTTTACATTAAATATGATATAACATGAGTTGTAGTGTCTCTCATTTTTTTGGCATATCAAACGCACCCTAAATGTTATAATATTTTATAATATATTACATCTTTTTATTTTATTTGAGTATTTAGATTTAAAATTTTCTACTTGGTCACTATCTTGCGACAAATATATGTATTTAAGCACTTTTCTCTAGTCTTATACTCAAATTAAATTACGGGACACTAATAGTGATTTTTTTATTACATAAATGTAGTGAATTCTACATTATTGTATAATTTTTGTAATATATTTTTAATCTAGAATGGACATATTTTTCTTTAATATATACTGTATTTTCACTATTATACTCTCTAAATCTAGATCCATAATTTATTATTCTCAATTTTGTCAAATATTATATCCTCTTTGATAGTGTGTCTCTGTCACAAATAATGTTTGGATCATAACAAAATTAATTGACATACGTTGATATATAATAATGGATGCAATTTAATTGGTATTATTTACGCCAACTTAATTGAAAGTATGATTTAAATTGTATGTGGCCTCATTAATTTCTACATGTTCACTTGTAAAATATTATAATTTTTCTTTAGCAATTCTTGAGCTAATCTATAATTGTATCATCATTGTAGTGCATATTTGTTTTAATTTTAAATAAAGCTTATTTGAACTATAAATTCCATTATTATGGTCTACTCTTAGTTTGTGAACTATTTAATAAGATGACATTATCTAATATATCATGATACTCTTAATTTTAAGGATGGGTGTTATTCTTTGAGGTTAGTCGTGATTATGTTTGGCCCTCTTGTGACTTATTTATGATTGTATAAGTGGAAAAATTTGTTTATAATAATTTTTTTTTTTTTGATATTATAAATGTGAAGGCGTCGGAAAACATAAGAAATATAAGTTTGAATTGCGTTTTAACATTGAAAAATACTTCGGTGCTTAACCAAAAATATATGTTATTTATCAAATCATTTCATTTACGATTATAAAACATGTTTAGTAAAATAAAGTTGAATCATAAATAACTTAGATTAGAGTAACAGAGAGAGAAGGAACACAAATTTTTTTATACTAGTTCACAACATACTGTTGCTACATCTAGTCCTCCTCTTATAGATAAATTTTGCCTTGGTACAGTCGATGGCTTAATTCATTATTTCAACATTAGCATACAAGTATTGTTTACTCTGCCTCTTTTCAGGCTTTAAGTATTATTATTTAGAATTTTCAGGCTCTCGCCATTGGATTTTTTCTTCAACTTTCTGACAGCCTACTACTGAAGTTCATAAGTATTGTTATACCTCTTCAAGTACCTCTTATGGACGAAAGAGTTGTTGCCACTATTGAGATGATTTACATCAGTTACAGTTTATGTCTGAATTGATACAAAGTTTGTTTCTACGATTCTAACTCTCGTTGAGAGGAAATTACATTTCAAGTCATATATCAATTTAAGTATATCAAACACTTTAACTGATTTACATCAATTCTAGTAACTCTCTATTGAGAGGATTTTTCAATCATTCTTTTCTTTTGATGTGTTCTAGACTTTTACAGAATTTCTTCTTAACGCATTGACTTTTTCATCTCTCTGCTTTTGATTGATTGATCAATTTCTACTTAAATACTGAGAAATGTATCCGTTGAAAATATTTAGTTGGTATTTAAGGCAAATCAACCTTTAAGACATATCCATATATATCTTCATAATTAATTCAACGTATCTTCAATTAAGAAAAAAAATCTCAGAGGATGTCATGTACTTCTTCAATCAGAGAATATGTCCATTATGATGAGTAAAGGATGTTGGAATGTTGACGTCTTATCAGAGTGTTGACTTGAAACGTTGAGCTAATAGTCAACTGGTTTACTAGAATTATCAAACGCAGAGTCATCATATTGAGTTTGTACTCAGATTCGTCAGAGGCGCATAGAGAGCATGTTTATCAGAGTCAGACACAACTTCAATAGATCTTCCAGAGTCACTGTAAACTTGTTTAGTAGATTTTGTTTCTTTGTTCATCGAATGATCTAACTATCACAAGAACATTGACTTTATCAAATGCTTCATTTAGAACTTTCTTATTTTGATCTTTGAGTCAGAGGATCAAGATGAGTTTTTGATTAGAGGCATATAATCATTGTAGCGCTCTTTTCCTTTGACTTGTATTTTGTTTGTCTTTAATGCTTTGCCTTGAACTCGAGATTATCATATGCTTGTTGCAATGCTACTTATTATTATATTATGACTTGTTCTATTAATGAACATAATTACTTGTTTATTAGATGATAATATTCTGTGTTAGAAACACTTAGATTATTATCTCTAACTTACTCATAATTTATGTTGCCTTAAAATAGATAGTCATCAATATACTTCTTCGTCTTCTAACTTAATTTGCACACTTAGTAAAGACAGTTAGGGGATAATTGTTCTTATTTGTTTGTTTTGTTATTATCAAAATATCTATTAGGGGATTGTAGCTAAAACCACTTTTTTACTAACAAAATGTCCAATTATTTTTCTTATCAAAACCTTTTTTTTTTTACTAAAAAAATACGATATTTCTTCATTCAAATTAAAAGAATATATCGATCAATAACAATACAAATTCGCTAAAAATGAAAAAGATGAATCTCCAAACAAGTTCATAATATCTATATTAATAGCATAAAACGACAAAATGCTTACAAAATTGACAAAATTAAAATGACTGGGGTACCCATTCTTCTGGACCTACAACGTTGACGACGATAAAATCATTGGTTGAATCCATCAGCACGAGATCAAAGTTAATATGTCAATCCGAATGAAATACACATCATAACCAGACAGAAAAAATCAAAAGTAACACACCAAGACGACGAATCAAAACGTCACACTAAAGTGAAGAAATATCAGAAAAAACACAAAGAAAAAAGAGATATGTGTGAAAATCACTTATTTAGATTAAAGAATAGAGGAAAATGACGTAGAGAAGGTGATTTTCAATCAAAAATGGTCATAAATCACCCATCTTTTAGGATGAAGAAGAAATAGAACTAGAGCGGATTTTTTTTCAACAACTAGGTTTTATATAGGTTAATATTGAAAATGAATTTAATTTTTCTTTCAAAAACTATAAGTATATTAAATAAATAATCATATATATATAAATAATCAACTCTGTCATGTGACGATGCTTGACACCACATAGAGACATAAAGTTTAGCATTTTTTTTAAACATTTCAAAACTTGTAGATTGATAATTCAACCATTATTCTCAATTTAGTGTTAGAATTCAACGTGCTCAATTAAAAATAATAATTATTGAATATATCTTTCCATTAATTTTATTTTATATTTAGATTTATATTGTAAACACCATAATCTTTTTTCAAACTTTCTTGTACATTTCCATATTATTTAATAACATTATAAATAAACTTTGTTAAAGCAATAATTATCGATATTACAAATTTTTAACAACTTTATTTAGAATAATTTATTTATTCTATATCCGTAATACCGCACATTATTTATCTAAAAAATAATGTAGAATACTGCAAATTAATATCATTATAGTCTAAATTCAGAAGAGAAATCATGATAAGTACTGAAATATAATGTTATAAGTCAAGTTTCACAATTAGACAATATAACTAAATCCTAAAATTACAAACACAATGACTATTAAACATCAATATTAAATACTTGCTCCGAGTCTAAAGTTTAAGTCTTCTTATATGCTATAAATAGAAATAGGGGATGAGATGGTAATCTCGGTAAGTTCCATAAAAGGGAGAGTAGTTAGAAAATATATTTTTGAAAATATCAACGATAGAAAAGTACACATTTCCTTTTCAATAAAGTCTTTAAGGTAAAATTATGTTTGAAAACCTTTTATTCTTTTCAGTCAATTTTTCATAAAATATGAATAGTCTATCCAAATTATCTCAACGCAAGCCACCAAGATGATTGTGTTCATTTTGTAAGATAGGTCTTGGTCATGTTTCATTAACAAAACACCATCATATCTCACCGTATCATTTTCAGTCATTTAATTTAAAAAAATATATTTGAAAAATGAAATTTGAACACAATAAATGTATAGTAACATTTTCAATTAAATCAATGCAAATTGCAACATGAAATTTATTAATCAATCATTAACAATACAATTCGAATCAAAATTAAACAACACTACAAAGTAAACACACGTAAAAACTACAGGTAACATTTCAAAATCTATCAAATTCACTTAGCAAATGTGACATTCTCTCAACGAATCTAGTACTGGGGCTAATTTTTACAAAATTTGTCAAATTTACTTAGTGAATTTATAATTTGCTTAGCGAATTCTAGTCCAAAGCAACCATGGATCCCGGGGTTGAATTCGCTTAGCGAAATTATTTTCGCTTATAAGTGAATTTTTGCGAATTCTAAAATTTTCCCATGTTTTCACAACCAGTCCTTAACCACCCATCAACAACCATAGTAAGTAAAAATCATCCTCGAATCAAGTAATAAAGCACTCACGCAAGCATCAATTCAAACATATAAATACTAAAAGAAAGGAGAATAATAGAAATCACAATTTAATCTATCATGATGCATGCAAGAAAATGGGTTTCTAACACTCATCTTTTCAAAAACCGAAATTTCATTAATTTAACTTCTTGTTAACCAAAATACCTCAACAGTACTCATGCATGCAAAAATAGAATTTACGGAAAAATAGAAACTCACTAATTTTCTCAAGTGTAGTATTCTTGGACACAGCTTAACAAAAACCTCCCTTTTTCCTTGAGTTTAAGAACTCTTCCTTCTACTCTCTAAATGATCCAAATTAGAAAATGAGGGTTGTGTTTGAGGTATTGTATGTAGTTTTATGTAAACTTGTGAAGTGATTTTGGGGAATGTTGGAGCTATCTTGATGAAGGATGTAGCAAGTGAAATTGTTTCATATTTTGGAAAGTGAAAAGGGTTGAAATGTGGTGAGGATGATGCTTAAGAGAGGTAATGAGTTTGTTGTATGATTAAGAGGGTGTGAGGGATGATTAGGTGTTATATGAGTAAGTGGAATGAAGGAAAGTTGAGAAAAATTAGTGTGTTGGTTCCTTTCTAATTTAGGTGAGTGAGTTAGTAGATAATTTGGTCCAAATTACTACTCTTTCAAAATATAACTCACTAAATTAAACTTCCTAAATAATTCAATGAAATAGTTTAAAATACACACTTATTTCCAACAAGTTTATTAAATAATTATTTAGAAAAGTTTCAATTTATTTGAGTAGGGTTGTTACAATATCATTATTCAAAATCATTATAAATAATATGTTTTGGATATATACACTTTCCGTTTATTTTTGCAACATCTTCTCTTTTATCCTCATAAATAGTAAAATTTTAAGTCTCATGTACTTCTAATAAGTTTAACCTAATCTTTTCTCAAGTGTGTTATATTTGTAACACACTTGAGTTTTGAGTAAATTATTAAAACTTGTATATCATCTCAAATTCTACTTTTATGCATTAGAGATTTAATGTTACTCATATCATGACAACTCTTTGAATCAGGATAAAAATTTCCTTGATTCAGATCAAACCTAAGTCAAGAGATTTCTTGATCTAATTAAGAGTTTTCCTTGATTTAGATCAAGTCTATCTATGATTTATTTGAATCGATCCAAACATTCTCTAAATCAATTCAAACCGTTAAAAATAAGTGTTTTATTTTTTTTGTTTTTTCAATATTATTTCCTTACACCTATAAATAATCATCTAAGGGCTTTTTATCATTTTAATATTCCGAAATTCATCTCAATATTCTCAAACTCTCAAGTAATTTTTTTTTTTTGAGTGTCCAATATAAGAAGAAGTGTTGGTGAGGAGTTTCACAAATCTTTCTTTGGATTTGATTTGGGATTGATTCTCAAGTGTTTAGAAAGGATTTTTTTTTAGAGGAGTCTGAATCTTCATATTTGAAAGAGGGTTTTCTAGTTGAAGATTGAATAGTGTTGATTTTGAGATGTCAAAATCATGTGCTAGAAGTTAGTGATTGTAATATTTGAAAGAGGTTTTGCTTGCAATTGTAATATCTCCTAGGATTTTGAAATCATTGCACACAGGGAGTGGATGAAACATAAAAGAAGAGGTTTTGCTTGCAAATATAATATCTCTTGGGATCTTGAATTTATTGTACACAAGGAGTGGATGATTCATAGAAGATGTACCCGAAGCGAGGATGAAAGTGAAATTTTTATAAAATTTTGGTGATAGCTCTTTACTCCATGCTTTTTTAATTTGCTACACTATTTGATTTGATTGTTGTGATATTCACAGTTCTTGATATCTTTGAAAGTGTATAGATAAATTTTGATTTTTGGTGTTCTTAAGAATTTGTAAAGTATTAAAAATAGAATTTTATTGTCACAATCAATTTATAGTCAAAATATCAATTCAATTGTTTCAATTTGTTTTTTTTTTTTTTTGTTAAAGTGATTGGATTAGTTTTTCTGTGGTCATTCTTTTGAAGTGTTGATGGATTCAATGTTTACTCAATTGCAAAGTTAATTGGATTTTTCTTTCAATTAAATTTTCAATTGATTAGCTCATAATCCTTTATTTATATTGGTGTTTTGAAATTAGAACAAAAGTTTCTTATAAATTTCACAAAAGTTACGTATAATCGGATTGAAATATTTTAAATCCACACTTTTCTGCAATAAGAGTGGAAATACTATTCACCTCCTCTATTATTTTGGGTCTTAACAACTAACAAATTATTATGTGAAAAACTAAATATCTCTTTTATTCCCTACGAAGAATATATAGTTAACTATGAGACTCAAATCTTAATAAAATATATCATTGATACATTATATATATTGGGTTTTATATTGTCTTCATGGAACCATTTGCCACAAATAACTTTGCTATATTATATTTTATATGCAAAATATGTGGTTAAGTTTATGAAAATTTATTAGTGATAAATTTTACAATCATTTCTCTCCATAATTTTGCACTATACACTTCATATCTCAATATTAAATATGTTCGGAATAATTGGATGTGTCCATGATCCAATCATTTATGTAATCAATTTTAGATTTAAAAAAAATATTAAATTTCATTATCATATTTACTGTTTAATAAAATAGTTAATTTGATAATTCTTTGATTAAAATTATAGACTTGTTATCGTGATAGAGATTATGATAATGAGAAACAAGTCTTTTATTATTTTAATATAAATTATTCTTGATTGTATGATTATTATGAGTAGGACATCGATAATTTGGATAGATCAATATAAATTAATGGTCTTTATTGGATAAAGAACAATAGATCTTATTTATTAAATTACATATATAGATGATGTATATATTGATATGATCATTGAACTCACTCAATTGCGATTTTCTAATGATTAATATTACCTTAATATGTCAATCGAAAATTCTCAAAAAGAAATATAATAATTTTATATGTCCTAAAGTTATCATAGTAATTAACAAATAATTTATTGTATTTTAATTCTAGACACCTAATACCTTAAGGTGCTAGTTAAAAACATATTGGATACAATTAATTACATGTATAGGTAATGATTAATCAAGATGAGATCTGTCAACTCCTCATCCTCATAATGAGTTTGAGCTCTATGATAAAATGAAAACCCTAGTTAGGGAAACCAAATGAAAAAAGAAATGAGTTTCTTAGGTCGCAGAAATTACTTATTATGCCAAAATGATTTATACATTCTTTATAAAAAAATAACCTGTACAATAATCACTAAATCCAAATCAATAAAATTTGACATCATAATCAATAAAATTGAGTCTAAAATATTTTTACAATCATAATACTTTTATAAAATAAATTTTGTAATAGTGTAACTAATATGAGAAAGTTTTTTACAAAATATTTTGAAAAACTCAAATTTTGAGAATATATGATTTAAAACAATATTTTATCATATTAATTAACACCAAATATTTGGTACTAAATCAAGACATTTTATATTTATTCAAAATTACATCCCAACATTTTGGTATAAAGTTATTTTATATCTTAATTTGACAACATCAAATAATTGTATAATTTTTCTTTTCAATGTTTTATTTAACATCAAATAATTGTATTATTTTTTTTGGGTTAAATAAATTTTTAATTTTTATAAAAAGTTTAATTTTTATAAAAAGTTTAATTTTATAAAATTTTAATGTTTTGTTTTTAGTTTCTTTAATTTTTTTTAATTTTAGTCCCAAAGTATTTTCTAGTTTTGATTTTTAGTCTTTGTTTTTAAGTCAATTTATATCATTAAAAATTTTGAATCTTTTCTCTATACACGTTTAGAACATTATAAAAATATCTCATACAAATATTTAGAATTTTTCATTAAATGACCAATTAAATATGAATTTTTAAACTTTTGAAACTTAAAAATTCATATTCAATTTATTTTTAAAAAAATTTATAAATTTTTGCGATGAAAATTCTTATAATGTTCTAAACATGCAAAAAAAAAATTACAAAATTTAAATGATAAACATGAATTGACTTACTAACACTGTCTAAAAACAAAATTTTAAAAATTTATTTAAATAAAAAATAAAATAGAAAAAAAATACAAATAAGGTATATGTTATTGGAACAAATATTAAGAAGAGGCTAGATTGTGGTTACACTTTTAGCATAATGGATAAGTCAAATTCAGAAGAGTGTCTTACATTACACCACATAGATAGAAAAACAACACAATAACAACACAACTTTCATTTTCTTTGCAATTCCAAGCCAACAATGGCGTCTCTACAGAATTCACCTACACTTCACCAAACCCTCTTTCACAACTCTTTCCCTCAGGTATTCTCTCTCATGCTTTAACTTGGTATTTTTTTTTTCCCTTCATTTTTCTCTGTTTCTGAAAAAAGAGGTGTGTAATGCAGAAACATGGTTGTAATTTTCGTTCATCTAGAAGAGATGGTATTTCTTTCATTGTTAAAGCTTCTCAAGAATTGTCACCTTCTTCAACTCTAGGTATCTTGTCTTTTCTTGTCTTTTGAGCTTGAATTGACAGCTTCTGATACTTTAGATTGAAGACGGGTCTGGACTTTGATGTCCAACACTAATTGAACAACACGGACACTTGTAGTTATTTTTAATCACTTCTATTTTCTTAAATTATTATTGATGTGAACGTGTTAGTATCTAGCACCAATATTTTAAATTGAAGAAATGTCTGATGTTTGACATGTGTCAATGTCCAACACTGACGCAACACCGAGATATGTGATTATATTCAATTACTTATATTTACTTAAGTTATTACTATTGTCTACGTTCCCGTGTCAGAATTGTATTTGGTGGTCGTGTTTGTGTCAGTACTCCATAAGCT
Organism: Cicer yamashitae; assembly: GCA_037974755.1. NCBI lineage: Eukaryota > Viridiplantae > Streptophyta > Magnoliopsida > Fabales > Fabaceae > Cicer > Cicer yamashitae. The sequence goes on from JBBPBQ010020321.1 coordinate 45,337,585, forward strand.
ATGTATGCATTACAAGTTGTAACTATAGGGATTTTACTTCTTCTGTGAGTAGAACTGTACAAGCTGTAGGCACTTTGAACCTGCTTGAATCCATGGTCATCAATGTAGGCAAATTAACATCTGGTGAAGATACTTTGTGTAATGTACATCTTGTTGTCTAATGGGGTGTTTGGATAATTAGTTCAACAAGTGTGTGTGTGATTAGCACTTAAATTCACTAAATTACTTGCGTTTGGATAAGCACATTGAAAAGCTATTTGCATTCTCAACATATGTTTTCAATACAATTTTTGGTGGATAGAATCGGAAAAGGGATGTAAACCACATGTGAACCATTGCAGCTAATACCTGGTTTGTGCTTTCGGAGAAAACAATAATCAAAAAAACACTTTGAGAACAAGAACACTAAGCAATGGTTTTTTTATAGACAAATATTAGTTGTTATGTTTGTATTTTCTGCTTCGCCAAGGTTTGACAGATATTTTGACAGATATATCAGGAAGGCGCCATGTGATTGCCATTGGTGCTACCGCCCCATTAGTTTTTCTGTTCAACCAACAATCAATTTCTTGTAAGATAGCATTTTAAGCAGTTATTTGTCGCCTGCTTACTTTCCTAAATACTGATTCCTAACATCCTAAGGATATACCCTTGATATGGCTCAGTTGCTGCAGAAAATAAGAAAGGATTTCAGTCAGTTTTGGATAGGAAAGATGGATATTCATTTGACTACCCTTTCGGGTGGCAGGTGAGAATTGTTATGTACCATCTGCATTAGTATCATGGTGAGTTTGACGAAATCACAATTATACTGTGATTTTGTTCCAAAAGTATAGTTTTTGCTAAAATCATATTGGCACATCGTGATTCTGCCAAACTCACCCTGAATTCATATTAAAACAAACAATTATCGATAAAAGGATGAAATGGAAGTTAAGGTTAGCTCCTTCTTTTTCTTTTATCATGGGGAGTGGGCAGGAAGTAGTGATTGAAGGTCAAGATAAGGTGTTCAAAGATGTTATTGAACCACTTGAAAACGTCAGTGTAACTATGATCCCAACTGGAAAACAGGATATTAAAGAATTTGGGTCCCCCGAACAGGTTAGGCTTCATATTTGAGTGAGTTGCATTGTTTTTAGAAAGTGAAGAAAAGTTGTTGTTTTCATGTAATTCTTAATTTGTTTGCAGGTTGCTGAAACTCTAATAAAAAAGGTTTTGGCACCTCCAAATCAGAAAACAAAGATAATTAAGGCAACAGAGGTTTGATGTTGTACATCTCTTCTCCTTGTTTTTGTACTCATTAGCTATTGTCTTTCTTAATGTATTGATATTTGTAGTCTCACATTTCAATCTTATTTTGACAAGGATACTGTTTCCAATTTAGATGAGAATGTTGTGTTGGATATGTGGAAAGAGTAAACAAGATAGGATTATGAATGACAGCATTAGACAGAGAGTTGGGGTAGCACCTATTGTAAAAAAGATGGTGGAAACTCGACATAGCTGATTTGGGCATATGGAGAGGAGACTTGTAGATTTTGTGGTTAGGAGAGTAGATCATATGGAGGTAGTTAAGTCGCTAGAGGCAAATGAGGGCCTAGAAAAAACTATAACATAAACTATTGAGAAAGATCAATGAACTGGATAGAGATATGGTATATGACACAACATTATAGCATCGTTTGATTCATATTTCTAGTCCTACTTAGTGGGATAAGGTTGTTATTCGTGTCTTCAATTTGGAGGACTTAGTTAAAAGGAATATGGTACATGTAGTTTTGAATTGGGACTCATTATATTTTCATCTTCTTTAAACAACTATTTTTGCTTAAAACCCAAGTTTAGATGAATACAGTTATGAGTGGTATGTATATTCATACAGAGGTTAATGGTAATGGTAGGAAATGTAGTTACAATGAAGAATATCTATTTCAATTTTTTGGATAAAAGATTATAAGTTGGTTTAGCTTCCTGAATCCTGAGTGTATTTAGCAAGAGGATAGTCATCATATTGGTCATTTCATCATATAGTCATCATAAACTGCTAATGTGGTAACTGTTGTCAAGTAGTAAATATTGAAGTTCCTAAATCTTATTGAATCAATGAGTGTATTTGATTTTGTTGTTTCTTTTCCTGAAGGTTAAGGTACCTAATCATGTTCTAGCATATGTGCATTTTCATTTGTATGCAATTGCATAACAATGATTATAGCAAGTAATTTATGAATATGTAAATTGTGAATATATGAATATGTCAAACTCTGATCATAGCTTGATCAATTTGTGTAATCCTCCAGCACGATATTGACGGAAAAGTGTATTATCGATTCGAGTTTGTTGCTAAGGCCCCAAACTACACTCGTCACGCTCTCAGCGCAGTATGCATTGGCAATGGTATAGTTGGATTCTCATTCTGAATTATTTCAAGTAATATTGTCAAATAGCGGTTACAACATTATAGTATAGCAGAATTTGAACAAATTGATATTGTTCCGTGATACACTATTTAGTACAAGGTATGTCAACTAGATATAGCACTATAGGGGATCTGCGATTGACAACATTGATTTCAAATGTAAGAAGTAATTAAATTCAAAATAAAATTATTGATTGCAGGTAAGTTTTACACGTTGACAACAGGAGCAAATGAGAGAAGATGGGGGAAGATGAAAGACAGATTGCAGACCATTGTAGATTCCTTCAAACTTTTCAATGTTTGATGAACAATCAATGATTGTTCTATTAGAGATAACAAACTCTTTGTCGGCAAGAATGTTCTTTTTTGAGCTTTTATCTGTATGTAATTTTTTAATGATTTAACTTATATTTATTGTCAAGGTAAAAAAGTTTTACAGATGTATTCATTTATATTTAATCATTGTGCCACCATTTTGTATTGATATTTAAAACATTTAAGGGGTAAGATGTAATTGGATGCATGTGTAAAACTTTTTTACAGAAACCAATTAAACTCCTTTTTTTAATAGTTATTCATCTATGGAGTTTTTGAAATTACGACTGTTACCCCAGAATTGCTATTTAGAACACATAATCAGGCTAAATAACAGTTAATTAATATAAATAGCAATTTTGATCAATCTTCACCTTAGAGATTCCATTCATTTGACATTCCGGTTGAATATAAGATGGCATACCCTTCTGCCCGGGGAAGTACAATCTATTAAAAGGATAAAAATTAAAGACATTTACTTCTAGTCTTTCAACATATTTTAATGTATTAGATTAGTTATTTATCTTTATTTTTCAAATTAGTTCTTTAAGTTTCAAAACACTAGCACCAATAATCTTTTTACCAATTCTTGCTATTACTATTACGAATGTGATGTGGTTCAAAAGGACAAGTATTAATACTTGAATCTTAAATAACAAATTAGTTTATATTATGAGGAAATTAATTTGAAATCAATGTGAAGAGCCAGACAATTTATTAACATGCCATTACATAGTCTCCAACAATAAAAGTTTAGATAGAAATTATTTTTGACCAACACTTCAATTTCAAGGATATTTTTTTCCAATTAAAAAATTCAGGAACTTGACTACGATTTCAAAAACCAATTTGCCCATTCTCATTTTATTTATGGTGTCTCAAAAAAATTATTAATGATGTAATTACAATAAATGAACAAAAATGATATACTATTCCATTCATTGCAGGTTTACAAACATGATGTTTTGAAGAACATGACAAGCTAAACCAGAAACAGAAAAACCCATAATTCTGGTTTGTTAACTCATTCATTGACCACCAAATGATGAAGGTCCTGAATAGACCTCTATTTACACCCTTCACAAGCTTGGATTAGTGAAAGTTACTATTAAGCCACCATTATAGGAACCTGCAATAACCAGATAATGTATGTCTGTGTTTGCAATAATCAGACAAGTTTGCACAGATGACAACATTCATAATTCCTGACTGCACTAGTACAGAATGGTTTCCTACAAACAACTAACATATACCTCTCCTTTTGCAATTTTTAAGGTTAAAAGGAAGAAAGGTCAGTGACTGACAATATTTTTGATGTGGAGTTCAGATGTAGCTCAAATAATAATGAAGTATATTACTGGGCAACGATGAACACCATCCCAAATTTTATGTCCCAGACATGTAACGGTCCCTACCAAAAGTTGTGAACACGGTAAGAACACCTGCCTATGTCTGGTTTTTCAAACTACGAAAATAAAAAACAGGCATTCCGTGATGGCTGAATGGTTTGTGACTTGTTCTCCATTCTTATTTTCTATCATAATAAAGGATTTTCAATGTAAATGAGTTCAGTAACTAGCATATTATTTACTAAACAAAAAAAGAGATTATTCAATCCACTGGACATTAACCATTCGGGTTTGATGAACACTCCAGAGAAAATTAGATTTCAGTTGATTTACAACTTGCATACTGAACAGTAATTAAATTATAAAGCAAATGCATAAGAAATCAGTCATAGGTAACTTCAAACAAAGAGTAATCTCATGAAAACTTCAAAAAAATTGGAATGTGGAGTTCAAACGTAGATCAAATAATGAAGTATATTACTGGGCAACGATGAACACCTCAAGTATTATGTCCCAGACATGTAACGGTCCCTACCAGAATTTCAAATGCGGTAGGAACACCTGCCTATGTCTGGTTTATCAAACTTGAAAAATAAAATCAGGCATTGTGCCATAACTGAATAAGTTTTGACTTGTATCACATTATTATTTTCTATCCAAATAAGGGATTTTCCTAGTAAATGATTTGAATAACTAGCAGAATATCCAATCCCCTGACATTGACCATATGGGAAATGAGAACAAAAAAATGCAAATTTAATTACCATTGCAGTGATTTACAACTTGCATACTAAAACAATAATTATTAAATTATAGAGCAAATGCAATGAGAAATCAGTCAGAGGTAACTTAAAAATAAACTGATCTCATGAAAATTCCCAAGAATTGAATAGACAAGAGTTCATACATACAGATGAGAAAGAAGGCCTAACACAATATGTAAATCAACTATCTTAAAATTGATATATTGACTCTTGAACCAGGTCTGTGGTTAACTCAAGGTGATTGAAAAGAAAAGCATTAAGAAAACTGTCATCTAATCTAATCATGGGTGGAGAACCATCTAAATGAAAGTCATGAATGGACTTCTATGTAGAACCAGAAAAAGCTTGGATTGTTGAATGTCACTATTTCATGATGAATCAATCATCACTTGGGGACAAAATATTTAGCCACCACTATATGAACTTGCAATAATAAGATATTGTGTGTGCATATATGAATACAGTCATAAATCCTAACTGCAAAACTAGTTGTGCAGAATGATTTCATAATATCTCCTTTTCAATTTTTAAGGCTAAAAGGAAGAGAGGTCAGTAACAGACAGACAAGCAGATTATTTAGTAAACAAAAGAATAACTAACAGATTATTCAATCCACTGACTATGACCCTAAGGGTTTGGTGAACACTCCAGAGAATATGAGATTTCTGGTAATTTACAACTTGCATACTAAAACAGTTATCTGGTGATTTCTGTTGATAAAAAGCAAATGCATACGAAATCAGTGACAGGTAACTTCAAATATAAACGGCTCTCATGAAAATTTCTCAAACTTTGGAATGTGGAGTTCAGATGTAGCTCAAATAATAATGAAGTATATTACTGGGCAACGATGAACACCTTTTCAAGTATTATGTCCCAGACATATAACGGTCCCTACCAAAATTGCAACGACGGTAGGAACACCTGCCTATGTCTGATTTTTCAAACAATAAAAATAAAAAAAAACAGGGATTCGGTGATGACTGAATAGCTTATGAGTTCAATAACTAGCATGTCATTAAGTAACAATAACTAGATTATTCAATCCACTGACCTTGACCATACAGTTTCGGTAAACACTCCAGAGGAAATTAAATTTCTGGTGATATACAACTTGCATATTAAATTAGTAATTGTTAAATTATAAAGCAAATGCATAAGAAATCAGTCACAGGTAACTTCAAACATAAACTGATCTCAAGAAAATTTCCAAAAATTTGGAATGTGGAGTCCAGATGTAGCTCAAATAATAATGAAGTATATTACAGGGCAACGATGAACACCTTCCGAAATATTATGTCCCAGACATGTAGCAGTCCCTACCAAAGTTGGGACGACAGAAGGAACACCTGCTTATGTCTGGTTTTTCATACTACAAAAAAATAAATAAAAAATCCATTGAGTCATAAGTTCGTAACTGTGGCTTATGAACTGTTTTCTTTCTTATTTTCTATCCTAATAATAACGGATTTTCCAAGTAAATGTGTTCAATGTCACTAGAAGATTACTTTAGTTAAAGAAAAACTAACAGATAATTCAATCCAGTAACTATTACCACAAGGGAACTTTAAAACTGTTAACACTCCAAAAAAAATTATAAAGCAGATGCAATAAGAAATCAATCACATGTAACCCAAAATTTGATTAGACAAGAGTTCATACATAAGGATTAGAAAGGAGTCCTAACACAAGGTATGTATATCAACTATCTTAAAATCAATGGATTGATTCTGCTCAAATTAGCAGTACAACTTAGATGATACCAATTTTGTTGGCAACATCCAATGCATCATAATCTGGAGTCAACCGAACATAGGCTTTCTTGGTACCATCAGGCCTGCAAAAAAGGAAGGAGGTTAGTATATCACTGTATGCAATACCAATTTACTGAAGCACTCAAAATTCAAAAACAATGTAAATACACTTTTTATCTTCTTATCGTAGTTTAAGCAGATTCCTCACTAACGATTCAAGTAAATAGAATTGATCATGCCCATTACCTGATCAAAGTGTTTACTTTCTTTGCCTGAATGTCATACATTTTCTTCACAGCATCTTTAATTTTCTTTTTGTCAGCACGAAGGTCGACAATAAAAACTAAGGTATTGTTATCTTCGATTTTCTTCATGGCAGACTCGGTAGTTAGAGGAAATTTAAGAATTTGATAATGGTCCAACTTGTTTCTTGGTGTCGCACTAATGCGGGGATACTTAGGGTTCCTTTCCTTTGTCAATGTCTTTGGCCTGTGAAATGTGACAGATGTTCTGATCTTCTTGGCTTTCTTTTTAATCACTTGGCCACCTGATTTCACAGCCTTGGCCGTCTTCAAGGCCTGAGCTTTAGGATCACTCTTTTTGGTAATGTCCCCTGCACAATAATTATAAAGAAAAACTGATTATTCCCATGAATCGAATATTGTCATTTAAGCTTCTAAAAGTATATCCATCAAATATAGACATTTAGAGACCAAATATCATACATTTTTATCAAAAATTGGTTAAGCGCAGTACATGACCAGTGTTATTGATGGTAGACCATGGAGGAAAGCCAATAATTAACCATTATTAGCCGCCATAAAAGCCATGGTGCCAAAATCCTTCACAAATTGACTGTGATGGTTGACAAAAAATCTGCCACCGCAACAGATATTTGAAAACACCGTACATGACAATAAATGAGTTGTTAAGTTACAACACAATACAATTGACAGTGTATAATAAAACAATGCAGTGTTTATGCAATCCAGATTAATTCTAAAGAATTCACAAAAAAGCTACAATTTTGGTTTTGACAAAACCTCAGCAAAAACTCCAAACAAATTGATCACAATGAAAATGCACACACTCTTCATTTACGCTGAAATTAAAGAAAAATAGAGCACAACAGCACACACATTTTCTTAAAATTTGTCAACATATTAATTAAAGATCTAAGTGCTTAACTTTGAAGTATACACTGAATCAAAGATAAAGAAAAAAAAAATAGATCCTAAAAGCTATTGTGCATTTTCAATGTGAAACAAATACCTAACTCTAGCAAAAAAAACAATAATATTTTTCAGAACAAAAAAAAGTCCATTACATTAATCTATTATATCAGCAACTAATCTACAAATGCTAACAGTGATTATATATTCAGATCGATAGATTAATTAGTTAAAACGCTAATCTTACCCTTTGTAGGAGCCATTGAAAACCCTAAAACCCACACTTCTTACAAGCTCCTGCATATAAGTATAACACTGAATTTCATTAGTAAACAAAACAAAAACAAGCAATGGAATTGGGATTCAACAATGAATTTAATTCGGTAACTAAAAAATGATAAAAAAAAAAGAAAGAAAAAGTAGAAGAAATGGAATCTGATAGAAATTGAGAAACCTTGGGGTGCAGCGGCCGAAAGTAGGGTTTGTGGATAGGAGGTGGTGATTTATAGGGAAAGTGAAATTACAGTTATAACCTTCCAAAGGAGACTTTGTCTTAGGTCAATTAGGTTGATTATTTTCATTCATAATAATTTGGCTTAATTGTTAAAATAATCTTTTATATTTATTAATTTACGAAATTAATCTTCAATTTTAAAATCTAACTGTTTTCACCTATTATTTTAATTTTTTAACTTAAAAATAATTGTGTGATATATTTTAAAATAATGTGACACATGATGCGATAAATGATTAACATGCATAAAATCACAATAAAAACTTCTAAAAATTTAACTTTCAATTTCTAGATTTTTTTCATTTTTTAAATTTAATTAATGACATATGAATAATTAATTCATCTAGAAAATTTTATATCATTAAATCATATGTCACATTATTTAAAATATATTAAATTATTATTTTTTAATTTAAAAATTTAATAGAATAATCTAAATTGCGACTTTTAAAATAGAAAGACTAATTAATGAAAATAAAATAACCAAAACTACAAATTAAGTTGTTAGGTAGATTTTTCGAGACATTCTTAAGTTCATAATAGTGACAACCATTCAAATGTATCTTGAATTTTATGGGAGATGCTCTCCATCAAATATTTTTCAACTCTTTATTGAAAAAGTTGTGTTATTTATACACAACTATCATATATCTGTGTCGTATTTATTGTTTACAATATTTTTTGAATTTTATTTTTTTAAAAAGTCATTAGTCAATTCGATTATTTTAATAATACAAATACCAATTTATATCATTAACTAGTTATATTATTTTTAAGTTATATTATTTAATATAGTTATAAAATGACTTAAGAATATAAATATTTGGCTTAAATATAGTTTTGGTCCCCCTATTTTACTCAATCCGTAATTTTGGTTCTCCTATTTTTTTATTCGCAATTTTGGTCCTCTTATTTTTTAAAATTATGACATTTTGTCCAAACTCTAATCTTAATTCTTGAATTTGATGACGTGACAATTAATGAGGTTGATGTGTCATCCATGTCATATTTAATTTCAATTTTATTAATTAGTAAATAGGTAATATCATTATAATACTTTTATAGGTTTTAAAAATAAAACAAAACACTTAAAAAAAATAAAGAAAAGAAACCTAAAATATGTTAAATCAAAGTCATGAACCCTAAAACAGAAACTCAAACAAAAAAGAAACACAAACAAACTCAGAAAGAGGAGAAGAAGAAGAACAAATTCACAAAATTGAAGAACAAGAACGACGTTAAATGAGCCTTAATCGTGAATCCCATTAGAATCGTTTCTTTCTTGCGATTACTATCGTCTAATTCTCGTTTTGTCGTGTTTGTTGTAATGGATTCAAGGGAAAAAGGAATGGAAATCGTAAAACTCAGTTGCGATGGAACTTCAAGAAATTCGTATGATTCAATACTTTCTTCATAGACAAAAGAGGATGAAAAGAATATTTCCAGGTATGTGATTTATGTGGTTTTTCATGTGTGCTCGGATTGGTTCTATCAAATAATGTTAGTTTTGAATGGGGTTTAGGGTTTTCGTGAATGGTTTATTGTTTTACAGGGTAACAATCATAATTCATCGCATTCTGAAGTTTGTTTTGGATCAAGTTATGATTTATGTGGTTATTTTGTTTAGGGTTTATTTGTGACTTTGTTTAATCAAGTTATGATTTTTACAGGCCACCAACGGTTCAAATGGTTAGATTACAAATATACCATGGCGGCATGTTTGTAAATAATCCTTGCAAATTATATGTTCAAGGTCAAGTTGATGAAATGAATTGGGATTGGGATGCAGACCGCATGTTGTATATGGATATAAGAAGAATAATAACAAATTTGGGTTATAAAGAAGTTAGATGTTTATGGTATAGGCACCCAAAGTATTCACTTACTCATGGATTGAGGCCTCTTAACATGCTAATGTTATCCAATTTATTGAAGATGTGAAAGGTAATGAACTTGTAGAAGTTTATATGGAACACCTTATTGATACTCCAATTATAGTTGCGAATGACAAAAATAAGAAGAGACAAAGTGTTGAGGAGGAAATAGTTATTGATGTTGTTGAATACAAGCTTGAGGGTGATGGTGGTGGTGAATGTGATAGTGAACCTGAAGTTGTAGTTGAAAGTGAAGATGGACCTAAAGCTATAGTTGAAGAAGTCGAACTTGAATTTCAAGATGGACCTGAATTTGAAGATGAAGTGGGTAGTGAAGATAATGACTATGTTTGGAGTAGTGAAAATGATGTTAGTGAAGATAATGAGAGTTTTGATGAAAGTGAAGAAGATATTAATTGGACTACTATACTTCCCTCTCAACCCGATGTAGGAACTTTACTCAATGTGTATTCAAAAAAGAAAGATGATTTTGAAGATGCGAATGAGGATTATGATCAATTAGAAACACCTTTAGGGAGTGATGAAGATGAGTGTAACAGCCCGATTTTTTTTTTTAAACAAATTCAAAATTCATAATAAAGAGAGAAATATTTGGATAAAATATTTAAGTCGTATCACAACGACAAACGTCAACAATAATTACAAACAGCGGAAACGGTTTTGAAATGAAAATCCAAAATATTTAAAACAAAAAAATACACCGGGGCTATGAGACCTATCCAACGTAGCTCATACCCCTGGGGTATTCTCGACAGACACCTGTACAAAAGCACTGCCCCAAGAATTTTAACTTCCCCACGTCACATCAAAAAGTGGTACAAGGACCCATCAAAATAAAAGTCAAGCTGACAATATATGGTATAGGTACAGTCTTCCAGAATGAAATAAATACAAACACAACAGATATACATCTAGCCCTTATACAGCCATCTAATCTGATCATGCTACAAAAAAAACTATAACCCAAGTGATCTCCACGCGCCCCGCAGAAATCCTTCTGACACAGCAGTGGTCAGGTAAGTCTAACTCCATTCCCATCTCTAGAGTACTAACTAGTAGGACGATCCTGATTTTCATCTGAGGGCAAAGCCCAGGTTTCCACAATAATTGTAAAGGTCACCAACCGAAATTAATAAATATCACATAGCATTTAAATTTTTAATGCACAAAATAACCTTTCAACTTAGCATACATCTAGAAAGGATTTTCATATGCCAAACATGCATAATCAAAGTTGTAAAATGAAGTTTTGGACAAAACTGCACTGTCGTATTCGAATACAGCATCCTTGTATTCGAATACAGTGCTATTTCACAAGTCAGTAGCAAAATTGAATATTTGTATTCGACTACACATTGCTTGTAGCCGAATACAACTGCTAAAATTTGCAGATTTCAGTTTTGAAAACGTTTCGCAATCATTCAACACTTACCACACAAAATCAATCAATCACATTCATCAATTACGGCACAATTACAAACAACAACCGAGTATGTATATACAACCATCACAGTATATCAAACATGACTCGCGTGCCAAGCACCCTAATGTAATGCGTATATGCCAATGCACATGATTCCGGAATTCCAAACCAAAACCCTCCTCGAAAGGGCGTAAATCATAATTGTACAGCCTCTCACAAACCAGTACTAATTATCAAGGTGCAATCTCTCACGGATCAGCACAATTTACGATCGTACAGCCTCTCACAGACCAACACAATGCGTGCAATCGCTCACGGATCAGCACGACTTACAAGAGTGCAATCTCTCACAGATCAGCACGACGCGAAGATCCCCGCAAGGATAAGATGAACCAATTATTCACATGGCATCATCTCGTGGCCCATCACGGTTACCACTATCACTATGGCCCATCACGGTCACCATGTACTATGAAATGCATGAGCATACTCTGACTCTTTTCACCACAACCATTAAGTAAATGCAGCTATTAAAAGATTCCCCTTTTTTAATACTCATTTAACACTAATGATTTTTCAATCTTTTCACAGAGCATACTTAAACATATATTCATCCATAAAATTCATAACGCATACGCCATCAATTATGGATATATCAATCGCACATTCACCACACATCCACATCTCAAACACAACAAATTCAATCAATTCAAATTCCAAAATTTCACACCAAATTTAATCATGAATCACCCGTATTCACAACTCCACATTTTCAAACATAAACCACCAAATTTAATCTCCAAAATTTTCAACCATAATCCACACATAAATCACATCTCAAAAATTCATAATATTAATTATGAACACATAAACCACACCAAACTTGAATCACCACAACCCACATCTCAAACACATTAAGTTCAACTTCCACAATTTCACCCATAAACACATTAAATTCATTTTCCTCCAATCTACACATAAAATACATCTCAAAATTCATAATATTAATTATGAACACATCAATCACACCAAACATGAATCACCACAACAACATTAATATCTCAGAGTTCTCCCCACCGCTAACTCGGTGCCAACAGCCTCGATTCCTTTTTGAGACTCAAGGAGCTAACTACATAAATATAAATATTTGTAACAATTTGTTCACAACTAAAATTTATCCAAAATTATATCTTTTTCACACACCAAACTTTTACAACCAAATAATCTACATTAATTCAATCTCAGCAAATCGCGCACAAATCACATCAAACTACACCTCAACCGCATCAATTTTAAATTTCACTAATTCACGCATAAACGAATTAAATTCATTTTCACCATTTTGCACATCAAATACACCAAATTTCTTTTCCATAAAATCACATATAATGTCTTAAACGCAAACTAAAAGTTTGGAAGGAGCCCTTACCTTAACGATAGCTTAAACAACCGATTACGGTACCGCAATAAATTCCGGTAAAATATTTTGTTCGCACGTCACTTCGAAAACTAGCTCACTAGCACCGCAGCGTGGAGGTGAGCAACTTTCCCTTTTGTCACTTCTCGAGATGGAGCTTAGATCTAGTAAATCAATTAGGATTTGTATTTGTGGGTTTTTGAAAAAACACAATAGTTTGGTTTTTCTTTTCTGTGAAACAGAGAAAGAAAAAAAGGAAGATGGAGGTGCACGAGAAATTGGAAAAATGCTTTCTGTTCTCTTTCTCTCACATGACCATATATACTAACTTATACTATTATACATATATATATACTAACATATATATTATATACTAACTAATAACCTGCTAACTAATATCTATATATATATATATATATATTATTACTTACAATAATAATATTATATATATATTATAATTAAATCAAATCAATAAACATCTAAATATTCTTATACACACCTCGACTATTTTGATAAAAATATCTATTCTCATTGCAACTCAATTGACAAGTAAAATTTTTAGCAATTAGAGATATTTTTAACAAAATAGTCCGGTAATAAATTTTGAGCAACGTAATTAAATTATTTCTCGCCAAATAATTTTAAACGGGTCTCATAAAAATATCATTGGGCATTTAACATTCGAAATACCAATAAAATTGGCTAAAAAGCCTCAAAATTCAACATAAAAACACATCAAAAACAAAAAGTACAAATTAAAACTACAGGTCTTACATTCTACCCCCCTAAAATTAGTTTCGTCCTCGAAACTACGTGTCGATAAACAACTCTGGGTGTTGTTCCCTCATCTTGCTCTCCAATTCCCAAGTCGCATCTCCGATAGTTGGGTTCCAAATCACTTTGACCAACGAACTATCCTTGTTCCTTAATCGCTTAATCTTCTTGTCATCAATTCTCACAGGTAGTACTTTGAATGACAAATTCTCCTTTAGTTGTATTGTGTCTGGTTCAATCACATGCGACGGATCTGTAAGGTATTTCCTTAATTGCGACACATGAATCACGTCGTGAATATTGGACAGTATCGGAGGCAAAGCAATTCGATAAGTTACCGGTCCAATTCGTGCAGAAATCTGATATGGTCCAATAAATTTAGGAGTCAATTTCTTCGATTTCAACACTCTACCAACTCCAGTCGTAGGCGTGACTCTCAGAAACACATGGTCACCCTGCTCGAATTCTAGAAGTCTGCGACGCTTGTCCGCATAACTCTTCTGACGATCTTGTGAAATCTTCATTTTCTCCTTTATCTTCTTTACCTTATCTGTAGTCTGTTGCACCATCTCAGGTCCTACATTCATACTTTCACCGTCCTTATACCAACATAAAGGCGTCTGACACTTGCGCCCATATAAAGCCTTATATGGTACCATTCCAATACTTGCGTGAAAACTATTGTTGTAGGTAAACTCAACCAATGGTAGTACATAATCCCAACTTCCTCTATCATCTAGTACACAAGCTCTCAAAAGATCTTCCAAGGATTGATTTGTTCTCTCAGTCTGTCTGTGAGTTTGCGGATGGTAAGCTGAACTCAACCTTAGCTTCGTTCCCAACGCATCATGCAATGCTCCCTAAAAGTGTGACGTGAATTTCAGATCACGATCTGATACAATACTCGACGGTACTCCATGTAATCTCACAATCTCAGCAATGTAGATCTCAATTAACTTATCTACCTTATATGTGGTCTTCACTGGTAAAAAGTGTGCGGATTTAGTCAATCGATCCACTATCACCCATATAGAATCATTCTTCCTCCTTGTTTTCGGCAATCTAGTTATAAAATCCATGGAAATGTTGTCCCACTTCCACTCAGGAATATCTAAAGGTTGCAACATTCCAGTAGGCCGCTGATGTTCCACCTTCGCTTTCTGGCAAGTTAGACAAGTTGATACATACTCCGCGACATGCCTCTTCATTCCTGGCCACCAATAATTCTGCCTCAAATCCTGATACATCTTTGTCGCTCCAGGATGAATACTCAATTTACTCTTATGAGCCTCATCTAAAATTGTTTTCCTCAGATTTGCAACTTCTGGTACACAAATTCTCCCATTACATCTCAAAATATTATCTGGCCCAATCTTGAACTCAGTCGTTTTCCCTTGCACTATTAGGTTCCTTTTCTCTTGAATTAAAGTGTCATTTTGAAAATTCGCAATGTCTTCAAGTAGTCCACTCGAAATCTTAAATCATTCCGAATTTCAAAATTCCCGGTGCACACTCTACGTTCAAGTGTAAGTCTCTGAATGCTTCCCACAACTGTTGTTGTCTAGCCATCACTATTGAAGACACTGATGCACTTCTTCTACTCAACACATCTGCAGCTACATTGGCCTTCCCAGGGTGGTACTGCAATGTGAAATCAAAATCCTTGAGAGTCTCCATCCATCTCCTCTGACGCATGTTCAATTCCTTCTGATCAAACAAATATTTCAATCTTTTATGGTCACTGAACACTTTGAACGTGCATCCATATAAATAGTGCCTCCAGTTCTTCAATGCAAAAACTATAGCAGCAAGCTCTAAATCATGAGTAGGATAGTTCCTTTCATGAATCTTCAATTGCCTTGAGGCGTAAGCTACAACTTTCTTGTGTTGCATCAGAACACATCCCAAGCCTTGGTGAGACGCATCACAATAAACTTCATACGGTTCTTCTGGTTGCGGTAAGATCAAAACTGGTGAGGTTGTCAACTTCTTCTTTAGTAACTGAAAATTCTCCTCACACTTCTCCGTCCATGCAAACAGTTGATCTTTTCTAGTAAGTTGCGTCAATGGAGCTACAATCTTCACAAAACCTTCAATAAACCTCCTGTAGTAACCTGCCAGCCCTACAAAACTTCGTATGTCAGTGACGGTCTGAGGCTGTTTCCAAGCAAGAACTGACTTAATCTTTGCCGGATCCACGGCGATTCCTTCCTTAGTTATCACATGACCTAAGAAATTCACTTCCTCCAGCCAAAACTCACACTTCGACAAATTGGCATACAATTGCTTCTCGCGCAAGATTTCAAGAACTTGGCGCAAATGCTCTTCAGGTCCTTCCTCAGTCCTTGAATAAATCAAAATATCATCAATGAACACCACAACAAATTTATCCAGAAATGGACTAAAGATTCTGTTCATGTAATCTATAAAAATTGCTGGTGCATTGGTAACTCCAAATGGCATAACCAGATATTCATAATGCCCATAACGAGTTCTGAAAGCAGTTTTCTGAATATCTCCTTCTCTTACTCGGATCTGATGGTAACCCAACTTCAAGTCAATCTTTGAAAACATCGCGGCTCCTCTCAACTGATCCATCAAATCATCAATACGCGGCAAAGGATAACGATTCTTAATAGTCGCCTTATTAAGTTGCCGATAATCCACACATAAGTGTGAGCTTCCATCTTTTTTCTTAACTATTAATACCGGAGCTCCCCATGGTGATACACTTGGTCTAATAAATTTCTTCTCCAACAAATCTTCAATTTGGCCTTTGAGCTCATTTAATTCGAATGGCGACATTCGATACGGTGCAATCGAAATTGGTCCGGTTCCTGGATGCAAATCAATGAAAAACTCCACTTCTCTTACCGGTGGTAATCCTGGAATTTCTATTGGAAATACGTCCGGGTACTCCTGGACAAGCACTACGTCTTCTATTTTCACATTTATCTTTGCCTCCACGTTAGCCAAAGACAAAAACTCATGAGTTCCTTCTCTTAGTGACACTCCGAGTTTGTTAGCAGCTAGATACTTAACAACTTCTGGTTCGGGAAAAAGAACCAGTTTGCGAGCACAATCCAAGATCACATAATGATACGACATCCAATCCATACCGAGAATGACCTCGAGTGATTGTAGAGGTAAACAAATCAAATTAATCAAGAAATCCCTATTCTGAATAGTCACTTGACACTGTAGACATGTAGTATTTACTATCAACGTCTTATCAGGTGTGGAAACAACCAAATCAAAAGGTAGAGGCGACACAGATAACTTCAAACGATTCACACAATCCATAACAATGAAGGAATATGGATTTCCAGCTTCAGCACTCACACAATTAACGCATCCTCTAGCAATAGGACGAGTAACCCTAGTTGCATTCACAACTGGTTCCGCCTTCGTAGCTCTGCAATCCCTTGCAATGTGCCCTGGTTTTTGGAAATTGTAGCAAGTAAGACTTTTGGAAGTACAAGCATTAGCATAATGCCCCTCTTCCCCACATCGGAAACATCGAGTCACTTGCCCCACTTGTCTTCCAAGGTTCTGCTTCCCCGGGTGATTCTGACCCCTGTTGTTGTTCTGCGGTCGGTTATAAGGCTTAACAACTTGTTTCCCTTTGTTGCCCTGATAACGCACCTGACTAGGCCCCTTGAACTAAAGTTCCCTCCTCGGCTAGCTCTCTTATTCTTCATATCTTTCACTTCTCTACATATTTCCACAAGAACTTGGAAACGTTGAATTCCCAAGGGTAAGACAGAATCCTGAATCTCATACTTCAATCCGACTTGGAAACGATGACACATGAATGGTTCATCAACCTCTTCATGGAAAAACCTGAAATACCTCGATAACGATTCAAACTTAGCGGCATATTCGCCCACGGTCATATTACCCTGATGAAGTTTTAGAAAATCATCACCCAGCTTAGTCCTGGTACTCATCGGGAAGTATTTGCCTAAAAACTTCCTTTTGAACGACTCCCAATTCACCTCCTCATGAGCTGGCCCCATCAACAACCTTGTACTCCTCCACCAATACTCAGCATCCCCTAGCAGCAGATAAGTGGCATAGTTGACCTTCACTCTCGCCTGATAGTTAATCATCTCAAAGATCTTTTCCACTTCTTGGATCCACTGATCCGCTTTCTCTGAATTCTCATCACCCCTAAACTTGGGAGGATTGTAACGACGAAAGTCCTCTAATCCCCTTGACTCAGCAGCATAGATCTCTCTTTCCCTCTTTTCCAGATCCCGCAGGGTCTTTGCAGCTGTCTGTGCAGCAACAGAAGCAGCCATGTTATTCATTGCTTCAGCCATTTGATCATCCCTGTTGACGATGACCCTTGCAGCGTCGTTCCTTCTTGGAGGCATTGTTTCCTATAAAACCAACATCAATAAGAATTTTTAACACCCTTGAGAAGAATTCCAAAAGACAACATTCGACATCAACAACTCAACACTACACCGAACCCGACACTCGAACAAATCACCCCAACGCATGATCAGATGACAACCCCCAACCTACAGGTTAACCTACAATCTATAACCAATGCTCTGATACCACAATTGTAACAGCCCGATTTTTTTTTAAACAAATTCAAAATTCATAATAAAGAGAGAAATACCTTTGGATAAAATATTTAAGTCGTATCACAACGACAAAAGTCAACAATAATTACAAACAGCGGAAACGGTTTTAAAATGAAAATCCAAAATATTTAAAACAAAAAAATACATTGGGGCTATGAGACCTATCCAACGTAGCTCACACCTCTGGGGTATTCTCGGCAGACACCTGTACAAAAGCACTGCCCCAAGAATTTTAACTTCCCCACGTCACATCAAAAAGTGGTACAAGGACCCATCAAAATAAGAGTCAAGCTGACAATATATGGTATAGATACAGTCTTCCAGAATGAAATAAATACAAACACAACAGATAGACATCTAGCCCTTATACAACCATCTAATCTGATCATGCTACAAAAAAACTATAACCCAAGTGATCTCCACGCGCCCCGCAGAAATCCTTCTAACACAGCAGTGGTCAGGTAAGTCTAACTCCGTTCCCATCTCCAGAGTACTAACTAGTAGGACGATCCTGATTTTCATCTGAGGGCAAAGCCCAGGTTTCCACAATAATTGTAAAGGTCACCAACCGAAATTAATAAATATCACATAGCATTTAAATTTTAAATGCGCAAAATAACCTTTCAACTTAGCATACATCTAGAAAGGGTTTTCATATGCCAAACATGCATAATCAAAGTTGCGAAATGAAGTTTTGGACAAAACTGCACTATCGTATTCGAATACAACATCCTTGTATTCGAATACAGTGCTATTTCACAAGTCAGTAGCAAAATTGAATATTTGTATTCGACTACACACTGCTTGTAGCCGAATACAACTGCTAAAATTTGCAGATTTTAGTTTTGAAAACGTTTTGCAATCATTCAGCACTTACCACACAAAATCAATAAATCACACTCATCAATTATGACACAATTAAAAACAACAACCGAGTATGTATATACAACCATCACAGTATATCAAACATGACTCGCGTGCCAAGCACCCTATTGTAATGCGTATATGCCAATGCACGTGATTCCGGAATTCCAAACCAAAACCCTCCTCGAAAGGGCGTAAATCATAATTGTACAGCCTCTAATAGACCAGTACTAATTATCAAGGTGCAATCTCTCACGGATCAGCGTAATTTACGATCGTACAGCCTCTCACAGACCAACACAATTTTCTATGCGTGCAATCGCTCACAGATAATCACGACTTACAAGAGTGCAATCTCTCACAGATCAGCACGACGCGAAAATCCCCGCAAGGATAAGATGAACCAACTATTCACATGGCATCATCTCGTGGCCCATCACGGTTACCACTATCATTATGGCCCATCACGGTCACCATGTACTATGAAATGCATGAGCATACTCTGACTCTTTTCACCACAACCATTAAGTAAATGCAGCTATTAAAAGATTTCCCTTTTTTAATACTCATTTAACACTAATGATTTTTCAATCTTTTCACAGAGCATACTCAAACATATATTCAACCATAAAATTCATAACGCATACGCCATCAATTATGGATACATCAATCGCACATTCACCACACATCCACATCTCAAACACAACAAATTCAATCAATTCAAATTCCAAAATTTCACACCAAATGTAATCATGAATCACCCGTATTCACAACTCCACATTTTCAAACATAAACCACCAAATTTAATCTCCAAAATTTTCAACCATAAATCACCAAATTTAATCTCCAAAATTTTCAACCATAAATCACCAATTTAAAACTCCGCATTTTCAAACATAAACCACCAAATTTAATCTCCAAAATTTTCAACCATAATCCACACATAAATCACAGCTAAAAAATTCATAATATTAATTATGAACACATAAACCACACCAAACTTGAATCACCACAACCCACATCTCAAACACATTAAATTCAACTTCCACAATTTCACCCATAAACACATTAAATTCATTTTCCTCCAATCTACACATAAAATACATCTCAAAATTCATAATATTAATTATGAACACATCAATCACACCAAACATGAATCGCCACCACAACATTAATATCTCAGAGTTCTCTCCACCACTAACTCGGTGCCAACAGCCTCGATTCCTTTTTGAGACTCAAGGAGCTAACTACATAAACATAAATATTTGTAACAATTTGTTCACAACTAAAATTTATCCTAAATTATATCTTTTTCACACACCAAACTTTTACAACCAAATAATCTACATTAATTCAATCTCAGCAAATCGCGCACAAATCACATCAAACTACACCTCAACCGCATCAATTTTAAATTCCACTAATTCACGCATAAACGAATTAAATTCATTTTCACCATTTTACACATCAAATACACCAAATTTCTTTTCCATAAAATCACATATAATGTCTTAAATGCAAACTAAAAGTTTGGAAGGAGCCCTTACCTTAACGATAGCTTAAACAACCGATTACGGTACCGCAATAAATTCCGGTAAAATATTTTGTTCGCACGTCACTTCGAAAACTAGCTCACTAGCACCGCAGCGTGGAGGTGAGCAACTTTCCCTTTTGTCACTTCTCGAGATGGAGCTTAGATCTAGTAAATAAATTAGGATTTGTGTTTGTGGGTTTTTGAAAAAACACAATAGTTTGGTTTTTCTTTTCTTTGAAACAGAGAAAGAAAAAAAGGAAGATGGAGGCGCACGGGAAACTGGAAAAATGCTTTCTGTTCTGTTTCTCTCACATGACCATATATACTAACTTATACTATTATACATATATATACTAAAATATATATTATATACTAACTAATAACCTGCTAACTAATATAATATATATATATATATATATATATATATATATATATCTTATTACTTATACTACTTACTAACATATATGTATATATACTAATATATATATACATATTATTAGTTACAATAATAATATTATATATATATATATTATAATTAAATCAAATCAATAAACATCTAAATATTCTTACACACACCTCGACTATTTTGATAAAAATATCTATTCTCATTGCAACTCAATTGACAAGTAAATTTTTTAGCAATTAGAGATATTTTTAACAAAATAGTTCGGTAATAAATTTTGCGCAACGTAATTAAATTATTTCTCGCCAAATAATTTTAAACGGGTCTCATAAAAATATCATTGGCATTTAATATTCGAAATACCAATAAAATTGGCTAAAAAGCCTCAAAATTCAACATAAAAACACATCAAAAACAAAAAGTACAAATTAAAACTACGGGTCTTACAATGAGGACTCAAGGCCAAAGTTCCCAAACTTTAAGATTCCTGTAGGTAATGATTGTGTTCGGTTTGAGTTGGGAATGAAGTTTAACACAAAGTCCAGTGTGAAAGACGCTATAAAACAATATGCTATGAAAACAACAAAAATTTATACTTTAAGAAAAGTGATAAAAAGAGGATGATTGTAAATTGCATGAAGGAATGTCCTTTTCGTATGAGATTTAGTAACAGAACTGGAAGTCAAAATTGGTTGGTTGCAAGTTTCGTTGATGAACATACATGTCATAGGACGCCTAGAAATAGGCAAGCCAAAACTGAGTGGCTAGCGAAGAAGTTTATGCCCACCCTTAGACATACACCTAACATGAAAACAAAGGGTTTAACTGTTGAAGGGCTTGAAAGATGGAGTGTTAAAATGACACATAACCAAGCATGCAGGGCCAAAAGAAGAGCCATTGAGATGATACAAGGGCTTGCTAGTGAACAATACTCACATTTGAGAAGCTATGCAGAGGAGTTATTGGAGTCAAATCCAAATAGTACAATAATTATCAAATGTGCTACGAGCGATAATGGTTCTGTATTTGAGAGAATTTATGTTTGCATTGAAGCTTGTAAAGCTGCATTTGCCTATACATGTAGGCCTTTAATTGGATTAGATGCGTGTTTCTTGAAAGGTGAGTATGGTGGTCAATTAATGGCAGCAGTGGGTAAGGATGGGAATAATCAAATGATACCAATTGCATATGCAGTGGTAGAGGTAGACACAAGATAGTCGTGGCAATGGTTTCTAGATCTACTATTGGAAGACTTAGATAACATACAACCAAAGCAGTGGGCATTCATCTCAGATCAACAGAAGGTAATTTTATTGTTTTGTTCATGTATTTTTATCACTATTTAGAAGTTTATTTCTAATTAATTTCTTATTTAATTGTGGTTACATTGGTTGCAGGGATTGGTACCTGCAATTCAGAATATTAGAGCTGGTATTGAGCATAGACTATGTGTAAAACATCTTTATGGAAATTGGAAGAAGAAATACCCTGGAGCAGAGATGAAAGAAGTATTGTGGTTGGCAGCTAGGCAACAACAGTTCCAACATGGCAAAGAGCAATGAACAAAATGAAAGACATGAATGAGGCTGCTTGGAAAGATATGATGAAACTTCCTCCTAGAACATGGACTAGGTCTGCATTTTCCACTAATACACAATGTGACCTACAAGTCAACAGTATGTGTGAGGCATTCAACAAGGCAATATTGGAGCATAGAGACAAACCAATAATAACATTGTTGGAAGGTTTAAGGCACTATATTTCAGATAGGATTGTCAGCCAACGGGAACATATGTCCAAATATAAGGGCAACATATGTCCTAAGATACAACAGTTGCTGGAAAAGGAAAAGAGGGTTGCTGAAGGTTGGAGTCCACGTTGGATGGCTGATGATCCTCAGGAAATGTTTGAAGTGTCCAACAAATCTGAGACATATAAGGTTAACTTAGGCGCACTACGCCAAAAATGACATTTTATAGCGCGTCTTTTGCAGCGCTTATTAAAAACAAGCGTTGTTGTATAATTTTTTAAAAATAACGGAGGCTACAACAGCGTTTTTTTTACAAGCGCTGTAAAAAAAGCGCTGTTGTAGAGTCATATAGGGTCACATACGCTTGCACATAATGTTTACAACTCTTTTACAACGCTTTTTTAGAAAGCGCTGTAAATTCAAGCGCTCCCACATAGCCTTTTACAGCGCTTTGTGAGCGCTTTAAACACAAGCGCTGTAAAATGTAGCGCTCCCACCTTATGTTACATAGCTTTTAAAGCGCTTCTTGTGTAAGCACTGTAAAAGCCTTGAGCTTTCTCATACTCAAATGACCTATTACAGCGCTTTTGATACAAGCGCTGTAATAGGCTTGCCCTTTCACATTTTTATAGGACCTATTAGAGCGTTTTTTAAACAAGCGCTGTAAAATCATACATTTTAAATAAAAAACATTCACTTTAAGTAAATAAAAACAAATTTAAAACAAATTTAATACGTTGTCCAAACCCTACGAACTCTCATCTCCCCTCCCCTGCGAACCCTCCTGTGCGCCCATCTACAAATTGATTTACCTTCTTCCTCCTTTAAAACAAATTGATCATCAACGTTGTCTCAGGTACTTTATTTTATTTATTTGTTGTTGTCACTAATTCAAACTGATAAATTGTTATATGATATATATGTTCTGTTTTGAAATCAATTAATCTTGGACCAATATTATAAGATATGTGTATTATCAATATATAGGTCATATATATCAGACTTGAAATCATGCTTATTGTGCAATTGCATTTATATATATAGGTCATATAAATGGACCAGAAATTGATATCTGCCAATCGATTGACAAAAGAGTATGAAAATGGAGTGAAGGAGTTTATTGAGTTTGCAGTGATGAATGCAAAAGATCCAAATAAAGTCGTTTGTCCTTGTTTAAAATGTTGTTTTGGAAAACGCATTAGAGCAGATGAATTGGAAGGACATTTAGTATGGTATGGAATTGATCAAAGCTATACATGTTGGATAAGACATGGTGAGAAAATCAATGGAAACACTCGCACAGATACATATGTTTCAACTGATTTCGACACAGATACATATGAGCCGGACCGAGTTGAGGAGATTGCAAAAGCAGTTGAAGAAGATCTTCGTGATTGTCCTAAAATGTTTGAGAGCTTGTTGAGTGATGCAGAGAAACCATTATATAATAGTTGTACTAAATTCACAAGACTTTCGGCGATACTAAAGTTGTACAACTTAAAAACGAGTAATGGATGGTCTGATAAAAGCTTCACAAAATTACTAAGACTCTTAAAAGATATGTTGCCAGATGATAATGAACTTCCCAGTAGAACCTACGAGGCTAAACGAATTTTGTGCTCTATTGGTATGAGTTATGAAAGGATTCATGTGTGTCCTAATGATTGCATTTTATTTCGAAATGAATATGAATTACTAAATGCGTGTCCGAAATGCAATGTCTCTCGATATAAGAAGAAAGAATCTACTCCAGCAAAAGTCGTGTGGTATTTTCCTATAATACCAAGATTTAGGCGCATGTATCACAGTGAAGAAGATTCAAAACACTTGACATGGCATGCAAATGAAAGAATTAGAGATGGAAAGTTTCGACACCCTGCAGATTCTCCGCAATGGGCAAAAATTGCTCACGAGTATCCTAAATTCGGGATAGAGTCGAGAAATCTACGCGTTGCACTTTCTACTGATGGAATGAATCCACATGGTCTTCAAAGCATCTCACACAGCACGTGGCCTGCGATTTTGTTGATTTATAATCTACCTCCATGGTTATGTATGAAGCATAAGTTTATGATGTTGTCTCTGTTAATTTCTGGACCCAAACAACCGGGGAATGATATCGACGTATACTTGGCTCCTTTAATTGAAGATTTAAAAATTATGTGGGAGACAAGTGTAGAAGTCTATGACGGGTATAAGAAAGAATGTTTCAATTTGAGGGCTATGTTGTTCGGCACAATTAATGATTTTCCAGCATATGGTAATTTATCAGGATATAGCATTAAAGGTCAGTGTGCATGTCCTATATGTGAAGAGAGTACAAATTGGATGCGGTTGAAACATTGTAAGAAGAATGTATTTCTTGGACATCGTAGATTTTTACCTTATAGTCATCAGTATCGTGGGTGGAGAAATGCATTCAATGGAAAATCAGAGGAAGATAGAGCTCCTGTAGCATCGACTGGATATCAAATACTTGAGAAAGTACAAGGTTTGACCAATAAATTTGGCAAACCTTTTGCGGGAGAGCTGGTCAAAGCTGGGTGGAAGAAAAAGTCAATTTTCTTTGAATCGCCATATTGGAAGTCATTGTATGTAAGACATTTTCTCGATGTGATGTATATTGAGAAAAATGTATTTGACAGTGTTATTGGTACGTTACTCAATGTACCAGGAAAGTCTAAGGATGGCATCAATGCAAGATTGGACTTGGTCGATATGGGAATAAGAAATGAATTGGGTCCTATAAAGAAAGGAAATCGCACATAACTACCACCAGCCGCTCATACTCTATCTAGAAAGGAAAAAATTGTTTTGTGTAAATTTCTACACGAAGTTAAAGTTCCAGAAGGATACTCTTCAAACATTAAAACTTTAGTTTGTATGAAAGACCTCAAGTTAAAAGGTTTGAAGACCCATGATGCTCATATTCTAATGGAGCATTTGCTACCAATAGGTATACGTTCAATTTTACCTGAAAAAGTTCGCCGAGCCATAACTAAATTATGTTTCTTCTTCAGGGAAATTTGTAGTAAAGTGATCGATCCTCAGAAATTTCCGAGATTGCAGAGGGAAATTGTTGTTACTTTGTGTGAGCTTGAAATGTACTTCCCGCCCTCGTTTTTTGATATAATGGTTCACCTTACTGTTCATCTTGTTAAGGAGACACAACTTTGTGGGCCAGCTTATATGAGTTGGATGTACCCGATAGAACGATATATGAAAATATTAAAAGGGTACGTAAAAAGTAGAAGTCGACCAGAAGGTTGTATTGCTGAACGGTACATTGTCGAAGAAGCTGCTGGATTTTGTACTGAATATCTGTCAAATGTTGAATCCATAGGGCTTCCCATGTCTCATCATTCGGGAAGATTATCAGGAGAAGGGATAATTGGAAAGAGACTAATGACTATATCAAGGACAGAATGGGAGCAGGCACAATTGTATGTTCTGCACAATGATGATGAGGTTCAGACGTATGTTACAATACACATGGCTCAATTATCTAGTTTGAACATGAATAGGAATCAAAATTGGATAACTCGAGAGCAGAATCGAAGTTTCATAACATGGTTAAAAAATCACATAAAGTCAAAGTTTGATGTAGACCCCGGATCAATTTCACAGAGATTGAGGTGGCTAGCAAATGGTCCGAGTTTACATGTCTTTTCTTACACTGGTTATGTAATTAACGGCTACACATTTTATACCAAAGAACAAGATGATCAAACAACTATGCAAAATAGCGGAGCACTCTCGTAGCTGAAGCGATGCATATCTCAAGTGCAAAAGACAAGAACCCAATATATGCAAATCTATCATATTTTGGGGTTATCGAGCGCATATGGGAGCTAGACTACACAATGTTTCGTGTTCCCATATTTGGTTGCAATTGGGTCGATAATAATAATGGCGTTCGGATTGATGAGTCAGGGTTCTTGCTTGTCGATTTTAATAGGGTGGGATACAAAGATGAGCCTTTTATTTTAGCGTCGCAAGCTCAACAAGTGTTTTATGTCACTGATCCTGCTGATGATAAATGGTCCGTTGTCCTATCGACCAATAAAATAAGTGATGATAACAATAATGATGAAGATGTTGGTAATGATCTTTTCTTTGCAACATCACAACCACATGAAATTGGTTCAACTGATGATGGTTTATATCTTAGAGATGATCATGATGAGGGAATTTGGATTAATCCATTGTTTCGTATCATTAATGGACAAACAAATGTGAATCCCACCAAGAAAAGAAGAAGGGCATCTTAATGTGTTTAATTTTTTAATCCATGTAATTTGAACTGAGTTCATGTGTAATTTAATTGTTTGATCTGCCATAATTGAGCATTTTGGTATTTAGCTTGAACTGTTATAATTTGTAATTTTCTGCTTATACTGTATGTAATTGTATACTGAACTTGACTTGATCAGGTAATTTAGCTTGAACTATTTGAACTTGACCTGATCAGTTCAAGTTCAAACAGTGTAACTAATTAGCTTGAACTTAAAAACAATTTAAGTTCAAGTTATACATGTATTGAACTTGACTTGATCAGTTAAACACAATTTGGAAGAAAAAATAATTTAACTAATTTGGAAGAAAATAAATTATTAGAGGGCTTATGAAAAAATAATTTAACTAATTTGGAAGAAAATAAATTACTAGAGGGCTTATGAAAAAATAATTTAAGGAGGTCTTTTACAGCGCTTTCCTCATAAGCGCTGTAAAAGGTTCTTTGGACATGATAAAACAAAGAGGCATTTCATATATAAAACCCTATTACAACGCTTTTCTAAACAAGCGCTGTAGTAGGGTTAAAAAAATAAAATAAGGAAGTCTTTTACAGCGTTTTCCTCATAACCGCTGTAAAAGGGTCACACAGCCTTTGGACATGATAAAACAAAGAGGCATTTCATATATAAAACCCTATTACAGCGCTTTTCTAAACATGCGCTGTAATAGGGTTTTAAAAAAATAAAATAAGGAGGTCTTTTACAGCGCTTTGTGAATAAGCGCTGTAAAAGGGTCACACAGCGTTTGCATAAAATAAAACAAAGAGGCATTTTAAAGCGCTTTCTATAAAAGCGCTGTAAAAGGCTTTTAAAAAAATAAAAATAAGGAGGTCTTTTACAACGCTTTTTCACAAGCGCTTTAAAAGGCTTATAAAAAAGCGCTGTAGTAGGCTTTTAAAAAATAAAATGATGAGACCTATTACAGCGCTTGTTCAAAAAAGCGCTGTAATAGGGTTTTATATATAACAGTGAACCTCTTCAGTTTCATGTTCATTACGTAAATTTCATACGAGTGTTTCAGTTTCCTCTACGTTCTCCTTCTCATTGCGAACCCTACGAACCCTACGATAGTTTCAGTTTTCCTTGTTTCTTCCTCATTACTTACTCTCATCCTACACCTACGATCGTACGTAAACATCATAAACATCAAGTAACCCCGTTTTCATCCTCGTTTTCGTCTGCGAACCCCGTAACCCTACGATCGTTCATAACCGTTATTCCTCGTTTTCATCGTCTTCTGCGCCGTTCGTCTGTGAACCCGTAACCCTAAGCATTAAAAAGAGCTATTTCAGGTATTGTATTTATTAGTTTTTTGTTTCACTAAAATGCATGTTAACTTATTTTGCTACGTACTTAGACTGAACTGAACTGCATAAACTGAACTGCATGTTGATGTTGAACTGAACTGAACTGCATGTTGATGTTGAACTGCATGTTGTAGATAAATGGATACTAACAAGGAGTTAGATTGTCAAAATGAAGAAGTTGGCAACACTAAGACTTACGAAAATGAAGTCAAACGTGGTGCAACAATAATGCAAAATGTAATAAAAGCAAGAAGTACTGGGCAAAAATTTGAGGTATACTTTGTTTGTTGTTTTCTTTTTCTACTGTTTATACTATACTTTATTTGCTGTTTATAATTTGAGGTACTTACTATATGAGTTTATTAGGTTGGATGGAATGAGAGTGGTCAACCAATTGACCCCAACAGTTCCATGTTTGTTAGTTATATTGGAGCTGTTGTTCGTCAAAATATCCCAATCACAATAGATGATTGGAGAGATAAGGCATTGAAGAATGCCAAAGATGTATTGTGGGCTGATATACAGGTAATTTTTTTACTCCACCCTATTACTTATAAATTTTTACATACTGCTTTAAAGTATTTTACTCAAACTATATATTTATTTGGTTTGCAGTTAGCTTTTGTTCTTGATGAGGTGAGAAAGAGCTATGTGCTCAGAGTTGCCGGGAAAATACACAGGGGTTTTAAATCTCACCTCTTTAATTGCTATTTAAAAGACCGTGAAGGAAATACGAATGCGGAAGCTCCAAAAATATATAAACATTATATATCAAATGAGGAATGGAGCGCATTGGTATCAAAACGTTCCGACCCCGCATTTGTTGTAAGTGATTAATTTATTAGCATTTGTGTTTTATTATTCATATTCATAGCGTATTTTAAATTTTTACTAGATTGTTATTTTTTTTATTTAGAATATTAGTAAGGCAAATCGCGAGAGGGCAAATATTATTCCCCACCCATACAAGAAATCTCGTATGGGATATGCTCGTCTAGAGCAAAAACTTGTAAGTAATTAAACATCACTTTTATTTAATTGATGTGGTATATTATAAACTATACTATCTAACTAATATTTTGTTTATGATCTTAACGATAATAGCTACAAGACACCCAATCCGATCAACCGTTGGGTCGTCATATATTGTGGAAAGAAGCTCGTGTAAATAAAGACGGAGTGGTTGATAACGAAAATGTACAAAAAGTAATAGAACTTTGTGTAAGTATATTTATCACTTTAATATTTTTTAATATTGTATTTTAAAAATGTTATTGAACTTATCTTTTTAATCCTATGTGTATTTTAGGCGAATCTTGAATCGAAAAATCAAGAGGACAACAAGGGAAATTGCAGGGACATATTAGGTAAAGTGTTTAATGTTCCTGAATATTCCGGCCGCGTGAGGGGGAAAGGATTTGGCGTAACTCCTAGAAGTTATTTTTCACAAGAGAAGCGCCAAAATCCATCTAACGAGGAAGTATTAGAGAAGATTAAAGTATTAACGGAGCAAGTGGCCCTCTTGGTGAAGACAAATAAAGACAAGCAACTTGCGGACCAGCCCCAACGTGAAACTCACATTGAGAGTGAAAACACAAGTTGCAACGTTGGTCTCAACAGTCTTCCTGAGGTAATTAATTACTTAATAAAATAAGAAATTCATTAAAGTTAATTTTTTCACATACTTATGTATTAACCATTGATTTTAGGGGGTCACTCCATGCGTGCTATACTTATCCTCCCCCACTCATCGGA
>JBBPBQ010020321.1:45368074-45407826 GCA_037974755.1 Cicer yamashitae
CCCCCCCCCCCCCCCCCCCACTCATTGGAAGGTCGGAAAGGGAACACTGTGCAATGCTCTGGGCGAAGTATTGCACAACACACCAATCCCTGCGGACCATGTCAAAGTATCGCCAGTTATTGCTTTGGAACCAAATGCACCGTTGCCTGTACCAGACAACGATGCAGATCTGAATTATTTGGGCGAAGCAATTGGCAGCTACGTGGCATGGCCCAAACATCTTGTTGCTCTTGACAAGGTATGTTTAATTAATTGAAATGTATGTTTAATTGATTATATTTAATTGCTGAATTTTTTCCAATGTTAACTTTAATTTCACATTTATTTAGATTCAAACAAAGTTTAATAAAGGAAATGATAAGAAGATTCCCAGAAATGAAACAGTCACATCGCCCGAAAAGGTTTGTAACATTTATTCTGTAAGGTTTGTCATTTTTTCTGATTCAATAAACTAACAATTTGATTAACCTCATTTTTTCAGATTCAATCTAATAAACCACCTGCACAGCAAGCCAGCTGCCGCACCACGACTGGATGTTCGTGGCAAAAATAAAGCCGACAAACCTCAAAAATTGGAGGGTAATAAAACTGGCAAACTGCAAAAGTTGGAGGGTAATAAAGCGGCCAAAGTTGTTGCTGCTAAAAAACTGGATTGTGTAAAAATCAGTTGCTGCTCCTGCTCCTAAAATTAGTCAGCCACGACTTGCTTGATATGGGTCGTGTCTTGACATACAGGCAAAAAAAAATATGGGCAGCGACGATTCACGAATAATAAGCATGGATAAAGATATATTCAGAGACGCGTATGAAGAATTTTTTGAAACAGAG
Source organism: Cicer yamashitae (assembly GCA_037974755.1). NCBI lineage: Eukaryota > Viridiplantae > Streptophyta > Magnoliopsida > Fabales > Fabaceae > Cicer > Cicer yamashitae. The sequence goes on from JBBPBQ010020321.1 coordinate 45,368,903, forward strand.
CACATATACGAACTTCTCGACCATAAGGAGCTGAGTGCTACTGTTATGAGCATTTACATGAGGTAAAAATTACTTTTCATCGCATTTATTTGTAATTAATTTAATTTATTGGTAATTATTCTAATTTGAAATTTTTATTGAAGGTTTTTGTATGAGAAGTTCGTGTGCGCGCAAATTGTCAAATAAATTTTCATTCTTGTCTCCGCATAAGATTTCGATGCTTAAACACGATCCAACGAATGTAAATAAATACGTTTTAGATATACTATTAGGAAATAAAGAGAAGGATAAGTTATTCCTTGCACCATATAATTCAGGGTACGTAATTATATATTCTATATTTATATCTTTTTTAATTTATGAGATCTTAATTTATTAGTTGTGTAAACTAAATTTTTGTTGTTGTAGGGCACATTGGGTGCTAATTGCAATCAATGCGACCTCTGAAGTTATATACTACCTAGATCCCTTGCACGACCATTACAACAATCGCCCCGAGATAAAGACTTTGTTCGACACGTAAGTAATATTCATTTATTTTTTACATATATATATATATATATAAATAATGTGTTTGTATTTTTATATATATATATATATATATATATATATATATATATAAATAATGTGTTTATTTATTCGATAGTGCTTTACAAGTTTTTCGAGCTCAAAGAGGTGCGACAGTGTCGAAGCTAAAGTCAAATAACATCACATGGATTCCAATAAAGGTTTGAAATATATGCTTTTAAATTTCACTTACAATCAATGCACAATTAAATAATTATTGACTTATATGTTTTATTTTATAGTGCCCTCGTCAAACTAACAACATCGACTATGGGTACTATGTATTGTGATTCATGAAGGAGATTGTTGGTAAGAATCAAATTATAATCCCAGAAACGGTACGGTTTTTTAATTATTTGATTTTCATATATAAACTATGTTTATATTTGATTCTAACTTATTTATGTTCAATTTATGTTCAATTTAATAGGTGCACCTATTACAACGCTTTTTTGAAGAAATGCTGTAATAGGGTCATAATAATGCATCTATTGTTATACGCCTTTTACAGCGCTTTTGTAGAAAGCGCTGTAAAAGTTGTATAACAAGCGCGCAATATATCCACCTTTTTTACAACGCTTTTTTTTAAACAAAAGCGCTGTTGTATCTTTTTACACCGCTGGTAACTACAGCGCTTTTTTTTTATAAAAAAAAACGCTGTAAATGGCTTAAAAAAAGCGTTGTAAAATGCGTTTTTCGCGTAGTGGCGCTAAGACATGTGTATGTAGGAAGTGGGACTTAATAGGTATACCATGTTGCCACAATATTACTTGCATGTGGCATAACCATGTTGCCGCAGAGGATTTTGTTTCATCATATTACAGGTAATATAATTCTATTGTTTTTATCTATTAATTAAATATGATAAACCACATTTTGACTATAGTTTTAATGTTTCAGGAAAAACACTTTTATGTCTACATATGGATATATAATGAAATCAGCAAATGGTCCTACTATGTGGCCTATATCAGAGAGTGAACCAATAAATCCCCCTGTAATGAGGAGAGCACCAGGCAGACCCAAGAAATAGAGAAATAAGAGTAATGATGAACCCAAAAGGTCAAACATACTACCAAGAACAATTCCAACTGTGAAATGCAAAAAATGTGGCAAGCTTGGGCACAACAAAAAGACTTGCAAAGGTAAAACTGCTGCTGATCGTGAAATTCCGAAAGGTGGAAATAAGGTAAAATTTCTACTGCTCAATAGTTAATGGTGATGTTCTTATAAAGTATTAGTTGATGCATTGTTAAACCGCTACTTGTTCGATAATTGATGATGTTGTTTTTATGTAGAGAACAAAGAGAAAAAGAACAGAAGCAAGTCAAGGTGCACAAGTAGGTCTACAAGCACCTCAAGGATCACAAGCATCACAAGTTGTATTAACATAGAGATCACAAGCACCAAGTCAAAATACTTAGGGTCGAATGGCCTTATATATGGCTTTAATGATGTAATTTTTTGTTTAAGCATAATATGTAATGTGCGGTGGCATTGACTTCTAATGTGTAATTGCACTATCATTTTGTTTGGTTCTCTAATTTTAAAATGGCCTTTTTATTTTGTATGACAACTAAACTGACCCTCTTATTTTGTATGACTTGGTTTGTATACATTACTATTTTAATTGTTGGTTTAATACCAAACTGGTTTAATTTGTGTTTATTGTAGTTTAATTTATTTATTTTCTATTTTAATTTGGGACTAGTTTATATTGATACTAGTTTAATTGAGACTGATTTGTATGGGAACTAGTTTAATTGAGACTGGTTTGGGACTGGTTTAGGGCTGATTTGTATTGGAATTGGTTTAATTGAGACTGGTTTGGGACTGGTTTGGAACTAATTTAATTGAAACTGGTTTAATTGAGACTAGTAGAAAAATAGAAAAGAATAAAAAATTACTGACTTACAATTCCTACAATTTAAATTCCTTTTCATTGTTTAATTATTCTTCAAATAATTCTGAAAGTAGCTTTGCGAAAAATTAGGAACATAACTTGGTAAAAACATAGTTTCAGTGCATATATCAGTATTACCTATTTTTAGTTTCAGCTTTTCATATTTCATTCTAAATCCATAAAACAGGTACTTAGCAGGACAGGTTTCGTAGCCTGAAATATTCTTAATTTGGGATAACAAGGTTAAAGAAAAATGAAGTCTTAAATATTGCACAGGTTTCATAGCCTGGAATTGAAATATAAATATTTGAGTAACATGCACACAACTTGACAATTTAACACACTAATTTGACACATTGTTTTTCTGAGTTATTGACACTGGTTTCATTATAGCAATTAGAACATTTGACACAATTACAACATTTCATTAAAAAGACAATTTGATTATATGAACATAGTCATTACATCTTCACACAATTACAACATCTCGACAAAAATAACAAGCTATACATGAACCTAAACAACAAGCTAAACAACAACCTATTTCAAAGCATGTGTTGCAACTAATGCAAACACAAGTATTACAACAAACACCAAAGGCAAACCAGAAGAAAAAAAGCCATATGAAAAGAATCTATAAGCCAGTTCATGTGTGATTCCAGATCAAACGATGAAACGGGTTCTGGCAGGTCCAACAGAGATAGAGCTTCCTTCAATTTGCACAATTCCAGGAAGACACTCTTAAGTTTATTTCTGTCATCCACAAGCCATCTTAGTCTCTCTGAAAAATCAAGCATTCTGGGCTGATACCATTCAGCATGAGTAAAGATTTCTTCTACTTGCTCAAAAATTGTATTATTTTGTTGCAATGAGTTATGCAGCGATGCGACCATATTTTCATTTCGGGCCAACTCGTCTTTCGTAAGTTCAACATCTTCTAGTGTAGTTGACTTCTCCTGCAATTCACTTAAACATTTCTCAAGCTCAGTGGATTTATCAGCAAGACATCTTTAGTGAATCTCTCTGTTGTACCAATGCCTTTCCTTTTGTCACAAGGTCCTTCTTTTAAGGTCATTCTTTGTGTAACTGAGGACCTGACAAAATATAAAGCAAATTACATACAATTCAGAAAGTATGTAAAACTGCAAAATAGAAATCTCACAAAGCATGACTTATATTAGTTGACATGACAGTATCCATAAAACTGCAATCAAGCAATCAGTCAGGATTACTATCTATATTAAGGCACCTTAGGCACTGTCAGATTCATTTATCCGCTTGGGCTTTTGCCTCGTGTGGTTCCTTCTTCTCCGCTGTGTATTGGACATACAAAGAAACATAAAAATTAGTCATAACACAAATGAAATAGGCTTAGATTAGTAAATTAGTCAAGCTGTACCTGACATCTTTTTCCATTTCTCTCCAAGCACTCTTCCCACATCCGTAAATGAAATTCCAGGATTAGTTTTCTTTAGATTCTGTCATTAAAAAATAGCTATTGTAATTTCTGAAATCCAATATAACTAGCTTTCTTCTTCTTCTTCTTCTTAAAATTGAAATTAAATATGACAAGGATGACACATCAACCTCATTAATTGCCACGTCATCAAATTCAAGAATTAAGATTAGAGTTGGACAAAATGTCATAATTTTAAAAAATAGGGGGACCAAAATTGCGAATTAAAAAATAGCGGGACCAAAATTGCGGATTGAGTAAAATAGGGGGACCAAAACTGTATTTAAGCCTAAATATTTTTTTAATTATTTAGTAGAATTGATTATCTATCGGTTTTAGACAGAGTTAAACCCAAAACTAAAACCCACCAAATTCGAAGAGTATTAAGTCGCAAGTCACTATAAGATAACTTCTATATGCCTATGGAATTTTACCCACGACTTTACTGTGGGTAAACTTCAAAAAGAAAATTATTTACCCCCAGTTTTTTGTAAATAAACTTTTCAACTTATTTTTGTTAATTTTATCGATATTTAACTATTCTCAACAGTTCCGTGGGTAACGCCAAAATTTTAGTGACATCCAACTTGTTTAACATTAAGAAAAAACTCGTAAGTATTCCACGCACATTTTTCTTTCTCTACAAAAAAATTGAAATAAGTTATTCTTCTTCCTCAAAACCTAAGCCATCATTCCCCTTCTCTCTCCGGTTTCAGCCGCCACACGTCTAGATCGGAGAAAATGAAGTGATTTTAGAGCTCCTCATAATGTGACCTCCCCTTTGAATCGATTACTTTTGCGTTTGGAGCAACGACATGTCACCCATTTTCTTAGGTTGTCGTGGTATGTTTCGCTTCGATCACAATATTCATTTTGCTTCATTCCTTTTTCGTGTCCCTCTTCTCTATTGAGTTCTCCTTGTTTCTTTCATAGATTTTTTAATTTCGTTTTGGGACAACACCAATACGTCGACGTTGGAAAATATGCCTTCGTGATCGTCTCCCTCTTCATGAGTGAGTGTTCTTTTTCCACTAACTTCTCAGTAATTGATTCACAAACTTATTTTATTTTTGATTGCCGGAAAATACTTATATATTTGAGTATGTTTTTGCATTAGTTTTTTTTTTTTAATATAGTTATTTGGTATCTTTAGCATGTGAATCTCTTTCAATTTTATCTGTTTTTAGTTATTTGAGCAAATGAGTTGTTTTCCTCCTTAACCAAACAAATTCTCGTAGCATTGTTTTGTTCACTTGATTCAGCAACAGGTGAAGCTGTTGAGTGGAACAGAGTCGAGAAGTTTTGGAGAACCACTCATGGATGCACAATACTAAAGAAATCAACAAAAGACATTATGCAGAATATTTTAATGATGAATATTTTAACAGGGTAACCAAATATCATAGATACAAATTAGTGCATATCTATATATAAGAATAAATCGAATGACTATCTTTAGGATTCAGTAAAGAGAATAAGGATGATTAGTTAACTACCCTCTTCGCCATAGAGTTTTAGGATCAGGATTTACGTTAGGTTAATCATCTAATGAGATAATGATTATATAGTTAAATGACTGATGGCCAGATCTCTCATTGGGCTTAGCAGAATAATCCATCTCATTGGACTTAGCATAATAGTACCTCTCAAATATAGCAAAATAGTCCAACTCGTCCATTCAATAACAAAAGCTTAACATATAATTCGGTGTTTAATACTATTTAATTAATAATTGATTTTTGTCAATCCATAACTTATTAATTAAATAATTAGTCTAATAATCTTCCACTTGGATGACAATAATCAATTATTAAAATATTATGAATTTCAAGACTAGAATATCAATTAAAACGCTTGTTATCAAAGAGAAATAAATTGTAACACTGTATAAATTGAATCCGATAGGAAAAACAAATCATACATGTAAGACTTACGTTTTATATAGAATGATGACTTTAGAATGACCCAAACATTTAAAAATGTTATAATAAACTCTCACTAACTTAAAACCCCAAAAGACTTTAATTAAAACGAAATGAGTTAAGTCTTTGGTTAGTGGTTCTGCCCGTGAGTTTTTAATTTCATAAATGTCATAGAATATCCACATAGGTCTAATATTAGTATCTCTAGATGTACTCAGCTACACAAGGATATTAACATTATACTTATACTTGTATATTTATGACCTCACAAAATGTGGAATATTGCGTTGACTCTAGGAATAACTCTGTGATGAGTTACTCTGCATAATAACTCAATATAAACGTTGAATTTCATTAATTCAACCGTTGATTATTGACATAATATATTAATGATCAAACATACAAAATTTTATATAAATATGAAATTCGTAGTTATGTAATATAGTCATCGATATTTACTTATATTTTTTAAAGCTTATTATACGTTCATTTGAAATTATTTAATGAAGTATCAAATAGTTTTAAAATCTTATAAAATTTTGTGGAATTGATCTACTCAATAAGAACTTTTGATATATATATATATATATATATCAAAATAGGGATTCTCATTAGAATCCCTATTTTCATTGATCCGATTTATATAAACAAAATAGGGATTCTCATTAGAGAATCTACACAGGTTTTTTCATTGATCTACACATGTTTTTTCATTGATCTATTTTCGTTGATCTACACATGTTTTTTCATTGATCCGATTTATATAAACAAAATAGGGATTCTCATTAGAGCCCACTTATTTCAAAATACTCTAATGATATTATATGCACTTCCGCTAATCCGACATATATAATCGAGAATCAGATTTTTATCAAGAGACCACTAGTTTAAAATGCTCTCTAATGATACATATTAATTAATATTGGAATACTATATTTTTTAGTGCAAATTTATTGCGATAAGATGTTAATTATAAATAATTTTGTGTACTCACTCTCACTGATTCTATATATACAAACAATGTTGAAACTCTCACTGATCCTATTAATATGCAAAATACTCTAATGATATCATATTTAAAATGAGATACTAAATTTTCAGTGCAAAATTGTCAAAGATAAGTGGTTATACAATTTATTATTAATAGAGTTTCACAAACTCAACCACATATTTTGTACATAATAGAGTATAAAGTCTTGAAGTCATAGTTCAATATATTAAATTTTCAAATATTAAAAACGTTTTTTTAAAATCAAACTTTAAAAGGTTAATATTGTGAAAAAAATTAATAGTTACAACAATGTTGTTAAAACCATAAAATATTTGAAGATCAACAAAATAGCTAACAAGTACTTACTAACAAAAAACCAACATAACAATTAAAAACTAAAATTAGACTTAACAGGTACTTGAAAGATCAACAAACTGATTTAATAGTTAAAATTTTGGGGTTGTAGGAATTTTGTGGTAAGCATCAATACCTTTATGGTTTTCGATTATTTTATTTAAGGTTGTTAGATTGGATTTCGGGATTTTGGTTTTCAGATTGGTTTTCTCATATTAGGGTTATTAGATTTATGGTTTTTGGATCAGATTAAAATTTTGTTATTCGATTCTTGTTGATTTGGAATATTGAATTGTTTCTTATGTATTTGAGATTAGTTCAATTAAAATAAAAATTATTTTGATGTTGTCTTTGTTCATCAATTGTATAGTTATGACATTGAATGTAGATGCAATTACTTTGTTTGGGGTTCAGACTATAGGCCTCAAACACATCAGATACATATACAATATAGAGAGTGCCCCCAAAAGGAGTTGAAGATTATGACTCGTAGGAATGTCATATTGAAGATGCATGGAGATCACAAGTCAACCATTATTAAGATGAAGTTGCTGCTATTTTTATGCATTTTGTTTGGTGTAACATGTGTTGTTTTATTGTTGATCTTAACTCTGAAATGAGCTTACTGTAGTTGATGTGATTTTCTTGAGGTTGATGTAGTAGATTTGTTGTTAGTATGTGAAGTAGCAATGTTAAGTTACAAGGAAGGGGGTTTGAATTGTAATCTTGCCTAATTAAAATTTCCTGTTTAAAAACTTAAGAAAAACAACTCAAGAATGATCTTGGTTATGAAGATAGAAAACGGAGAACGTTCTGGGTTTTGGAAGCAGAAACGGAGAACGTTCTTGGTTAGTTAAAATCACAGTTTTTTTTAGTTTCTCTATTTAATTTGATAATAAGAATGACTGAATGTAAATAGAGATAAGGAAGAGATACCACACAATGATATATCCTGGTTCACCCAACTCGGGCTACGCCCAGTCCTCACAACTGTGAGATTTTCACTAAGTGTTCAAAAAAAACGGAGAACAATCTTTTGGTTACACAGTTAAAGATCAAGCTTGATCTGTAACTACAATTCATTTCCACCCAGAAAGGAGTCAATCAAGTCACCTAACAGTTCTGATAGGATTTTACAATTTACTCTTTAATCACACTCAAACTATTAACAATCCTTATAGTTATGAGTTTACACAATAATGATTTAGAGATATTGGTTGAATCTGATTATGCTCAACTCTTGTTTGAGAATAGATTCAGGATAAAAGAACTCAGTAAAAACAAACTGAAGGTGTATGATAGTTTCAGACTGATTCTTTTCGTAAATGAGAAGCTTTCAAGAATGCAAGTGTATGTGATTTGATGAGTATTCTTGGCACTTGAAATTCTGAATGTTGCTGAGTATTTGCCTTCCTTTTATAGACGATTTGAGCATTTAATTATGGTCAGAAAGAGCTATTGGTAGTGCTCTGTTACTTTTGACCAAAACAATATAAGTGAATAAAAATAATCCATTCATGTGAACAGTTTTGGGCCTTGTTGAACTGGACTGTTTTATTCAAATTTTGATCAGATTCCCTGCGCGTTTTATGATCCCTTAAGCTTCGAAAATATTCATTGATAATTAGCCTTTGATCTGGATACTTGATTTAATCCAAAACTGTTTGGAAATGAGTAAACAACTTCTGCAGAACTGAGAAGGCTGTTTCTGCAGAAACGGAGATTGTTCTTTCAGAAACGGAGAATGATGATCAGAAATGGAGATTGATGATCAATCAGGTTTGATAGTCTTTTGGACTGTTTTGGGACTGATAATCAATCTTGAAGTTCAGTTTTGTTTCAACTTTCTTGACAGTTCCAGACTGGAGAAAGTTGCAATCCGTTTTGACTTGCTTTGATTCATGATATTTTATCTCAGTGATACGGAAGCCTCTTTAAACAAGAATGATTTCTACTTGTTCCTTGCCATGTATTGATAAAATTAGTATAAAGATTTGAGACAAAAGCTCTGTTGAAATCGTGGAGAATGATTGGTCAAGTAGCTTTGACGAACAGTCTTGATTCTGCAGAACATTCTCCGTTTTGTACAGCTTATGGTCAAGAATGTTCTGTTTAGTTTTTCATCTGATTTCTTTGCTTTTCTTGGTTCCTATCTTTAATAAAAACACTCAAGAGCATAGATTAAATTAACATATCATTTACAATCATAATTAACATTCTTAATTAACCTTTGTTTATTTTTATCAAAACTTAATTTAAGAGTTTGTCTTAACAGTATGTACTAATGATTGAGTTTGTTGTGCGGCATTTGGAACTATTAATGTATTTTGCTTTTGCATCAATTGTGGCTCCAATAACCTTGGTTGTTCTTTCTTTAATTATTACTGTCAATTTAATTTTTGATTTGTCTGCAATTGTATTATTCAACATTAAATTTAAATTGATGAAAAAAAAATAAGGATCAATTTGTATTGTAAAAAAGGAATCATGCTGCTATGAATCTCAGAAAATCAGAAAGATATAGTATGTAGAAATTGAGATGCAGAATTCATTCATTCATAAAGAATGCAGAATTCGTAATTCTACTTCATACATAATTCATTCATAATTCTGTTTCTGTTCCATTCATAATCCATTCATAATTCTGCTTCATTCATAATTTTGTTCCTGCTCCATTCATAATTCATTCATAATTTTGATCCTGTTCCATTCATAATTCATTCATAATTTTTGCTTAATCCTACTCCTGCTCCAGCTACATTCAAAATTCATTGATAATTCATTCAAAAACTGAGACAATGAACAAACTTATCATTCTTGCTTAATCCTGCTCTTGCTTCATTCGTAATTCATTCAAAAACTGAGACAATGAACAAACTTATCATTATTGCTTAATCATGTTCCTGCTTCATTCATAATTCATTCATGCACATAATTCATTTCACAAACATACTCCATTCCATTCAAAACAAAGTAAACATGTTTCAGGTGGTACAAAAGACACAAAATGGCATAAAGTGATCATAAACTGACAAAAAGTGCTTGACTAACAAAAAGTGTTTGATTGAGGTTAAACAAAGACATAAACAAAATGACATATCTAAAAGTGACATATCCTAATATTATATCCTCCATGTTTTGAACTTTGGCCTAAAAGGGCTTGATTAAGTTTGAGCTTGTGCAGGCTGGGACTGAGCTTGTGCATGCTAGGAATGAGCTTGTGCATTCTTGGGTCTGCCTCTGGGTTTGACAGGTTGTGTTTTATCAAAAAGAGTAAAGGGGACTTCTTTTCCATATATAACTATAAGACACATCAGAAGATTTACTTAACCATTTGATCCAACGGTATTATTGAGCAAGCACTAAATCGAACGGCTGATATGATACAAAGTTTCAAAGATAATGGACCAGCTATACTAACATAGAATTTAATATGAACAGAACTACACCAGAAAAACTTGAAGCTACCTATCACATCGATCCACATCCATTCTGAGAAGCAAGAATGTATCTAGAACTCTTTTCCTTTTTTGGATATAAATCTAGAATTCTTTTATTGCGATGCCAAAAATAATAATTTCTATTAATACTGCTAACTATTTTTAGAAGAGTAAAAGTCAAAAGTTACCCTTGAAAAGTATGAAGACATAATTGATTTTAGAAAAATAAAATTTAATAGTATGTATTTTTTTTATTTTAGACCAAACCATTATATATATATATAGGGATAATCAAAAATACAATTTTAATAAATATGTCAAAGTAAAGAAAAAATTATTTAACTCTAATATAATGGTTTGATTTAGTAGCACAAAGATAGGTATTAATTTTGACAAACCTCATTAGTGTCATTCGAGAAAGACAAATGTAAATTTTTTTTTAAGTGTTTAATGAGCTCTACAGTTTTCTTTACCTTAGACTGAGACTCCATCCTTTTACCATAAATTTTTGGCTTAATTACAGTTTTTGTCACCTTATTTACACATTCATGAAAATGGTCTCACTAATTTAAAATTTAATAGTTTTCTCCCTCAAGATTTTATCTAAAAATAATGTGAACTGACGTATTTTGAATGACGTGACATATAATATGATGATGTTGAATGATTAGTTTCTATAAAATTGCAATAAAACTCTCTAAAAAATTTAGTTTCAATTTCTAAAATTATTCGGTTTCAATTTCTAAAATTATTCACTTTTATAATTTAATTAATAACATATTAATAATTAATGCATCTAGATGATTCTACATCATGAAATCATATACCACGTCATTTAAAATATGTGAAATCTTAATTTTTTAGTTAAAAAATCTGAAGAAAAGATCAAAACTGTTGGATTTTAAAATAAGGGAATCAATTTTGCGAATTTGTAAAAGTAGAGGATTAAAATTGCAAGTAAGGATTTTTTCGTTATTAATTTGGGTGTTGTGAGTTTGCACGCATATTCATCCTTTACAGTTTTAAAAAATTTAAATTTATATTGTATCGATGTATTATATAATTTGAATTGAATATTTTATTTTTTTTAATAAAAGAAATATGGATAGTAAAACAGGGGTCTCTAAAAAAAAATTATTTAAGAATATGGATAGTAAAACATGGGTCTCTAAAAAAATTATTTAAGGTAAATTTGAGAATTTTGAGAAATTAAAGAGTAGCTGCAGCACCATCACATCTTGGGGGTGGTTTACGTTAATTTTAGAATACTAATAAGAAGCCCGTGCCAAGTATGGATACTGAATTAGTTATTATAAAATTAATTTTATATTTTTTGTATTTACTTCATATATTTAAAAATGCTTTTAATTAATATATTAATAGTGTAAAAGAATCTTAATAAATAGATTCAATTTGTTTTTATCAAAGCTATAGATAAAATCTTACATATGATTGGTTTACATATAATGGCATTAAAAAGTTTTCACATTGCACTGCATATCTATAAAATATACAATATTTATTAAAATTAATTATGTAAATTGAGTGCTATTCATTTGATAGAATAATAATATAGATAATCATTGTAATAAAGTATGATGAGACTCTCTTTCATTGAGTATAAGACAACTATATTATTGTTTTAATATAGTTTTTTTTACGGAATTAAAATATCAGGTTGAATACTTAAATTTTTTATACAGTAGTTTAGATATCTCTCAGTTTTTTTTTTTTAATTTTTTTTACTGTAAGCACGGGGAATAAACTTTTTTATCTTATACTCTATATTTATATTTCTACCCGATATTTTAATAAAAATTCAATTTTACCCTTTTTTGATAAAAAATTCAAACTTTATGTTTTGTGTTCCAGAAAACTTGAAAAAAGTTTTCCAAAATACAAAGTTTGAGTTTTTTAGAGAAATTTGTGTTTTGAAAAACTTGAAAAAGAATTTCTGAAACACAAATTTTGAATTTCAAAACAACAATTGTGTACCAAAGCTTTCAAGTTTTCCAGTATAAAAAGTTCAAAATTTTTAAAACACATTATATTCCATAGTTTTTCGGAAGATAAGTGTGTTCAAGAAAACTTAAAAAAAGTTTTCTAGTACACAAAATTCGAAATTTTTTAAACAAATTTGAATTAAAGAAAACTTTTTTTAAGTTTTTCGGAACTCAAGTTGAATTTAGTGAGGTATAAATTTTTTTTAAAAAATGAAAAGGGTAAAATAGGTAGTTTGCATAAAATGTGGTAGTATAAATGTTGGTTATAGGGTACAATTTCTTTTTACTTGTAAATAAGGGTGTAGAAATGACAGGTTAAATCGTATTGTCCTTTATCTGATTTTAATATTTCATCTAGTCAAATTTTCCTTAATCCGATAAAATCCGATGAATCGCGGGTTTGGACGAAATAAAGACGAGACTGGGTTGGTCTCAAGACGAGACGTCAAACAATAGTCTTTACATTTCTTTTTATAGAAAAAACAATTAAACATAAAGAAATTCATAATAAGTCACATATGGCTCTACTTGCCAATTCATTCAAGAGTTAAGTCATAATATTGTTTAACAAACTATAAATTACTAAGTTAGTTATTAATTTTTTTAGAGCAGGTGAATCAATAATAACATAAAATAATAACAAAAAATAATCATTTGTCCTTAAATTAATTTGGGACGGGACGAGTAAATCGAGGGTAACTCGAACCCGGTCCTTTTTCCAACTTGTCTTTATTTCTTTGAGACCGGATCAACCCCGTCTCATTGCTTACAGAACAAGACGGGTTCGCGAGACGGACCAAATCTTGAAGTTTAATCATTTGACTCTTTTAGTTCTTCAACCTTTTAACTCAAACTCAAATAAAATATTGTAATTAGTTGGGTTACTACAACCGGTATGTGTGTTTTAACTTTCGTGTTCACGGGGTAATATTAATTAGTTAAATATATTTTTAGTTGGTATAAAATTTTATTTTTAATATATATAAAATTTTTATTCAATTTTTAATTCTTACAATGAAATATAAGTGAAAATAGTAACTTAAAATTTAACGTCACTATATCTTAAATTAAGATAAAAAACACTTATATGTAATTATCCTTTAGTTAGTAAGATTTAATCGGTGTTAATTAACTGATACTTTATTGCTTATAAAAAAACTAATGCTTATTGTTTACTTTTAGATAAAATTCTAAGTTATCTTTAAAAAATTGTAAATAAATTATTGAGAATCAATTAAAATTAACTAGGTGCACTCCACTAATTTTATTTTCATTTTTTAGAATCTTAGTTGTACGATATATATATAATAGTAGAGTACACATGCCTAATTTTAATTTATAGTAGGTATTTTATCCACAACAAAAGAGAATTTATTATAGGTAATTTACTAATGAATAATTTATTTGTTGGCAACACTTTTTGCAGCATCAAGGCTTGAAGAGGAAGCCGCATATAGGTAGGAAACTTGAAACTTTTCATAGTACCATTAAATCATATTGAGACTAGAATACAAATAAAAATAAATGAGTTTCACTGTTTTGTTTTTAAAAAGCAATTATTATGTGATTCATCATGTGTGAAATTTAGTAATTTTCATAAATAAAAGAGTGTTTCATTTACATCTTACCCATTAGTAAATAACATTTCTCGATGACATAAAGAAAATATTACACAATATTTGAATAAGTGTATCGCTTACTTAAAAGATTATGAAATTTCACAAAAAAGAAACACTACTAGAAAACAGCGTTTTACGTGAGAATTTTCCTGCGGTTCACAATTATCTTAAAAAATTTCTTGCGGTCATACTCCGGAGGTAAAATGGCAGGTAAAGTTTTTGTTTGCTGGGGATTTACATGCGACTATATTTCTGCAGCAAAATTCATCTTTTTTCTTAGGATTTATCTTCAGTAAAAGTCCGCAGAAAACGCCCGTAGCAAATTCCGTAGCAAAGTTTACGAGTGTTGTTTCCTTGGGAAATTCCACAGGTAAATTTTTATGCCAATTTTTATATTTTTATTTTTCTATATATAAAGTAGTTTTTATTTTTAAATAAACAAAGTAGAATTTTTTTTTAAACAAATTAAAAAAGTAAGATATGTTTCACGGTTAGGGATAAAAATATAATTCGCATCTGATATACCCATCTGAACCTCTCTTGATTTGGAGGAAAAATCCGCTTTGACTGGGTGCGAGTGCGGGTATGGGTTTTTCCCGAAATTAAAATTAGGGGCAGAATATTGTTCAGATTCATTTGTGGTAAGTTTTTGAAAACAATTTGAATTTATAACACATTTTTGAGGAATTTTATACCAACAAAATCCTAACCGTAATTCCTAATTTTGATTACAATCACAATGAGATCTATGCGAGTTTATTAGAGCCCTGAGATTGCATAGATCTCATTGTGATTGTAATCAAAATTAGGCATTACAGTTAGGATTTTGTTGGTATAAAATTCCTCAAAAATGTGTTATAAATTCAAATTGTTTTCAAAATAATAATCTGAGTAAGGATTGTGCTGAACCATATGAGAATTGTCGTAAGCATGAAAATCACAAGAAAATAGTAAGGCACAAGTTCTATTAATGATATTAAGAAGAAGATGAAGAAGAACAAGAAGAAAAACCCTAAATCATAACAAAATCAAAATCCTAACTCACTGTAGTTCACGAAACTGAATTATGAAACGATGATAGCGTTTCAGTAAGTGTACTGGATCGTTGCAAGTAATAATAAAACGGTAGTACCGAGTGTCGAACTCAAGGATTGCATTTTACTATTGAATTATATTTAATTACTAAAATTGAACAAAAAGTTTCCGAATTGATTGAAATAGTATTTGAAATTAACAACAGTATTCCAAAGTAATCAAACCTTGGTGTCTAATTTGATCCTAGTTACTGAATTCCTTTATTGAATTATTAACGAAATCTCTTTATTAATCTTGCCCTAATGTCTTAGTGACAGAAACTTTAATTACAAAGTAACCCCTAATTCCTTAGTGGATTTAAGATTAGAATTAAGCCTTACCGTACAAGAATTCTCTTGTTTAAACTATTGCCTTTGCAACTAATTTAATTGGTTTCATGACCTGCATCTATCCCTAGACTACAAATTCATGAATTTCTCATCTCAAACATTTGTAAAGTCCACTTCCGTTTCAAAATACGAATCGTAGAACATTTTAATGTTGATCAAGCAATAAAAAGCATTAAGCACAGAGATGAGAAAAATAATTCAATAAACTCATTCATATAACTAAAAATCAAATCAGAAAAATAAGGGTTTCATCTTGTTACACTCATCCCTAACAAATAGGGTTTAGTTGCTCATGACAGAGATACAAAAGATCATGATTAAAGAAGAATTACAAGAATGATTCATGAATGATTCTTGATAAAACTGCTCCAATGATGTTAGAAACGGCCGTCTTTGAGTTCTCTACTAGGGCACAAGTCTCCCAACTTTCCAATAGTCAAAAAGATCCCTAGAAAGTGAAAAAAAAATGCATTTTAATGAGTGCTGTCGCGTGCCACGCGCCCCAGGCGCAACTTTTGCGCTTCAAGCGCGTCCCGGCAAAGGCTTCAACATGAAAATGCGCCCCAAGCGCGGCTGTTGCGCTTCAGGCGCACAACATCTGCTGTTTGACGTTTTCTGCATTTTTATCGTCTTTTGAGTCTGAATTGGGTTCCGGTGTCTTCATGAAAGTTGTAGCTATGGATCTTAGGTTTCATTTGCACTTGGTTTGACTCCAATTGGACATCTACAACTCCATATATGGTTGAAATACTCCACATAGGTCATGTTGATTTCTCGCCAAAATTCAGCACTGCACTAAAACAAAGAAACAACGCAAAACTACGAAAAATCTCTACTTAATCAAGGAAATAAGAACATAAACATTTCATTAAATCAAACAAATAAAATCAACAAAATATATCAAATAACTCCTTAAACTAACCAATGAATAAAAGATAAATAAGACTAAAAACAATGAAAAATATGCATATGATGAAGAGTTATCAAACGAGAATAATGAAAAATGGCGAGAAACAAGACTGAAATAAAACAGAGTGGCGCGCAACACTTACGATGGCGACGTAAAGAGTTAAGATTCGATGGCGGCGAGGTGTAACGGTGGTGGATATGGTTAAGATGTGGCGGCGAGGTGTGACTGTGGTGACTATAGTTGAGATGTGACGACGAGGTGTTATGGTTGGAATAGGTAAAACGGCTAGAAGAATAGTTAGGTTTCTGGGTTTCTAAAATACAAGTTTTGAAAATAGGTTTCTGGAATAGTTGCTATTTGCATTATAGTTGTGATATAATTTTTTCTTCTTCTACAAAATTAAACAATTTTAATATATAGGATTTCCCTTTACTTTTTTACAAACAAATATAATAACTTTATTTTTAGAGACTTCTATAGTAAATTATAAATTAGTATGTTTTGATATTATCAAACTAAATCATCAATAATTAAATTAAATGTCAATTAGTTTAACTATATTTTAAATTTAATATCGTCAAGTTTTTAGGTTTTATCTTTTCATACTATTTTGAAATAACGTTTTTTTTTTCTTCATAATTTCAATTAAAATTAAAAATAAAATTTTAATTATGAAAATAATGTATTTAATTATTGAGTTCAAAATTAAATAGATAAATTTATCAAAACTCTTAATTCATTGAATTTAATAGACACTATATACTATAAAATTTAAAAATTACAATAATATTACTAGCGGGGCGAGTTCGGGTCTGAAGTGGATATCAACACCCCAAACTCATTTTTGCCCCGAATTTTAATTTCGGGAAAAACCCATACCCGCACTCGCACCCAATCAAAGCGGATTTTCCCTCCAAATCAAGACAAGTTCGGATGGGTACATGAGATGCGAATTATATTTTTATCCTTAACCGTGAAACATATCTTATTTTTGTAATTTGTTTAAAAAAAATTCTACTTTATTTATATAAAAATAAAAACTACTTTATATATAGAAAAATAAAAATATAAAAATTGGCATAAAAATTTACCGAATTTGCTACGGACGTTTCCTGCGGACTTTTACCGCAGATAAATCCTAAGGAAAAGATGAACTTTGCTGCGGAAATATAGTCGCATGTAAATCCCCAGCAAACAAAAACTTTACCTGCCGTTTTACCTACGGAATATGACACCGCATGAAAATTCTTAAGATAATTGTGAACCACAGGAAAATCCTCACGTACTGCCTGCGGAAATATTCCCGCAGGAAAAGCCGCAGGTAAAACGCTGATTTCTAGTAGTGTATTATTTCATTGAGAAGATATAGAGTGTTTGTGATGGTTTTTAGCATATTATCAGTCATTCTTTTGCAATTCATTTTTTGTCAACTCAAAACTAATTCAAAATTGTGATCTCCAAAGTTGTTCTAGTTTAATATGTGATTTTTCACAACAAGAGGAATGATTCTAAAAATATCGTTAGGGATTAGGGGTTCACTTCTTTTTCTATTCTCCGTAATGTTGAGTGACAAATTTAGATACTGTCTTGATCAGCAAAGTGAAAAGAAGTTGACAAACATAAGTGAGAACTAGTAGATTTAGAAAAGTATAGCCCAAGTAATCCAAGGGAAAGTCTTTTGATCGACATAAGATTAATTTGTATGAAGTACGTGTTGAAGCGTCTTTGAGTTCCTACACCAAACATTATTCTTTAAAACAAAAATTTTCTCTTTTGTTTCTTAGACTAGTTTTAACACCCGTGCAACGCATATGAAAAAAATTTGTTTTGTGAAAATCAATTAATATATAAGAGAGTTAAATAATTAAAAAAAATAGGATTATAAAAATCAATATAGATTTTGTGTTATCATAGTAGACATTTATTTGATATTGATTTACTATTTAACTATCTCACTAAATTAAGCGTTAATATAATATGGATGCTCAGTATGCAAAGAGACATGTATAGCTATTGTAAAGAGAGTTAAATGCTATGAATTATTTGTGGAGTAATAATATCTTCATTTGTTAACAAAATTGAATAGTAACCACAATAACCATCTTCAAACCATAAATGTAATACACAAAAATTGAATGAGAAGGTGATAAAAATAAATAAAAAATCATCCTCAATACAACTACTTTCCCCTCAAATGGCTTCTTCAAGTTGTATTCACTGTGTATTCTCATTAGACCCCTCATTGTTCGATCAATTGATCAAAAGCTTAAAAAAAATCTATTCATCATAGGAACTTCATTGCATATGAATAAACTGATTGCTTTTAAAATCTTAGCTCTAAAATATTTTTGTGTAATATTTTAAGTGAATTTATCATTGATAACTAATGAAATACACAAAGTTGAATGAGCAGTTTCCCAATAGGTTACAACAAATAGGCAATACCACTTGAAGCAACATTAAGCACAACTTTATCTTGTGACCTAAGAGCAACATACAAAGTTTTCCATACAAAAATCTTCCTAGTCCCACCATATCATACAAAAAGTTGAACTAACCATCTTGTGATAAAATGCATTGGATATTGTTTGATAGACATTATATTGCTCACTAGATAACAATTGCATTTGACTTGTGTGGAGTTGTGCTAACACTATATCATAGTTTAACTCATCTGCTATATATAAGTTTATTATCAAATTCCAAAACATCTGCATATTGTGGTTTTAAATAATTTCATAGATATTACAACCCTTCTGCATTGTCAATGATATCCTTATGTAATAAAATTTCCCAGCATCCTAGGTTGTAATATTTTTTTAGTAACATTTTTAAAATACTTATCAGAGTCATGTTCTAATTGTTTTTTTTTTCATTTCTGAAAATTATTTGAGTTGCTTAAACAAAAAAGTATGTTTTTGTATCAAATCATTCAACTTATGATTATAAAAAAATTTAACTAAAATAAATTTGAATCATAAAGAACTTAGATTAAATAACAGAGTGGAGATAGAGAAGAGACACATGTATTTTTATATTAGTTCACAATAAACTGTTGCTACATCTAGTCTTCCCATAAAAGAGAGATTTTGCTTCAACACAGTCCATGACTTAATCCACTATTTAAACAATAGCATACAAATATTATTTGCTCCACCTCTTCAGGCTTGAGTATTTTTCTTTAACCTCTCCAAGTTGTAATCGTTAGAACCCTTCTAAACTTTTTGGATAGATGTTGTTGAGATTCATAAGTATTCTTGCACCTCTTCGAGTGCCTCTTAAGGACAAAAGAGTTTTTGCCACTATCAGACTGATTTACATTAGTTTCATTTTGTATCTAAATTTACACAAATTTTGTTTCTAAGATTCTAACTCTCATTGAGAGAATATTACATTTCAAATCCTATAACAATTCAAGCGTATCAAACTACTTGATTGATTTACATCAATTATAATAACTCTCTACTTAGAGGGTTTTTCATTCACTCTTTTCTTTTGACGTGTTCTAGGTTTTTACATTAATTTTTTTAAAACATTGCCTTTTTCATTTTCTCTCACTTTTCATATTGATCGATTTCTACTTAAATACTGAGAAATGTATCCATTGAAGATATTACCGTTAGAGATCTTGAATTCGCATTTAAAACAAATCAACCTTTAAGACATGTCCATATATATATATATATATAACTTCATAATTAATTTAGCGTATCTTGATTTAAGAAGACATATATTAGAAGGTGACACTTTTAGATGATATCATGCGCTTCTTCAGCCAGAAGTTAAGTCTATCTTTGATGAGAGATGAAGTTGTCTTCTCCATGGTTGTGGGTTTAGATGATTGACTTTCATAAGAGTGTTGACTTGAAATGTTGACCAGACGGTCAATTGTTTATCAGAATTACACATAATCGTCATAATAAGCTTGTAATATCAGATTCAACAAAGACACGTTGAGAATGTGTTTAACAGAGTCAGACACAACTGTAACAGATTCTTCAGAGTATTGCCTTGATTTCTTTGTTTATATTTTGTAGTCATCATAGGATCCAGAGATGTTGACTTGTTTAAAGTTCCTGGCTCAATTTTTTGACTTAACAAAGTTGACGTTAAATCAGAGCATTGCCTCTATTTGAGGCTTCATTCAAAACTTTCTTCTTTGGTAATGAGTCAGAGGATCAATGAAGGTCTTGACTCTTAGTTAACTTTAGGTATAAAGAAATGGTAATTGTAGCGTTCTTTTCCGTTGTGATTAGAAGATCAATTATTGATTTATATTTCATTTGTCTGTAATGCTTTGACTCAAACGGTAGATTATCAGATGCTTGTTGCAATACTTCTTATTGCTATATCATGACTTACTCTATTAGTAAACATAATTACTTGTTTATTAGGTGATAATATTCTAAGTTAAAAACACTTAGATTATTATCTCTAAATTACTTATAATTTATGCTACTTTAAAATAGATAGTTATTAATATAAATATTTGTCTTCTAACTTAATTTATACACTTAGCAAATATAGTTAGGGTATAATTTTCTTATTTGTTTGCTTGTTAGCATCAAAACATCAATCATAGAATTGTAGCGAAAAACCACTTTTGCACTAACATTGAGGAAATCACTTAAATAAGAGGGTAAAACTCTTTTCAAATTTATTTGAAAAATCATAATAATATTTAAGATATCAACATTTAAACAAGTGCACATCGCTACTCAAATAGTATTAGGTTACCTTATTATAACAATAAAACAAAGTTAAATACTCTTTTTAAAAATACATTGTTAACATCATCGTTAAATGACATAATTAAATACAAGACTCTAAAGACCAATTCTTATTGTCATTATCACAACGAAACTTCCCCCAAATTTAAACTTCAAGACTCAATATCTTGTAATAATTAAGATTTTCAAATGTAGAGTCAAACCAGTCAAACACAAACAACGAATGTGATGTATTTGGAAATCGTGTTGATTGTATAATATAAGTAAGGAGAACAGACAAGTAGTCACAATAAAGTCGTATCATAACAAATCATGGTATATAAAAAATTCAAGAAAATGTCATATTATAACGTCAAAATCACTCAAGAAAAATTAATATCTTATTATAATATCAAATCATCTAAGATAAATTATTATCACATAAGATACACATTAATCATCACAAAACAACCACAAGACACTAAAATGCTATATATGCCTTGAAAAATTATATGATCTGAATATAATACCTGCCACTAAGACAACTTCAACACAAAAAAAAAAAAAAAAAAAACACTTATACCAATAGGAAAAGTAAACAATCCACAAAGGCAACTTCCACACAGAAAAACTACTCACACCAATGGAGAAAATAAACCAGCCACAAAGACAACTTACATAAAGATGCATATGTCAAAACATGATGATGCATTAATAAAATCAAATATTCTCATACAACCCATTAAGGTCATGTCATATGCTTCTAAAAATCACATATACAAAATCATCATCTTATTCAAAAATCACCAAGATCAATTATCATAAAAATCAAAGTTTTCACCACATATATCAAGAAAATCATATATTCATATACAAGTAATCATAAAAATCGAAACTTTCATTCCATACATCATAAAAATTTTAACTTTCTTCACACTAAGACGAATCAAGAAATTCCATAGACGGGGGGCCAAGATCAAACATCATTTTATTACTTTAATAAAAATTAACATTTATTTTAACCCAACGATTTGATATAGTGGTAAAATGATAAGTATTAGATTTGTACCTTGCGCTCAGTGAGTCTTAAGGTTTTTCGTACTTTGTAATAAAACACCATCCATTTACCTTAAATTTTATTCACACAAAATTTAATTACTATTTATTTCATTATATTAAATTATTTTTTTATGAGCATATTATATTAAAACATGAGGACAATTTTAGAAAACTTAACCCAAACACGGATAACACATATCAACCATTCTCAATAAACCAAACACGAGTGCCCGTTCTCATACCACTTGTTGGAATTAATTTACTAATTCAATAATCAAGACATACTGAAAACGAATATAACCATACTTTAGTGCGGAAATCAAATAAGCATATGAGCTTGTATATGAATATTAAGAACATACATAAATCTACAACATATTGATTTATTAAAGATAAAGTTTTAGGAATACCTGGATCCGTAGCAAAAGATCTCTCAATAGCTATCATGAAACATAAGATGAAAAGACGAACAATGAGAACTTGTTGGTTTGTTGTTCTTCGTCAACTGGTACTCCTAATTCCATCAACACTATTCAGATGGAGAAAATAAGCTATTTTTTGTGTACAGTATATTGGGGACCATAACCTATATATAGGGAGATGGTCATTTGGGTTCTCATTATTTTCAAATGGGCCATCAGACATCCACCCATATTCGTGATCCATATCAATTAATTAAATATTTAATTAATTATCCAATTAGAAATATAATTAGCCTAATTACTTTATTTGATCACTAATTAATTAAGGCTCTTAATTGATAAATAGCTAGTATAATTAAAAAAGATATGTGCCATGTAATAATATTAATAATTAAATAGAATATTTGATACAATATTTCAACAATCTCCCACTTGGATAATATATCTTAACAATTATATCATAATTATTTATCTTTAGATTTCTCTTTCACAATCTGATCCACCCCATACATCAATAATGGAACCACCGTGGTTGTCATCACTAATATATAACGTGACTAAACCCCAATGACCAACATATTAATGCATTTGATGACATAAATCGATATGGATGAGTGGCATGAAAATTTCATGCAATTTGATCTCTAAATAATGCATATTTCCAATTGGTCCTATTGAAACCTTTAGTTAAATCAATATGAAGTTATTTAAGTGCGAATTTAATATTTTCAACATGATATAGAAAGTTATAATAATAATAACCTCATAAACATTATTTATGCAGAAAATCATAACATAAAGTTTGTATCAATTCATAAAACCAAAGTGTGAAACATAAACAAGGATAGACTCTTACTAATATAAGACATCCTTAATGACAACAACTATATTAAATATTTTAGTTTATCATACCTCTTATTAGTGGGTCAACTAGCATAGAGTTTGCCTCTATATGTCCCATTCTTCAACAACAATAACATTTATATAAATACACTTTATACAAATTGTTGAAGCACTATATAATTGAGTTATGTCACAATATAACTTGAGTGGTCTTTCAAAACCTTTAACTATAAGCAATCAAGTGACATAATTAAATCAACCATTTTCTGAATTAAGGTGTCCACTTTATGTCGACATCTAGAATATCAAAGTTGAACATATTAATGATCTCTAAATTGTCTGATATATGATTTGTGAACATAAACTCTATTGTTCTCTATAACAATCCTTATGTTTGGTGCTCGATTTTCTAGACGAGCCATCCTGTTCTCCATTTTTCTTTTGTAACTCTATCCTTATCAGCCTTGGTGCTCGAAGGTCCCTAAGTTTACAAAACCCCTCTTTCCAACATGGCTTTTGCAGACATAAAAAATGTAGTAGACAATTTTGGTTTCTTCATACGAGATCCTTCACCCACAAAGACAGTGTTTGCAATTTCTAATGCCTGGAACGAAGCATCTATGGCTTCCTCTGTAAATTCAGTGTAGCCCATAGAAGATAAATGGCTTACTAGCATTTCTTCCTCCCAAAAGATTATTATCAGCTTGTTCTCTACTATAAAGTTCAACTTTTGATGAAAAGTGGATGTCATTGCTCCAACAGCGAGAATCCATGATCTCCCCAAAAGAAAACTATATGCTGGTTTGATATCCATTACTTAGAAATTTATTTCAAAGTTCTGTGGTCCGACTTGAATCGACAGGTAAATCTCACAATAACCTATCTCCTTTATCCATCAAATGCTTTTACTATCATAGAGCTAAGCTTCATATAGGATCCATCAACATCACTTTATAGAGATGTAAAGTGCTTTATTGTCCACTCTCCCCTTTGCTGATAATTCATCTTCGTTGAAATTCAAACAGCTACTAGCAATGATTTTACATACGACTCCCTCAAATTGGTCAACAATGATATCATGAGTAACATGAGCCTCATTTAAAACTTTCATTAGTGCCTTCCTATGTGTTTCAGAGTTCAATAATAGGGAAAGAACACATATATTGGAAGGAGTTTGATTTAGCTGATCTAGCACTTTATATTCACCCTGCTTGATAAATTTCAAAAATTCATTAGCTTCCTCATCAGACATTGCCTTTTTGCAAGCCTCTTGTCCTTTCATATCATGATTTAGAGCTTCTTTTCATTTGCATTTTTTCTTCATACCTCTTATCTTTTCTAAGTTGTTTAAGGACATAGACTCGACCACTTCGAGTGATCCCAACAATTCTTGAGATATTAGTTTCTTTGAGTCTAGAGCTACTACTTGACTTGTTTTCTTCATAAGTGTCTGCCTACGTGAACTGTGACATCATAGTTTCATGGTACTACCTTTGTGCTTTTGTAAAGAAAAGGAGTTGGCAATTGAATAGTGATGGATTTTGGCCCATTTAAAGTTGGTTGGAGATCCTCTTTCACTACTAGAAATAAGCTTTTTACCTGTGGATTTAAGCTAAATATCCGCAGGAACACATGTTACCTGCGGATTTCCTAGCGGAATCATATTCCCACGTAAAACCTTCGTGGATAATTGTTTGCTGAGGATTTTTGAATCCGCAGGTAAGATACCTGCGGATAAATCCGCAGGAAAAATAAATAAAATCCGCAGAAAATATTTACCAAACCCAAGGCATTTTCTTACGACATTTCCTACAGAAATATCTGCAGTATTGTTCCCACAAATATGTTTCGCATACAAATCCGCAGGTATATCCACATTTACACCAAAATACATTTCGCATGAAATTCCGTAGGTAATTTCGTATTAAAATTATTTTTGATGAAAAATCCAGATATTTGCTTAAATTTCCACCTTAATCAAGTTTTTCTAATTTTTTTTATTTATATAAAAACTTCAACTAAAAATATATAAAAATATTATTATAAATACATTTTTTAAATATTTAATATTAGTCTTTAATTGAAATATATTATTGCAATACTTCGAAACAAAATTTATATCGTGTTTACAAATCAAAACTAAATATTAATTAAAGTATGATTCAACTATTGCAATACTCCTAAACAAAATTTATATCATAAACGCAAATCATAACTAAATTTAGATACTGTTGCAGAGATCCCTAAAGCTATTTCATATCAAACATACCAATCAATACACAAAATGTTGAACTTGAATGAAGCTTTTCACCAAGGCTTCCATTTTCCAAAGCTCATTTGTGAAATCAGCATTGACCTCTCATTCTCATCATAATCTGCAGGAAGAAAAAAAACCAGAAGAATATTATTACACTATGAAGATTCTGCTACATGCTTCTCTGACAAAAACTGATCAGCAGCAAAATTAACTGTGCTTACTGTCAATCTCCATGAGATTACAAATGGCAGCATCAAGTTCTGCCCGCATTGCATCTCTAGAAACCTGCAGCACGTCTTTGGAGGACTTTGAGGGCAGCAACAGCATGAAGAACTTGGTAAATTGGGCATAGAAGGTGGGCTATAGCCATAAAGTGCTTGTCTATTGAAAACACATCCAGTTGAAAAACACCACCACATCAAGTTGTGTAAAAAGCAATTCAAAATCGACAATATATATCACTTCAAATGTAAATCAATTACATGGAACAAACATTTGCGTATATAAAGTGATGATGTATCAATTGTTAAATGATTTAGCCAACAGAGCAATTGTAAATGAAGTCTACACAAGAATTTATCAAGACTGATAATTGGATCCTTGGAATCCAATGGATAGAATAGAATAAAGCAGCATCAATTACCTTTTCTCTAAAGAAATAACTCTCCAAGATCGCTACAACGTGCTTATTTTAACCACATATTAATCTTTCCGAGTTATCAAATGACAACAATACAGCTAGAATTACTTCAGGAAATGAGAAACAAAGAATTTCTCCTAACAATTCCAAGTCTAAAACAAAAAGTCATGGGAGAACATATTAGAACTCATTTTAGACAAGCATCAGTATTTCACTATGTCTGAGAATCCTCTCTCTTTCCTTGCTAGTACTAAAAAAGATTAAAAACAATTAAAAACATAATTACAAAACAATAAAAGAAAAGGTCATTATATAACAAAGTAACCAAAAATAGTAACTACTACCTATTATGATGCTCTTTTGGAATTGATGGTAGAATTTCACTAGCCCTTTCCAAATCACCACGCATCACAAGAGTCTTGTACTTAATCAAGCTTAAAAGCAGTGTGTAGCCCACAACACTGAGGTACAATCGAGAAAGAAAAAAAAGATTAAAATTACTGCATCAAGAGATTTTGAATAATGCAAGCGATTGACCCACTTACTTGAATTCTTTGTCTATCAAAAAAACCCTACTTTGGCTGGCAAGATATCCCAACAAAAGTCAGGCTTTGAATTTAAAAATAAAAAATAAAAGTTATTGACAGCATTGACATTCCTCAGTTGCTTGTTAGACTTCAAAAGTCAAACATCACATAATAGACTCACAAAAAAAAAATTGGAGTCCTTTTCTCCCATAATTTTTGTTCTTGTGTCCATAGAAAAATCGTTTATATATTTTCGGAGTCGTGTGTCCTTGTGAATGTTGCGTTGGAGGTGTGGAAAGACAAGATGAGATAGGATTAGGAATTACAATATTAGAGAGAGAGTTGGAGTAAGAACTATAGCAGAAAAGATGGTAGAAAAGATTTAATGCATCATCCCTAAGCCCTAAAAATTAAAACACTCATAAGAAAAGGTATTATATTACTTCACATCACAAACAAATCAAGGAAAAGAATATTTGAGACACATTCTACTAACAAAAGTCTCTTTACTAACTAAAGTATTGTGACTTAATAGTTAAGACTTCAAGAAATAAGCAAAAGTGAAATGCAAAAGAAACACAATACAAAATGGAAAAAAATCACTCTAACAACACTTAGTTTTAGCCACATATCAATTAAAAAATGTCATCACTAATTATATCTTAAAAAAAACTGTTAAAATCAAACCTGTGATATTCAATCCATGCAAGCCTGGTAACTCCTCCAATTTTAGTCCCCCGACCCTCTTTCTAGCATAAATTAAAAGATCAAGCTAAGTTCATCAGTAATAGTAAGACATAATTTATTCAAGTGTGATCATATACTAAAAATAACGAAAATAAAATAGGCCGTAGCATGTTTACTTGGAGCACCACGAAGCTATAACATCACAATTCCAGTCTACTTCCATAACCTTCAATCCAATTAATCAGTCTATGACAGTACATTAAACTCTTTAATCTCAACTCCCCCAACTTTCCAACTTTAGAATGCTTCAACTAAAATTTAAAACCTTTCCTTTCCAGAACATGAACAAACATGGGAAAACATCTCATGAGGAAATACCGTTTACTGATTCATCAACATGTTGTTAAATAAAGTAGATGCATCATTGTACTGTTGCACACAATTTCTTTCTATTCCTCCTGCCATTGTTCTCTGAAAAGGTACACACCCCATTGGTGGTGCATTGAATACTCCAATCCTCCTTGCACCTAGTTCATGTATATCCTTTCATTTGTCTTCACAATTACATTGTGTCATGTGTAAGACAAAATAATTTAGTTTAAAATGATTAGCAATATATATAAATATATACCTTGTAGAAATTGATAGCTGAGTTGACTAAAAGGTTAGAGTAAGTTGGGAAATCATATTCAACTTGTCTCAAATGAGACAAGAAATAAGTATTAGAAATATCATTGCTTCCTAATACAACAAGAAAAAGACTATTGGCTAAGATGAAATTTGCTCTATCTTCACCAACCACTCTTTTAAGCTTCACAATGTAATCTTTGAATAACTCTAGCTGCCCAGACATAGATATAGCTGCCTGATTATAAACCACAGGAAACAGAGTTAGGAAGGAATCATCAACTAACAAAATTATTACCTTTTTTTATTTTTAGTTCTTTCTAATAATTTTGGAGGAAAAAATTAATTGTTGATGAAATATGGATATATACCTCTAATTTTGATGTCAAAGGATCATATCCTGCCCCACCGGATGCAAAGTTTACACCTGTGGCTAATTCACTTGGTTGGAGATTTGGATCCAAGTATGCTGGAAGATACTCTTTAATGCCTAATGCTTCAACTGGTGGTAGTACAATAATATAAAAAATAAATAAATCATATTAACCACTGTTTTGGTTTAAGAGGAAATATAGAACTATATGATAGAGTACAAGATTGGTTTAATAACATTTGATGAAAAATACCTCTATGCAATTAGCAATGTCAGAACTCTTTGGCTTTTTTCAACTTGACAATAGACTCCAATCTCAGGAAAACACCGAATCTGCAATTTAAACAAAAAAAAGAGGAAAACACTGTTTCAGATTTTGGATTTTGAAATTGGTATTAGAGCATTGACATTAGATCTAATGATCTTTTTCTATTAAAATTCCACATCTAGTTACTCTGCAACCAAAACATCATTATAGGACTAATATAACAATTTAGACTTTAGAGTATTATCTCATATTAGTTCAATTGTTGAGTTTTGACAGAAGAAAATGAAGAGATTAATTTATTGTAAGATTAATTTAACGGACGATATTTGTTTAAATAGTGTTGAGCATATTAAAATTTCTGGTTCAATTTAAATTAGATGGCTTTCAATCATGGCATGTCTCTCCACTAATTGAAAATAATTTAGAAAAAATATCTTATTGGTGATGAAATTTGTTAAGATAAAGTACCACTTGACCCAACAAAGAAACATGTTGAGAAATGAGTTTAAAGTACAGAAGACATGCACTATTATACTTGATGTACTACAATCAGTTGCTGACAAAAAAGTGAAAATGTGTTGGCTAAGTGCAGCATTAAAAGGAGCAGCCACACTTAAAGTAAGATCAGGATGCAGCAAGAACAGATCATTGAATGGGGGAGCCCCCATCTTGCATATTGAAAACAACAATGATTTGGACTTTGATTTTGAAAAGGGAAGATTGATTCTTTCAC
Source organism: Cicer yamashitae (assembly GCA_037974755.1). NCBI lineage: Eukaryota > Viridiplantae > Streptophyta > Magnoliopsida > Fabales > Fabaceae > Cicer > Cicer yamashitae. Next base: position 45,398,637 of record JBBPBQ010020321.1, read on the forward strand.
AGGGTGCTGAATTATATGTGGAATCACCAAAAGGTACCTTCAATGCAATTTTTAAGTATTCCCATCAGAAATTGTGGAATCACCAGATGTAACACCAGAAGGTACCTTCACGTCATTCCCATCAGTCGGCGTGCCAAATCTATATGCAATGCATGGCCACCCTGCATCAAGCAATAGCATAAGAATCATTTGCATTAAAAATCATGTTGTCTCAGGTTGCACAAGATACAAAATCAGCATTTGTGACACATTAAAAATCGAGTATAGGGAGGGAGGAGAACGAAAGACACAAACCTTGTAAGCTACGATGTGTGCCACTGGGAGTCCTTAATTTCCAAATTGAGCAAACAGGGAGAGATCACCAATAAGATCTAAAATCTTGTGACGACATGGTTCATCACTGAAACGAAGAGGTGGATTCAACCAACCTTTGCTTGTACTGCAAAAAGAAAGCAGTAACAATTAAACAATGATATGTACCAACAATAGAACATAATTCAGTGTACTAATGGAAATGAATTTCTCTGATCTCAACTGATTACTGATCTTATTATTTGAAGGTATAAATTTCTAATATCGAGTCTTGCAAAGGAATCATGAAACCTACGTCTTATCTAAGAAATTAAACGCCTATGAAAACTCTAGAATTGTAACTAAGTTATAAATACCATAAACAAATAATGCCATACTTTGACGAAATAGTAACTTACTTTAAGAATCTAGTGCCAAGATTTATGATCCTAATTACATGGACCTATGCTTTTCAAGCATGAAGTTTTGGGTAAATTATAATGTATCAATGTGGCTGCATAAACTGTGCTTTAGTATCATAAGCTATCAAAATTGATCTCTAGCTATCACATAGCTGAGCATTAAGAACGGTTTTAATACAAATTTCTAAGCTGTTACATCTGTTACCAAGCCATTTGATTAAAAAAAGACAGGTAAGAGGTATATAAAAAGAAACAAGAAAATCATTAAAAGTGTTGCCAGTTAGAATTGCAGGTTCTATCCAAGGAAGCTGAAAGAATCAGTAGAAAGACCTATAACACTGTGAATCATTTTGCCTAAGAAACAAGTTCTATAATCTAAAACCCAAAATCCAGCTACAAAAATATCATCCTTCAGTATCTTTTCCAACCAAAAAGAACGTTATAACAACATAATACCAACAAAAACTAGTTGCTTGAAACACACATGAAACAAATAAATCCACGTGTTTAGGAATGCCTCAAATGCATCTTAAGCAAAAAAGCATGTAAAAACAATACATATAATTCGCCACTGAAACAACAAAGCAATTGGAGAAAAATAGCATGTATATGTTAATTCTCGGTGAACAAGCAAGGTATCGTCGGAAAAACAGTTCCAATTTACAAAAACGAAGTAGAAACCCTAGAGTTGCTGAAAACCCATCCACCATTTTAAGAACGGTTGGAAGACAAATTTCTAAGCTAATCGGAAAATTTTGGGAGCTATGAGTAATCGAAGTGAAGTGTGAAGTGAAGATTGAAAGTGAGATTTAACGTTGAGTGTAAGATTTTCCGGCGAGAGATTTTCCACTTTATTTTCCGAAGCAAGATAGAACGCAAATGACCTGAAAAAATGGAATGCAGTGAATAATGGGTTTGAGGGTATGGTTTGAATTTAAAATTGGGGGAGAGAGAGATGAGGACAAACAAGGAAGAAAGAGGAGAGTGTGAAATACCCAAATCTGTAGTTGAAAATTTGAAAAGGAATTATGAATATTTTTTTGCCAATTTAGGTATAACCAGAAATATTAGAGGTGTAACTATAATAAATAAAATTATTAAGAAAAAAAAGCTTGTGTATATTTTGAAGATAATGAACCTATATGAAAAAAATATAAAACAAAAATGTTATAAAAAATAAGATAAAAATAGGATTAGAAAAGATACATTTGCCGCGGCTATTCATATATAACCTTTTTGTGGGTCACATCCTCTAAAACTTCTCACAATTTTGCCCATCTTCTCTCTTTTGTAAATCTGTGTAAACAAACAAAATGTAAGAGAGATCACTGGGCTAGTATGTGATCTATATTTTACTGTGTTCCGACAACAGGCTAAAATAAATGGGCCCTAATCCAGTCCAATCGAATGATACAGTCTCGAAGCCAGTAGGTAGCATATAATGGAAAATCTCTCGCCGGAAAATAAAGTGAGATTTTCCGAAGCGAGAGATTTTCCGGCCCTAATAAAGTGAGATTTTGTTTAAAAAATAATTGTCCTTTATTTATATAAAAATAGAAACATAAAATTTACTTTATTTATATAAAAATAGAAACATAAAATTTACTTTGTTTAAATTATTAATAATGAAATAAATATCATCTATTAACAACTTTGATTATATTTCAAATTTATTATTATAAAATTTGTATATTTTATATTTTAAAATTATTTTAAAATAAAGTAAAAAATAGAACATTTAATTTAATATAAGTGAAAAATCACAAAATACACATTATATTCATCTTGCATTAATAAAATAGAGTCAAAACATTCATATTACCAATACATATTTGATACGCGGATTTTATTGTCATATTTAACTGTGGAATTTGTCTTACTTTTTAATTTGTTTAAAAATCCATTCTACTTTATTTACAAATACCAAAACATATGCATTTCCTACGGAATTTGCTGCGGAACAATACCGCAGAACAATCCTTAGGAAAAAGTTGAACTTTGCTGCGGATGCGCAATCACATGTAAATCCGCAGCAAAAGAAAAATGTACCTGCCGTTTTACCTGCGGAAAAGTACTCCGCAGAAAAATTCCTAAACTTATTATGAACCGCAGGAAAATCCTTGTGTATTATCTGCGGATATATTTCCGCAGGAAAAATGCTAAATTCTAGGAGTGTTTGCTATAGTGGATCTTCAAGGGTCTTGGGAATGCTGTTTTACTCTTGATGCGAGACTCAAAGTTCAATACATGATTATTAGCCCTCAACAATTGTAATAAATTGGTTTAATTTTATTTTTAGATTCTAAATTTTTAGATTTTTCTTATTTAATCAGACAAAATTTGGACACTACTCACCCAAAGTATCTCGTCCACTACTAAAAATCATCGTTTTACCTGCGGATTTTTCTGCGGAACTATATCCGCAGGTAATACGTGAGGATTTTTCTGCGGTTCCCCATTCTCTTAAGAATTTTCCTGCGGTGACATACTCCGCAGGTAAAACGGCAGGTAAAGTTTTTGTTTGCTGGGGATTTACGTGCGATCACGTTTCCGCAGCAAAACTCATCATTTTCCTTAGGAATTATCTGCGGTAAAATTCCGCATGAAACGTCCATAGCAAATTCCGCAGCAAACTCTACTAGCATTTAGATGAGTTTGAGTTACTTTTTTAAGACTCAACCGGTTCAACTCGGTTTGCATGAACAAATCAAACCCAACCCAAGGCAATGCATCAAATAATAGGAGTTTATCACATTATAATTAAAACTATCACACAAAGATGCAAAAAAATTAGTTTATTACATTATCACTAAAAAAATTATATGATTTTCTATTTTAATCTTTTTGGTCAAATGATATTTTTGTTTTAATTTAATTTTTCATAACTTCATCAATTGGTACGATTCATTCATATGTTTTTCCAAACCCAAACTCTAATATACGAAAAACACAAGATTTGTCAACAAAAAAAAAAAAGAAAAGAAAAACACGAGAAAAAATAAATAAAAAATTACCGTGTCTGCGTTTTAAACGATACGATATTTGCCCCTCTCTTTCAGCGCCTCTCGCCGCTGCATCGTCGTCAGCCCGTCCGTCGCAGTCTCACCGCGTCTGCACATCCATCGCTGCTGTGTCCAAACCGCGGGTATGTCGCTTCATTCTTTGAGTCTGCCACTTCAATCTGTATCACCCTTTTTCGTTTTGTGTGGTTTCTAGGATTTTAGGCTGTTAGGTTTGGTTGATTTCAATTTTTCTTGAATTAGGGTTTTTTAGTATATCTCGATTTCTAACTGTATGTGTATCTATGAATGTTTAATTTCTAAGTTAGGTTTATGCATTTGTGTTTATTGAACTTGCTTAAATTCCCTGAGGTTTCAAAGCCTTGCTGCCTATACTATCCACTTTATGCATATACGTGTTCACCATTACACACTGATGGAATATTTTTAATTGTTGTGTTCCTTTGATATTTTCATATTTGTTATGCTATTACTACTGCTAATTGATTCAGCTTATAATCTCGATGCTTGAATGCACATCTACTGCTAGTTGCCGGCTTCTTGTTCTTATTTTACTCTAAATAGATTTCTCCATTGGTTAATCCTAGCTGCTTTCATACAATTTGGAATGGTATAAAATTTGGAAATGGAAGCATTAATCATGTTGTTTGAAATCTGGATGCTTATGATGCAAAACTGTTGGTTCTGTTTATTTGTACAAGGTTCAAATTTGTTTTTCAGGATGCAATGTGTCCATGCAATTGCTGATTTAAGGTTTTTCAAGATTTGAACAAATGTTTTCGAACGAGAAAAATGATGATCAGTCCGTATAAAACAGATATGTGTGTTATTTGATAAAGTTTGAAATTATCTTTCCTTCACTACTTGTATTTATGTCAACATTATGTGTGTTTCAATGTTTGATTTATTTATTAGATAGGCTAGGGTTGCTCTATCTACATGCACTTGTAAGATTTATTTCGTGTTTGTATCATAGTCTAAATACCTTGAACTGAAATTTCATCCCTGTCAAATGGTTGTGCTGTGCAAACCAAATACACTTTTTGGTATTATAGGCACAGTGAAAGAACCTTTCTTCCTTGAGTATGTACTTACTATGAGCCTTTAAGATTGAAGTTAATTGGGAAGGTGGTTATTTCCTTAGTTTCTTTTTTACTTCTTTCTATCTTCCCCTTTTTTGTTTTATTGTTTCAAATTTTGTATTGATAAATAAGTGTTATGCTTCATTGTTAGCACTTCTTTCCTAATTAGTTATCAGTTTTTGAGTTGAAAGTTTTTGAGTTGAAATAAATAGCAAAAAAATTGAAGGAAGATGCGGGGGAGCAAGGGTAAGCAAACCACCTCCTGGAAAAGGCAAGAAAGTTGGAAAAAATAATTAGGGAGGGACCCTTTTATATTAATGCCACCAACGAATATAGCTAGCTAGCTGCTTACTCTTACTTTGGAAACTCACAGACGAAAAGGAGGACCATCTTAATTTAGAACATTGTGATGATCTAAATACCCAAGAAATTATCATGGAAGAAATCATGCAATCTATCTGCACTTTAGCACAGGATCAATATGGAAATTATGTCATTCAGGTATTTAACATTTTGGTATATGCATTTATTTTACATAAACGACAGCAACGATGGGTAATGTACATTAGCACTTCGATTCATGTTTTATGCTATGAGAAATGTGCACTTACATTCCTGCTCTTGTAATGTGCATTATAGTTTCACTAATTTGGTTGTGTCTATTGACTCTTAGACCATTTTAGAAGAGGTTGGGTTCGTGTTTGTCTTTTGACAGACAACTTTTTCTACTTCTGTCACAGTTGTGGATCATCCTTGGTAAGAATGAAATACTGGAGTCTGGAGCAGTAATCTTCTAACATAACTGTTGGAAATATGCTACCTCCCTTAATTTCCAGCAAATAGCATTTTAGATCTAATGCACATTATCTATACTCTGTTCATGTGGCTTTTCTTTGGGATCATATCATTTTATGCTGACACGTCTCATACCTGGGGCATGTTTATTGTTGGCTAAAATATTTTGGACAACAAACCTCTATCCCCTTGTTATAGAATTGACATGCCTCCAAAACCTTCCAATTTGAACCAATGATGCGTTTTAGCATTACTCCAACTACCTTCCAATTATTGACAGTCACTTTATCATCCACATGTTCACACACCCACTATCTGTTTCCATCACTATTACTGCTTTATCAACTTCACTTCCCCATGCCCCTAAATGATATGATCCTAATAAGACATTTCTTTTGATTATATATTCCGTCACTTGCAGCAGTCATTTAAATTTCATATTTTTTGTCTGAGTTAATATATAGAGGTTTCATTATCAAGTGATATATAAGTAGTATTATGGTCATAATGTTGTCTGATGCTTTTGTGATAATTTGATTAAAGTTTTGGGTTTCATCTTACTGTCTTGATTTTTAGCTGCAATTAACAACAAATTGGATTTTGAGAATTAAGATTGCTTGCTTTTTGTTTTGTTAGTTAAGATTGGATTGATTGCTTCAAGTCAATGATGTTCGTCTTATAAATGATAATAATGAATATTTCAATTTTGCTGCTAGGGACCCTGAACTAGTCAAGAGAATTGGAGCTGCAACTGCACTTGAAGTTAGAGCAACAGGAATTCAGTATGTTTATGCACCTTGTGTAGCAGTAAGTAAATACCACCAAATTTTAATGCCATCAATCAACTTATACTAAGATTTTTGCACTGTCTTATATTGTTTTGATAGGTTTGTAGAGATCCAAGATGGGGTCGGTGTTATGAAAGCTACAGTGAAGATCCTAAAATAATACAATCTACCTATTTATTTGATGGAAATAATACAATCTACCTTTGAAGTTGATGGATGGAAAGGAAAGGCTACTTCGTAGGCAACTTTGTAAGTATCGTTTTGCTCCTATTTCATGGTTAGTTTTTATTTTATTTTACATTTCTATTGTTTGGAAAGTCTTGATTGACAGGTGATGTGTGAAAATTTGCTTTAGGAAAAATAGTTCATATAATTTTGGAGTGAATATGATACTTTTGAAATCAGCTTATGCATCTCACGGTCATGCAAATACTTAATTGAGTTTCGAACTTCACAATAGCTAAAAATTATAATAACCGGACCTTGGAGAGTTGTAGGAATTTACCCATCAAAAAGACAAACCTTAAGTTGTACCCAATACTTTACTTAAAAGTTCAATTAATAATTGTGATTGTGATTGTAACTAAGAATCTGAAGTTACAGGAAGAGGAGCTTGTGGAACTGCCTACAAAGCTGTTATGAATGATGGTAAATTTATTGCCTGTCAAGAAGTTGAATTCGTGCGGAGAAGGAACATCGAGCATCGACCGAAACTTCTTAGCTGAGATTTCAACTCTTGGAAAGATCAGACACAGGAACATTGTGAAACTGCATGAATTCTGTTTTCATGAAGATTCTAATCTTTTATTGTATGAGTAAATGTAAAATGGAAGCCTTGGTGAAAAGCTTCATTCAAGTTCAACATTTTGTGTATTGATTGAATGTTTGATATGAAATAGCTTTAGGGATCTCTGCAACAGTATCTAAACTTAGTTATGATTTGTGAACATGATATAAATTTTATTTAGGAGTATTGCAATAGTTGGATCATATTATAATTAATATGTAGCAATGATTTGTGAACATGATATAAAAAATGTATTGCAATAGTATTTCAATTAAAGACTAATATTAAATATTTAAAAAATGTATTTTATAATAATATTTTCATATATTTTTAGTTGAAATTTTCATATAAATAAAAAATTAGAAAGATTAGTGGACGGTGGAAATTTAAGTAAATATCCTGCTGATTATACTTTGAAAATCATTTTGATGCGAAATTACCTGCAGATTTTCAAAAGAAAAGTGTTTTAATAGAAAATTTCAGGTGGATATACCTGCGGATTTGCATAGGAAAAGTATTTGTAGGAACAGTACTGCAGATATTTCTGTATGAAATGTCGTAAGAAATTGCCTTAAGTTTGCTTAATATTTGCTGCGGAATTTATTTACTTTTCCTGCGAATTTTTTGCTTAAATCCGCAGGTAAAACTCAAATTTCTAGTAGTGGTCGCACAAATCAATTAATATCAAAGGGAAAATTGAGTTTGACACAGGTATGCCTTGTTTATGGTATACATTCTTCTACTTACCATTGCAGGTGTGTTTATTCGTCTAATTTTTGGTAGTATATTTTCAAAAAATGAAAATTAAGGATCATTCATTTGAGTGTGGAGAAGAAGAGGAAACAAGTGGAAAAATTTGATTCAACATTTTAAATTTATAATTTTCACTTCTATTGCGTTTTAGAATTTCTTATTGGTATCTATTTTTTGCACTTCTTTTATTAGTAATTTATATTGAATTATAGATTTTTTAATGATAAATATAAAAACATTATGAATAAATATTTGTCACCGATAAATATAAAAAATACGAGATAAATATTATCACTAATAAATATAAAAATCATGAGACAACTATTTGACTTTGATACATAAAAGAATACGAGACACAATTTCACTAATAAGTTTTTTAAAAAATATACAAGGAATAAATATTTGTAACTGATAAATATAAAAGAGACAAGACAAATATTTGTCACCGATAAATTTTAAAAACAACAGTATAAATACTTGTCATTGATAAATATAAAATAAAATATAGGATAAATATTTGTCACTAATATAAAAAGAAACAAAACAAAATATCAAAATAATTATCGAACAAATATTTATCATTGATTTATAAAAAATCACGGGACATATATGTGTAACTAATCAATTTATATATAAAAAAAATACTTAACAATGGACAAATATTTATTATTTATTGATATCTTCAAAATAAAAATGACAATAATTATAATAAACTAATTACAGTTTATTATTAAAACCATATATGAGACAAATTTTTGTCGTTAAATAATTGGTTAAAAGTAGTGATTTTTTAATATCGTATACATAAAAATGAGAACAATTATAATATACAAACTATAAAAAATATCATTCATGGGTCAATTATAATGTACTTGACCCAATCTTTTTCTTGATGAAAGTTGTTGATGTCAAAACAAAGTTGATATCAAAATATTGAAGAATTGAATCTTGGTAAAATTTTGTTGATAAACACGTTGCGCCCTTAATACCCATTGTCTTTTTTTATTTATTTATTTAATTTTATCATCATCATTATGAGATAATTCTAATTTGGAATTTGAAAGGGAAGGAGAAAAAACAACAACAAATTGTTCAAGAATCAAAAGAGAAAGAAAAAAAAAAGAGATAAATCAATTAAAGTTTATATGAAAATCTCCTCAAGAAAATTTTAAGAAATAAAGAAGTAGAATAATCATCGCTCTGATACCATAATAAAATATGCAAAAAAAATATTGATATTAAGCATGAAAAA
>JBBPBQ010020321.1:45408268-45427052 GCA_037974755.1 Cicer yamashitae
AAAAAAAAAAAAAAATAGAGACAACTTTTGTATTGATCAAATGAAAAAAATGATTACTAATATATATAATGAAACTTATATACCCAAGTTAAAACAACTAATTTTTATCTAGAGTAAGTAACTTATAACTAACACCCAACTAAAATAACTAGTGAATTAGTTTCACATATCTAATATGGACCTACTTTAAATAGTAAATTTTAATAACATATAATATTTTCTTTATTTTATATCATCACAAAATTTATATTTTACTAAAAATAGTAAAATCCACCTTTAAACTATATTTTTAAAGGTTTATATTAAACACGGCCACGAAATTATGTTAAATGTGCGAAAAATCCAATGACTCTTATGATAACTCTACTTTGCCATCTTCAGTCCCAATATTGATTTATAAGGCCGAATAAGTTAATAACCTAACGGGGGCTCTATAATATAATCAGATTTAAAGGTAGAGACTTTGTTATTTTAAATTTTTTAATAAAATATTATATTTATAATTTTTCTTTTAATCAGAAAGAGTAAAGGTCTGTCTTTAGATACTTTTTAGGTCCATATATAACTATAGGACACATCAGAAACTTTACTTAACTATTTGATCCAACGCTAATATTGAGCAGCACTAAATCAAACGGCTGATATTATGCAAAGTTTCAAAGATAATGGACCAACTATATACATCATATAGCATTTAATATGAACACAACTACACCAGAAAAACTTGAAGCTACCTATCACATCGATCCACATCCATTCTGAGAAGCAAGGATGTATCTAGAACTCTTTTCCTTTTTTGGATAAATCTAGAACTCTTTAATTAATTGTGATTCAAAAATAATAGTTTCTATTAATAATGCTAAACATTTTTACAAAGTAAAAGTACAAAATGACCCTTAAAAAATACGAAAATGTTACTGTTTTTAGAAAAGTAAAATTTATGTTTAAATATATTTTTAACAAAAATATTATTCATCTATTCAAATTAATAATGAATATCAAAGACAACACAAATTTAAAATTATTAAAAATTAAAAAAAGATCAAAATCTACCCACAAATTCACAACCGGAAACGAATCTAAAGTAAACTTATTGGGGATAGAGGACTTTCACAACACAAATTAATTTGCAACTAATAATTTGATGCTTTGTCCCCACTTAAGTATTGAGTTATCCCCACATATGTCATTAAATGAAAACTTAATACTCCATCATTTATAAAATTATTGTCGCATTTCACACATTAAAGAAAATTATAAATGAAAGAAAAATAAGAATAAGTCTTTTAACTATTCTTATAAATAATTGGTTGATTTAATTATTATGAATGTAAAATTAGGAAATAATAAATTGTGACTGATGAATATAATATTAGTTAGATGATATAGTTGGTAAAAAAACTCAAAGTTGTATTGAAAATTACAAACGACACTTGTTTTGAGACAATTTTATTTTTTTTATAAATGTAACAATTATTATAAAACAGTGGAAATATAATTTTTTGTAAAAATATTACTACAATATACATATATATGTTGCAAATATGAAGGACTTGTCTTGGAAACTAAATCGTTTTCAACTTTTTTGAGAAGTTATTATTTTTTCTTTCTAATTACTATGATAATAATAAAGCGTTCGTTTGTTTAAGATTTTTAACAAGTGATTTTGATTTTATATTTTAAAAAATAATTTATATGATAACTTACTTAAAAATAGTATAAGTTGTTTTAGATTCATTTGTTATTGATTAAAATATAATTTTGACATTCAATAATTAAAATATTCATTATTAAATATTTTTACATGATAAAAATCACATTTTTTTTTATAAAAAAATGTATCTTTTAAAAATGATTTTTATGAAAAACTTATCAAAAATAGCTTTTAATTTAATTAGATTTTGAAATTTCATTATCCAAAAAAAATTGTAGTAAATATATGAAATATTTAAAATGAGATTTTAAGATAAATTATTTAATTCAATTTTTCATTTGAAACTTTATTTTTGAAATTCTTTTTTAAAAACGTTATAACAAAAAAATACTATAAAAATTATTTTTTAAAAAATGTTAAATAAACGGACCAATAACTAATATGTCAAGACAAATTATAAAGATGTACATGTTTTTTTATTATGAATAAAAGTTGAACTTAAAAAGTTATAATAAGAAAAAAGTAAAACTATAACACTTTCAAAATATGAAGACATGTAAGAAAGATTTAAAGTTCTTGGTTGTTAAGGCAATTTGGGGAAATATAATGATATAATCAAAGTAATAGAAATATTCATGCTTTATGATCGGTAGCGTTAACAAACAAATGATTGACTGAATCTGTAATGAATCGAATTGATTTGTTAGTAACAGATCTGAACGGCAAAAATCACACAAAATGGGAAGCACTTAAAAATGAGAGAAAAACAAAAATTAAATTTATGTAGGAACCCATTATTTAAATAAAAAGATGAAGAAGAAAAACTATGTAGAACAGTGATTTCGAGAAAAAAAAATGACTTCAAGTCACCCTTCTTAATAGATGAAGAACTAAAGGAAAGCAAGTTTGAACAAGTTTTTGAGAAATAAAGCGGTTGCACTTATATTTTTTATTTATAATTCTTGGTGTTTTGTTTTGTTAATATTTTATAAAGATTAAAAGTAGATGCTGTATATTTATAAAAACCAAAAGTATGTCAGTGAAATTATTCTCTAATCTAAATTATTTTGTGATGGATACTAAAACATTGATCTCTAAAAATATTATATAAGGTACATTTGAGAATTTTGAGAAATTAATGAGTAGTTGTAGAACCTATATACTTTTTTGTATGGGATAAAAAACACAAATTTAATAAATATGTCAAAGTAAAAAAAAAATATTTAAGTTCAATTGTTTAGTCTAGTTGTTAAAAAATATATATTAAATTTAATAGGCCTACTAGTACAAAAATAACTTTTTAAGTCCGTTAAAAATGACTTGTTAAGTCGGTTCCACGTCAAACTTAAAAACAAATTACTTAAAAAATAATTTGTTGTTGAGAAAATGGATTTTTTAGGCTTCTCGATCCAAGAAAATGATGTGATATATATATTGTTTATTATTAATCTAAATTAGTTATGATTATTACCGCATTAAACAACATTTTCATATTAAATTTATAGAATTGCCTCATTTTTTATAATTTTTTTATTTAAGAATCGATTTAAAATATATAATAAACACAACTTTTATATATTTATAAAATTGTCACCGCCTCATTTTTTTATTTTGTTTATTTAAAAAATCGACTTAAATATGTATAAAATATTTCTCCGCACATTTGTTAATCGAGGTAGTAGATAACCGACTTAACATTATGTATTAAAAATTCTATTTTATACTAGTGAGAGTTTTGATTCGATCTCCGTTGATGTTATTGGTGAGACACGGATAAAATTTCATTTGTATTCCTATCTTTGAGAGAAGCACAGTCCTTTCACCATAAATGTTTTTATAAAAAAAAATTATTGTGAGCCAAACCGTCCTAGCCTAGTAATATCTAATTATCACCCATGTTTCTTCACGCCTTTAATCCTCTTCTAATACTTCTTCTATTTAAATCCCACACATTTCCACATTCATACTCACAAAGAAAAACAAAAAATCATCACAAATACACATATCAATTATATTATCAAGTTATTTATTTATTGTGTAGAAAAGCAATGGCTTACGTAAAGGTAATTACATGCATGACTATGATGATATGCATGATGTTGATAAGTGCACCCATTGCAGTGAATGCAATATCATGCTCGAATGTGATAGAAGAATTAGACCCATGTTTGGGATACTTGCGTGGTCGTTCATCAGCACCATCAAGAGAGTGTTGTGAAGGAGTGAAGAATCTAAATCATATAGCACACACAACTCAGGCTCGTAAAACTACTTGTGAATGTTTGAAATCTGCTGCTTATTCTATTTCAGATTTGGACACAAAACATGCTGAGGTACTTCCTAGGAGGTGTGGTGTTAAGCTACACTACAAAATTAGCACCTCCACCAACTGCGACCGGTACGTTTTACCGATCTTTTGACTCTTTCACTTTTTCAACTCTTAATTCAATATCAGTGGAAGAAAATATTGTATTTAGTTATGTTAATGCAACCAGTATTTTAACTTCCATGTTTTCTTGTTTTATTTCTTGGTAATACTTTGCAGCATCAGAGCTTGAAGAGGAAGCCGAAGTCAAGAAACTTGAAACTATTATAGAACCATTAAAGCATATTGAGAGTATAAGAATAAAAATAAAGGGATTTCACTTTTTTTATATAAAAAAAGGAAATGTTAGAGTGTAAAGGGGGATTGACTTGTATGCCCTCATCCTCTTTTTATAATGTGTGTATTGATTACATTTAATGATTTACATAATACAAATATTGTAATTTGATTTGCCTTTATTAGTTGTGTGATTTATCATGTATGAAGAAGTTGATTTTATAAATAAAAGAGTGATTTATGTACACCTTACTCACTTAGTAAATAACATTTTTCGACGACATGAAAAAAATATTACACAATAAGTGTATCGTTTATTTAAAAGATTATTAGATTTCACAAAAAACGAAAGATTGCAAGATTAATTTTCTCTTAAATCACTTAAAGTTATTAGAAGGAATTCGCAACAAATCCTCTATGAGATCAGTGTTAGATCAATTGTTTTAATTAATCAATTATGCATGCATTAGCATAATATATTAAAAGTATAATTAATATAAATTATGGTCAATTGTTATTATGTGTTTGACTTTGATTTTAATGGACCGGGATGGTTAAAATCCTAGTGAAATCCATAGGGTCTCATTTTATGTGGGACCTGTTTTCAAATTGTGAGAACCACATTGGTTTTAATAAAAAAAATTGTGAGTGTTGAAAAAAGAGTATTCCTAACACTTCTTAAAAAATGAATGACAAATTTATAAATCACAAAAATATTTGGAAGTAGACCAACATCACAGCCAATCAACAATGCATAAGCACATCTTAGAAATGTTTCTCTGTGTATGACTGTTAGGTATCCTAGTTCCTAAAAGAGGAAAAAAATAGGGTGTTATTTTTTATTTTTGATAAGCAAAATATATTAACCGGAGTACAATGAGTACTCTAAATCTATTACAAACAACTAAGTTACATATGAGATAAACACATTGTAGGATCAACTAACCAATTTGAGAATTTAAGGTGATGATGATTACTACATGCTTTTGCCAACAACCAACCCGAAGAAGTTATTTTTATTTGATCAATAACTATGGTGCAATCTGCCACATGACCTTAAAAATAATTTTATTGCGTAGTAACTATAAAGACCAGATGACTGCACAACAAATACTATATTTGAATCTTTTTAACTTTTTACCCTGAAAGAGATGTCTATGTTGCAAAAAATCTGAATTCCTTCATGATGTCAAACCATGCTAAATCCTAACCAATTATATTTGCTACCAAAACTCTGAAGGAAAGCGAGCAAGAAAAGACAACGTGACTACAATTTTCAGAGTTAATGAAACAAAACACACAAAACATACCATGAGGGGATGTAATAATTCCATAAGCCCCAAGAAGTTCTCTTGTTGGTAAACGACCAAGTAATAACCACCAAACACAAGTTGTGGCCTTTGATGGAATTGAGCATTGCCACAAGAATTTAAAGGCATTTTGAATGTCACTGTCACTTTTATGACCTATGAGAGATTGTGATAGCCAATAATATCCTTTTCGGACAAAATAATCACCTGCCCAATCAATTAATCAATCCAATGAGTCTTGCTTATTCAACACAGGTACCACATTATCGACCATCTGTTTAATTTCTTGTAATTGTTCACTTTCCCATTGAAAAAGAGTTCTTCTCCAATTCTATTTTCATTCCCAACCGAAATCCAATAATTGTCCCATGGAAGATATTATAGCATCCTTATTTGTTGACAAGCTGCAAAGATGCATAAACCCTATCCATTTACCGATCTAGAAAAAAATTGATGATCCATCATAATCTTTTAAACGAATTGATTCTCCAAACGACAATAAACCGTCAATAACAAGGGACAACAAAGATACAAGATCACGCTACCATAACGAAGAATGAGAGTAATTACTATTGAAACTTGCACTAAGACAACAAATATTAGTTAAATTATCATATCGGTGTGTTAACAACCGAAGTCATAGTATCTCCTTGTTAGTTAAACATCTCCATGGCCACTTCATCGTTAAAGCTTTAATAAATTGTTCAATATTCTTTATGCCCAATTCTCCATCCTCTTTAGATTGACAAACTTTACTCCAACTAACCCAACAAATTTTTCTTTTATATTCATCTGCACCCCAGATAAAGTTTCTCTCAATTGCAATTATCTCATGTGCTATCTTTTTAGGCATCTTAAATAATTATTAGAAGTAAAGAGGTAGACTAGAAGTAACCGAATTAATTAGAGTTATCCTTCCACCAAAGGAAATATGTTTTCCTTAACAACTTGACTATCTTTTTTCTCATATTTTCCAAAATTAGCTTCCACGTCTTATATCTCCTCAAGATTGCACCAAATAGAATTTCAAAAACTTAAAGGGAATTGTACCAATGGAGCAAGATAGAAAATTTGATGTTGCCCTTAAAAAATTGTCTTGTAGATTAACCACAATGATTTTTTTTTTTGCAAAGTTGTCTTTTAAACTAGATACAAGCTCAAATCTTCTCAAAATGACTTTTAATGCCCATTGATTATCCCAACTACCTTCACACGACATGGTGGTAGTATCAACAAATTGAAGAAGAGGAAAAGAAATTGAGTCACTAACTTATACTCTTGAAATATACCACAATGAAAAAAACTTGTAAGACCTTCTATATCAATAAGAAATAGAAATGATGTTAGAGGGTCACCTTGTTTCAACCCCTTATGTAAAGTGAACTTATCTGTAAGACTTCCATTGACCAAAACAAACATTGAACCCGAAAACACACAAGCTGACATCCATTTACGCCAAAGAGGACATAAACCCATTATTTCCAACATATAATCTAAATATTTCCAACTTATAGAATCATAGGCCTTTTCAAAGTCCACTTCAACAATAAACATCCATCCTTTCTTTGTTTGGCCAAATCGATCATCTCACTCACCACTAAAACACCGTCAAGAATTTGTCGCTTTGGTAAAAAAATTGTTTGGTTTCTAGAGGTCAGATTTCGTAAAATACCTTTCAACCTTTGCGCCAATAGCTTGGCCATAATCTTATATAAGCTACCAATAAGGGAGATTGGTCTATATTCATTTAATACATGTGGGCTATTCTTCTTTGGTATGAGAAACAAGAATGCTACCTCTATTCCTTTAGGTAGTTGGCGTTTGTGTGAAATTGGTTAACAACACCTACTACATCTTCATGAGTAGCATTCCAACAATCTTTGAAAAATCCAAAGTTGAAACTATCCGAACCAGGACTCTTGTTACCATCACAACTCCACATTGCTTCTTGGATTTCTTCAACACAAAAAGGCTTGATTAAAGTGATGATTGATCCCTTCGCTCACTATTATGTTTTTGTGTTTCTTTCATCATTTTTCCTCGTTTCACCTATAAAATAAAAGCATGAAATACCAGAAGTATAACCATATGACTAACTGTGACATTAGAGGTAAAGTTCACTCCTAATCAACTTTCACCAACCAATTACAACTTGTGAAATCAATAACAACCACGAAATTACAAGCTATGAGAGGATCACACTTTTTTTATAAATTAAGTTACAAAGAAACACAAAAATATTCAAAGCGAGTAAATCCTACTATGTTGTATTGATTCCTTAGATGGTATCAGAGCGGGTAAAACCTACTATGCTTTCGCGATGCATGTACGATTCGTCATTCCTTTCCAATTGATGAATTCTTGAACTGAATTTCTTTCTTGTCCTCTTCAATTTACCTTTGATCTAGGTTTTTTTTTCAAATCAAGAAGTTTCTTCGCTCATTTTTCTTCAATTTTTGTAATCATGGTGAGATATACAGTTGCAAATGCGAACAATCAGAACATAAATTTAGAATAATCTTTGGATTCGTACTATGTGCATCCATATGACAATACGACGAGGGTAACGATGTCGCCACCGTTGTGCAATGACAACTATCATGCGTGGGCATTGAAGATGCAAAGAATGCTTGCGACGAATATCAAATTTAAGTTTGTGGATGGCTCGATCCCTGTACCAGAGGTAGGTGATTTGAATTGCGTAGGTTGGGAAAAGTGTAACAATCTGGTGCTTTCATGGATTACCAATTCCACAAATCCTTCAATTGTAGAAAGTGTTGTGTTCATAGACAATTCGATTGACCTATGGAATACCTAAAAGACAGATTTATGTGCGGTGGTAGAAACAGAGTTGCTCAGTTGCATCAACAAATAGCAAATTTGAAGCAAGGTGATAACAAAGTTTCTAAGTATTTCGCTAAATTAGAGAAACTTTGGCAGGAGTTAGAGCAGTACAGTACTATGGCGAAAAGTTCTTGTCCAATTGCTTGCAATTGTGAGGCAATGAGAAATGAAAAATTGTTCTAATTGGAAGATAGAGTCTGATATGGATTTGAGTGCTTTCAAATGAGATTGAAGATCTAACCAAGATATTTCTTGAAACAAAGTGGTAAAATAAAAGGGAAAAGAAAGAAACAAACATGGGTTAGATGAAAAAGATGGAGAAGACGCCACAATTAATGATAATTGATAAGCCAATGTGGAATCGCTACAATGGTAAGGAAACCACTGATAAGATTCAAGCAAGTTTTATTCCAAGAACTCAAAGAGGAGACAAATTTCACTCACAATTCTCATTAGAGAAATTCTAATTCATTCTAAACTTGTCCAAAATGAGACTCGTACAAGATATTTAAAGAAGGATTTACCCTGTTCCTAAAATGGGTCAAAAGCCAATTCTCTAGACCCATATTGGGCTTACACCACTTAACTAAAATTATTACAATTCAAATAAAACACAAAACTATTATAAAATCTTGACTTGAAATATTCTTTGTTTTTTCTCCTAATTAGCTCATTTTAGGTTCTCATCACTTGGACAACAACACAACAATGTACATTTTAAAACATTTATCTTTTGTTTTTTATTGGTTGTTTTTTCTATTTCAAAAATTATTTAGGAACTAGTAGATAAAAAGTAGCATATAGCAAATAGGTTTGTTGATTGTAGATGGGTTCACTACTATATGACTACATGTCTTCCGCCAAAAACTGAATAATAATATATATTGTTTGCATTTATTAAATAAATATGTAGCAAGTTGTAACATTACCTTACGTTGTTGAATGATGGTATTGTTACCTGAAATGACTAATTCAAAATATGAGTGGTAGAACAAAGTACTTAGGTATATGAAAACTACTACAGATTTTCAAATACTTATGGGTAGACAACATAATTGATTGAAGGGCATGCGTTGTCATCTTCATCCTAAATTATCATTTTCAATTCTCTTTTGGTTGTAACTCTTGATATAGCAATATACAGTTGACCATGTGTAAATACCAGTTTAGGGAAATATAAACCTACACAAGAAAGAGATTGGCCTTCTCTTTTTGTTTATTGTCATTGCAAAATATAAATATATTGAAAATTTTCTCCTTTACAACTTAAATGGAGACCCAAAATTTGTAGGAACCATATCCATTCTTTGAATAAAAGTGCTTTGACCAATATGTTTTCCAATGATAACAGTTGTTGTTACATTATTTGTACCCAACTCTTTTAATTGCAACCTTGTTCCATTGCATATAACTCATTTTCATGATCAATATTTCTCAACAACATGATAGGCACTCTAATTTTTAATGTCAAACAATGATTTGGTATACTAGAACATTTTATGTCATTTAAGAACTCAGAGGTAATCCAATCACCTTGAACTTCATAATCCTCATCTGACTTGCATGGTGTATCATAACTTAAATAATCTTTTGCCAATCCAAGAATGAAAGATAAAACAAAATCATTGACTTGTTTAATACATTCTAGAGTTTGGAGCAAGAATTGCTTGGTCTTGAAAAATATTTGCACTTTCTATATTTTGAACTAAATTTGGATAAAAAAATTCAACCAATAAATGTAATGGATTTGGACCTTGTGAAATGCATAATTCTTCAGGAATTTCCATTTTCCCTTCACCATATTCATTTGCATTCATTAGATGATTGATTTATTGGATCACCAATGAAAGTAGATTTGATTTCAAGTAGATTTGTCATTGATAACTAATGGAATACAGAAAGCTGAATGAGCAGTTTTCCTATTAGGTAGCTGTTGGGGAGTCCAAGGGGGCGTGAGAGCAACAATGAGCCAAATGCCCTAGGATCCACAAGAGACTTAACCACTGATACTTGAATCCAGCATTCTCTCTCTCAAGTATGAGTCTTTTGTATCCTATACTTGCACCACCGTTATTACCAATAGGACCTGCCTCCTAACTACATCGCCATGAAGAATTTCGATACAAAGATCCAATACCAGGATCCACTCCTACTCCCCCACCAAGGATCTAATACCACTTGCTAAGGAGTTCAGGGGCGCGGGAAAAAACAATGGGTCAAATGCTCGAGGATCATAAGAGACTTTGACACCACATCTCAACCCAAAACCTTATGACATTAGGTATATGAGTCACCTCTCTTATATGTCCAACATTTGCCATATTTATAGTAGATGTATGACTTAACCACTCAAACTTAAACTCAACAATTTCCCCCTCAAGTGTGAGTCTCCTACATTCTATACTTCTACCACTGTTATTACCATCATGATCGACCTCCTGACTAAACCGCTAAGAAGACTTTTGATACAAGGATCCAACACCAAGATCCAACACTAGGATCCACTTAGATATAAACTTAAAATGTTTCTGACTGATGCGAATTATAATGAAAAATTAGAGCCATACATATAGCGTTGGACTCTTTTTTTTATACAATTTCAAGTAATGTGAGACTATTTAATTGAATTTCCTCAATTTAAACCAAAATTCAATATTAGCAACAAAGATGCAAACATAAAGCACAACTTTACCTTGTGACCTGAGAGCAATAGACAAAGCTTTCCATAAAAAAAAAATCTTCCTAGTCCCACCATATCCATACGAAAAATAGAATTGACTATCTTGAGATGAGATAAATTAGATGATTGTTTGATAGACATTATAATGCTTGCCAGTTAACAATTGCATTTGAGTTGTATGGAGTAGTGCTAACACTTATTCATAGTTCAAGTCATCTGCTATAAGTTTATTGTCAAATTCCAAAACATCTGCATATTTTGGTTTTGACAAAGATTTGTAATCTTTTAACTGTCTTCCATTTGCCATCAATATTTTATCAAAATCTATCAAGCACGTGTTGTTCAATTCATCATCTGCAATTTAGAGTCGTATACAACCTGTAACAATACAATATGATATTTTAAATTAAGCATTACTTCAGAAATAATAAAAATAAAATTGTTTGAAACCACAAATTTAACTTGAATATTGAGTGTTTTCATTTTATGATAAATTATTCCATCAAATAGAACTTCTAAGTTGCATCCATACAACATTGTGCTTGTTCATTGTATTCATGATTAAGAATCTAAAAAACATGTTCCTCATATGAGATCCATTGGAATTATGATTAATGTCTATAACTACATCAATAAATTCCTTATCATCAGCTAGTAGACCTAAGACATGCTTCTTGGAATGTTTTGCATAACTCCCCATTGATTTTTGTTTTAATAATTTCATAAATAATGAAACCCTTTTGCATTGTGAATAATATCCTCGGCAATATAACTTCCCAGCACCAACTAGAATATAGGTAAGCCTCTCAATACTAAAGTCTTGCTTCCTATGTTGCCATATTTTCTTTTTCACCAGATAAACAAATCTAGAAGAAAATTTATTATGTGACACCCTAAACCAAAATGTTTTAATAATAACATTTTTAAAATACTTTTCAGAGACAAATTCACAACAGGGAAAAAACTAATTAAATAAGAGGGTAAAACTCTTTTCAAATTTCATTGAAACATCATAATAATGGTTAAGATATCACATTTACACAAGTACTCATTGCTTCTCAAATAATATTAGATTTCCTTATTGTAACAATAAAATAGAGTTAACTACTTTTTTTGAAAAATGCATCGTTAACATCGTAGTCAAATGGCATAATTAAATACAAGACTCTAAAGGCTCATTCCAGTGTCACTATAAAGCCGAGTTTATCCTAAACTTGAGCTTCTAGATTCACTATATATCCTGTAATAACTGCGATTTTGCAAACACAAGGTCAAGGCAGTCAAACACAAACAACAAAGGGAGTGTGTTTTGAAATAATGTTGATAATATAATATAAGTAAGAAGAATATACAAGAAATCAGAATAGAGTCGTATCATACACATCATGTTATATCAAAACATTCAAGGAAATATCACATTATAATGCCAAAATTAGTCAAGGAAAATCAATTTCTCATTAAAATATGAAATCATCTAAGAGAAATTATTATCACATATGATACACATTAATCATCACAAAACAATCACAAGACTGTGCAATGTGGTGCATGCTCCTAAAAATTATATGATCCGGATATAATACATGTCACTAAAACAACTTTGACACACAAAAATCACTCATACCAATGAGAAAAATAAACATGCCACAACGACAACTTCTACACCGAAAAATCACTCACACCAATGGAGAAAATAAACTGATCACAAAGACAACTTCTACGAAGATGCATATGACAAAAATGATGATGCATTGATAAATTTAAATATTCTCACACAACTCACTAAGATCATGTCATATGCTTCTAAAAATTACTTATATAAAATCACCATCTTATTCAAAAATTACCAAGATCATACACCACATGTTCTTTTGCCAACAAAATAAAACCTTCATATCACTTATCATATACAACTATCATAAAAATCAAATCTTTCATCACATATCATGAAAATCATATATATATATATATATATATTTAACTAATCATAAAAATCGAAACTTTAATCTCATACATCATAAAAATTAAAACTTTCATAACACAGATCCATAAATTCCATAGACAGGGGGGCACAATCAAACATCATTTATTTTAACTCCAATAGTTTGATTTAGTGGTGAAAATATAAGTGTCAGATCTACACCTTGCACTCTATGAGTCTTAAGATTTTCCTACTTTAGATTAAGAACCATCCATTCACTTTAAATTTATTACAAAAAATTACCATTTATTTCATCGTAGTAAATTATTTTTTATGATCATATTCAATTAAAGCAAATAAATAAACTTAACTAAAGCTTGATTTTTCTCTTTTTATGTTTAAAAAGGAGGTATAAAGTAAAATGCAATATACATAAAAAATATTCTTAATTCATCAGTTAAAGTATTATAAATAAACTAAATGCAAAAAAACAATTGTCAAAAAAGTTTCAACAAACATTAAACATAATCCCTCAAAGCATTGATGAATTAAAATTAATTTTGGCACAACCAAATTTATTCAAGGGTCCACGCATTGCCACCCAATAATTACTTTTTATTTGATTTACGGAAGATAAAAATTGATAGGCCAAAAAAAAAAAAAAAAGCGCCTCAACTACTTGTTGTAGAATTGTAACTTTTCATTTGTATATACTTAATTGAATGGCTCTAGACGAAGAGGGAGGGCCATGCCTACCCTCTCTTAGGTGCGTCTATGATCTTTATCGTATAAACTTTTAATTTTCTTACGTATCAGAAAATATCAAAATTTTTTGTATATACAACATAGTCGATCGATTATGTAGTCTTTGTCCTCCAACGCGATAGATTATGTGAAATTGTATGCAAAATTGTCAAAAATAAATTATGAAAAAACACTTTAAATGGTCAATTTGAAATTGATAAACCTACCCGAAATCAGAAAATTAATTGATCGATAATGTAGTCATTATTCACACGGTCATTTTGATGTTGATTTCACTCAAATCAAATTTAATGTGAAAAATAACTGTGTAAAATAAAGGAATTTGCAAACAGAGAAGTTAGAAATTTTATAGAGATATTGAAAAGACTAAAATTATAAAAATAAAATAAAAAAATTTCAAATGTCGTATCCCGGAGATGCGATCATCTATTACCTTGTAATTTTTATTTTTTATTTTTACAAAGTAATGATTAATTTAATAAATAAAAAATAATAAAAATATTTAAAAAAATAAAGTTATATTAATAAAATCAAATAAAATATATATAATAGAAAACAAAAATATGTGATTGGATAGATGTGCCAAAATAAATAACGTGCTATACTATTTTAACAATTCCTTACTATTTTGCAGATAAATCTATATTATTTTAACAACTTTCTTCTTAATTCTATTTTATTAACAACTCCCTCTTATTTTTTATCTGAATCTAATAAATAATAATAATAATAATAATAATAATAAAGTAAATTATATTAACAAAATAAAATACATTAAATTTAAATTAATGATGTCCACATGTTCTCCGGTTCCACATCTAAGTTGTCATCCAACTCCAACAAATATGATAACAGATAAGTACATGCAGACGTGGAACGGGACAACATTTAGGTGGACATCATTCATTTAAATTTCATGTATTTTCTTTCTTCAATTTAATGTATTTTGTTTGATTTTATTAATAAAATTTACTTTATTATTATTATTATTATTATTTTTTATTTATTCGATTCAGAGAAAAAATATGAGAGAGTTGTTAACAAAATAGAATTAAGTTGTTATTTTATTGCAAAATAAAAGAAAATTGTTAAAATAATATAGATTTATCTGCAAAATATGAGGGAATTGTTAAAATAATATAGCATGTTATTTATTTTGACACAACTATTCAACTGCATTAACTTTAATATATTTTTTTATTAGATATATTTTATTTAATTTTATTAATATAATTTAATTTTTTAAAATATTTTTATTATTTTTTATTTATTAAATTAACAATTATTTTTTATAAAAATTAAAAATTAAAAAATAATAAACGATTGCATCCCCAAAATGGACCTCTTATTACATAAATAAAATTGTCAGTCTTAGAGAAGGGATGAGAAAGTTAAAAAAATATATATATATATAAAAATCCAAAAATGGATGTTTATGCTTTCTCCTACTCTCTCAAACACGCCTAGGTAGGTATGCCTTTTTTAGAACTTATGCCTTTCCATCCAGCCGTATTGTATATTTTTGACGCCTCATCGTATTCAAGGACTTTATTGTCTTTTTCTAGATGTGTTAATTATATCCACCAATAAGGATCCATGTAAATTGACAAAAATAGCCTTTCGTAATTTTAAATTTTTTTAAACAACCAAACTGAGCTAATGATATAACTCAATGGGAACAAGGGGAAAATAAAGTAAATGCCAAGGACTTTCATGTAAATTTATAGGTGCTATTGCATGTGAACTATTATCCCAATGGGCACATATTTATGCTCAACTAATTTGTGAAATGGTTGTCTCATTTAACAAGGTACGTCAGACTAGGCTTAGCTCATTTTTGTTTTCTAATTTTATTCACTACTACACAAATTTATGCATTAATATATAAACAAAACTCAAGTTACATATGTAACAACTCAACCCCTCCGACTGACAATGTTATTCTAGAATTTTTTGTTTATTCAATAGTGCTAACACAATTCCTCCGACTGACACTGTGATTTTAGAACTTTTTGTTCATTCAATAGTGCTGTAAATAACAAAAGAATCGATCTGTTACAACACTCAAAATATCTCATGGCACAAATTAATATCAAAAGAAGAAATGAGTTTGACACAAGTTTTAGTTAATTCTAATTTTATTTTTATCAAATTATAAATCTATTTTAATTTAAAATGTTGTTCCAAGTCAAAAACTATATAAAAAAAAATAAAATGGGGTATGCACCCCAAGCAAACTCACGTTTGATTTTCAAAGCAATATAAGATCGTTTTGAAAAAAAAAATCTAAAACAAAGTAAGGCAAAAAAAAAAAGCAGCAAATGCTAATAAGGATATAATCAACCACAAAGGAAGAAAATTAAATCACAAGGAAATGAAATAATGACATTAAAAATCAAAATAATGACATGAAAGTAAGGCATGTATTTTGTTTCTTTTGTCATCTACAACTTAAAACTGTTCTATAAATATTTTTTGGAGAATATTTTTTCAATCTCAATTTCCATTCACAATAGAGAAGTACGTTTCCTAAATTTATTTCCATTTTATCGTGAATTTTCACTTTTTCTTTTCTTTTTCTTCCTCTCATATATGATGATATGTTTGATGTAGATTGTCTTGTTTGTGTGTTATATAATATAACCTTCCATTTGTGTGTATAATTATGACTTTAAAACATATATCTTCATTTTTCTTTATTGTTTCTTGCTATTTTATTTTTTTTAATCAATTTTAATATTGTTATTCTATCACTCAATTATTACGTTTTTATTATCATCCTATTATTTACATCAGTCATTAAAAACCCAATATGTTAATTATAGTACTACACAACTAATTAATCATTCAATTATTATTAAAAAAATTTCAATCAGCATTTAAAATACTAAGCAGTGATTATGTCAAATCATCTTTTGGTTTTGTCACCGTACACATATTTGTAATCTTCAAAACCCAAATAAATAATAATAATAATAATAATAATAATAATAATAATAATAATAATAATAATAATAATAATAATAATAATAAATTAGTAATGACTACGCTAAATACTCTTTTGGTTTGATCATTATCCAAACCCTTTCAAGTCTTAAAACTTAAAATCAACGGCGACGCTGGATCCTGTTTTAGTTTGGTCATCATAATGATTGTGTTTCAATTCTTAACATTTTAAAAAATTGATGGTTACCAAATCATTTTCTGGTTTGGTCATCACAAAATTCAAAATAAAAATAAATCCGATGAATACAATAGTGATTACGCTGAATCTACTTTTGATTTAGTCACTATGCCAATTTTAAAGTCGAAGCAATGCTAAATCCACTTTTAGTTTAGTTATCTCTATTTTCAAAAACAAAATATAAACCCAAAAATATAGTAATGACCGCATAAAATCCTCTTTTGATTCCGTTGATACACATTTTAAAAACTAAGAAATAGTGTTTTTAAAATACATACAAAAAAGACCTTGAAAAATAAAATGCAAAAGAAGATGAAGAAGTTGGGTTACGTTTTTTGTGGTGGAGGCTTAGAAAAAATTAAAGACCAAACAAATAGCATTTTTAATAACATTTAGAAGTACAAACAAAAAACCTAAAAAAATGCAAAAGAATACGAAGAAGGTGGGTTACCAAGAATAACTTAAAGAACTAAGAAATAGTATTTTTAAGAACATTTAGAACTACAAAAAACCCTAAAAAATAAAATGCAAAACAGGATGAAGAAGTTGGGTTACTTTTTTTGTTGTGGAGGCTTAAAAAAAATTAAAGACCAAACAAATAGCATTTAGAAGTACAAACAAAAAACCCAAAAAATGGAAAGGAATATGAAGAAGGTGGGTTACCTTTTTAGTGGCGGTGGTTGAACCTGTTGTATCATAGATTGTGGCAACCCCCTCTTTATGTTGTTCCATTTGCGATTTTCTTCTTCTTGAATCTGTTTGATTTTGTTCTCCGTGAATCTGTTTGATTTTCTTCTCTGTGAATCTGTTTGATTTGCAAAAATGTTGGAGTGTTGCAGTGTGTAAACCAAAAATTTGAGGAAGTTCGGTTATTTGAGGAAGTTGGGTTATTGCAGAAAATTAAAGGAACTTACAATTGTGGCCTTAAATTTTTTGCAAAGATTAAATTTATGAAGGACAAAATAGTATTTTTGGTATAGTTGAGAATTCTTATAGTGTATTGTAGATTCATTAAAAAGAAAATCAAAATTCACCGACCAACCAACGTTTTCTACCAAAAACTACGTATTTGATTTCTTCATCGCACCTAAAGATACATAGAATAAAGTGACCACTCTTGTCAAGTACAATATAAAAATATTTTTTTCTAAATTGTATATCGATTTTCACAATTAACTAACATTTTTATAAAGAATGTCGTAGAATATTAATACTTTTCATATACATAATCGACTCGCAAATTTAAATTGGTTCAAAACACTAATTTTATTTAAAGATGGGTTTTTCCAATATTTCTCCTAATTTAAAAATATTGATGCGATTCCATTGATTATGAATTATCGCTCAGATTTTTCGGTGATCAACATTATTGGTATTTATTTTTTGCAGTTCTTTTTTATTTATTAACAAATCAATTCTTAAAATGTACCAAAAAAAACAAATATCATTAAAGAAACTTCTTTTAATTTACCATCCAAAAAACCACGTTCATCAATTTATTTACTTACAAAAAAATTAATAAAATAGTATTAAAAGAAATAAATCATAAAATGACATGGAAAAAAATAAGGAGAAATAGACTATTAATTTTTTTAGATCCCAAAAAAAGGTTTGATTCCACCATTTTTTTAAACTAAATTGAACTAATCGGATCCAAACTCTACAATGAAAACAAACAAAAATACAAAATTACAAATAGATTATAGATTGGTGAAAAATAAATATTAAAAATATGACATAAATATTTATTACTAATAAATAAAGTACGGGAAAAATAATTGTTATTGATACATAAAAAAAATACGAGACGCATATTTTTCACTG